>JBANSL010000015.1:10605000-11197500 GCA_037127255.1 Persicaria tinctoria
ATCTCAAATCCTGTGAAATGCACCTGTGGAAGGTGTGAATGTAATCTGCAAAAGAAAACTGAAAAAGCAGATCTAGAGAACATATTGATGAAGTTCTTGCTTGGATTAGATGACAACTATGATGGAGCTCGTCGTCAAATCCTTATGACGTCTCCCTTACCATCTCCAAGTATGGCTCATGCCATGCTTTTGCAAGATGAAATGAGCTCCAAGATGTCCACTGATCGCAAGAATCTCAAGATGAAGAAGGTTGTTCCTGGCACACCTCTGGCTGCGAGTGTGAGGAACAATGAACCAGACAAAGGACAGTCCTCAAGGCTGAAATACTCTCACTACAGTGGAAATCACAACGCTGAGAAGTGTTGGGAGCTCATAGGGTACCCTAGCTGGCACTACAAGAGCAAGGAGAAGCCACAACAGCAAGGGACAAAGAATGGTGATAGCAGGAGGCCTGAGTCCAAGCCTCACTCCAAGGCAAATGCTGTTAAGGGCTCTAGCAGCAACCACTATGATGCTCAGAGCTTCTTGTATGGAGTCGGCTCTAGAGGGTCACACCTGACCTCAGATCAGCAACAGATTGTCACTAGCTTCATCAACTTCCTAGCAAAATCCACTTCATCCATTCATGAGTCCCATCTGGCAGGTATACTTTGTTCTAATGCCTCTATTAAGTCACATTTATGGATAATGGATAGTGGTGCTACAGATTACATGGTGTGCGCATCTCATTTTTTTTACCAATCCTATACCTATACCAAATATAAATGCCATTCATCTTCCTGATGGCAGCACCAAAGACATCACACACTTTGGTAATGTACAGCTTGCCTAACATCACTCTTTCAAATGTACTATGTGTACCAAACTTCAAATATAACCTTTTGTCACTCACCAAACTTGTTAAAGACCATTAGTTTCATTCTTACCTTATTGCCAACAATTGCTTTGTCCAAGACCCACTAAGGATGAAGACAACTGCAGTTGGTAAGCTCCTAGAGGATCTCTACTACATGGATCCACACGAATCTAGGAAGGCATTCATCTGTGATCAAATTCCCAAGTTCAAATTACATATCTCACTCAGCAAACACCAGTTCATTACCTTTACCTTTACCTTTGTTTCTTCCTAAATACAATTATGTAATTCCTAATAATAGTGCTCTTTGGAACTTGAGACTGGGCCATGCCCCTATTGCTAAGCTAAAACACATTTCTTGTATTGACAATGACATATCTGATTGTGAGCATTTATGCACTATGTGTATCCTTGCAAAACAAATAAAAAATAGCTATTCTGCAAGCTCTTTTTCTGCTGATCATATTTTTGAGCCTATACATTGTGATGTATGGGGACCATATGACACACCTACTTTTGAGGGCTATAGGTTCTTTTTTACCATAGTGGATGATAAAAGTAGGGGAGTGTGGGCATTTCTTATGAAACATAAAAGTGAAGTGAGCAACTATCTCAAATCCTTCATCCTTCTAGTTCAAAACCAATTTAAAACCAATGTCAAAATCCTGAGGAGTGACTTGGGTATAGAATTTTTCAATTCCCATGTCTTTGAGTTCCTTGACTCTCAAGGTATTTGATAACTCCACTCCCTTGATGAAAATCGGAACAAGTTTCAAAGGCCTTGACAGTCTGTTTGTGTCAAAGGTCTTGAAGCTTTAGCAGTGTTGATGAAAGACAAAACCTGTTCTATATGATAGTACGTTCGAATATTATTTTATGTTATTATATGCTTCCATTATATTATTATATATTCACTAACCTTTCAGGAAGCATTTTCGAATATTATTTCCTTCCTTATGTTGTAAATTGAGAAGATTCAAGTCGTGATCATGGCTTCCGAAGTTTCCAAAGATAGAAGATTGCGCTCAAGCCATGATCCTCTCTTAGCCATTGGTGAAGATCCTTAGGCGCCGATTTGTTTCAATATAAAGAAAAGGAAGAAGAAGACATCCATACATTCGTTGAACACAAGCTTTCATACACTCAAGCCCTCAAGCGAGATCTGTCTTCTTCGTGTGCTCTCTGCTAGTCCTTAAGAGTCTGTTATTTCATTTCAAAGCATTTGAGAGTTACATAGTGAGCTTATAGGATATATTTTGTTATAGTGTTATACTCGAGAGTTTGTAAGTCAGGAAGTGAACACTAGGCGATTGATTCACTAAGTGTAAGAGGATTGTACTAGATAGCATAGAGAGGTGGCGCTCTTCTAGATTGGTCTAGGACTCCAAGGGAACGTGAGTTGACTAGATTGCAATTGTATAGGAGAGAGGCTTCTCGGTGAGCTACTAGGATCCTAAGTCTTGTGAATCAATAAAAGCCGGTTGAATCCTAGGGTAGTGGAAGAACCCTAGGCGGGGACGTAGGCCAAGTTCGTGCCGAACCTCGTAAACAATTCATCGAGTCCTTTATTTACTGCTTTACCTTATTTCCGCACTTGGTTCGAATTGTCTAACTTTGTGATTCAGGTTTTCAGAGAAAAGACTAAGTCTAATCTCAAAGGGATTTGGCACGAGCTTCAAAAGTCTTGAGACTATCTGCGAAAAACCGGCATACTCTATTCAACCCCCCTTCTAGAGTATCTTTACATTACTTTGTTTTACATTATCGAACCTTCAATTGGTATCAGAGCTTTACTCACTACTTTTGATCTAACAATCTTGTGAGTTTTCGATCATGTCTGGTGAAGCAAGCGGAGGATTTGCACAGGGAAGGTCTACCAGCAGACCACCACTCTTTGTAGGAAACAACTTTGTCCACTGGAGATCATTGATGAAGATGTTCACCATAGACAAAGATCTGAAACTTTGGAACATTATAGAGAATGGTCCGAAGATTCTAGAGAAAGACAGACCAAATGGAACCAAAGTCGCAAAGAAGGAGTCTGAATACATCCAAGCGGATCTTGAACTCATCTCCAAAAACTACAGGGTTATTAACTTACTTTATTGTGGTCTTAGCACTGATGAGTTTAACCGTATTTCATCTTGTAGGTCAGCTAAAGAGATTTGGGACAAGCTGGTCATCACCTATGAGGGAACCAGCCAAGTGAAGGACACCAAGATCAGTATCTTCCTTCGAAAGTACGAGCTTTTCAAAATGAAGTCTGATGAGTCAATCAAGGCCATGTTCACACGATTCACAGAAATCACCAACAACCTTGACTCTCTCGGCAAGAGCTTTACAAACGTTGAGAAAGTAAGGAAGATATTGAGGTGTCTCCCAAAAGAAAAGTGGGGTCCTAAAGTTACAGCCATAGAGGAAGCCCAAGACCTTACTACTCTGCCCCTTGATGACCTGCTTGGGAAACTGATCACGCATGAGATGATCCTTAATGAAGACAATGGAGAACTTCCAGCAAGCACTAAGAACTTGGCGCTCAAGTCTAAGAAGGATGACCCCAAAGATGGATATGATTCCGAAGATGAGGATGACGATGAGGATGATCCTTTTGCTCTTATCACAAGAGGCCTTGCTCGAATCCTCAAAATGAAGAAACAATTCAACAACAAGGATGGATCAGAGTCTTCTAAATTTCGAGGTAAGCCTCAATACAACAAATATGATAAGAAGACTAAACCTTTGTCTTGTTTTGAATGTGGTGAAACAGATCATCTTGTGAAAGATTGCCCTCAAAAGACGAAGAGCCAGTCTAAGAAGAGTGATAAATGGAAAAAGAAAGCCATGGTGGCAACTTGGAGCGATTCTGACTCTGACTCCGATGATGAGAAGGTCAATGTTTGTCTTATGGCCTCAGGAGATGAATCCCACGATGAGAAGCTTGAGGTAACTGTAAGAGAACTTATGGCAAGTCCAAAAGCGGTATTATCGGAATTCCTTTCTAATATGATTGCCAATGAAGAGAAACTTATTGCCCAGACTAACACTCTTATTAAGAGAACTGTGGACCAGGAAAGAACTATTGAGGATCTGTCTATGAGGGTCAAAAGTCTTGAAGCTTCTTATTCAGGTCTTGACATTAAAGTCAATACTCTTGACTCAGAGAAATCTGAACTCAAGCAAGATCTCTCCTCTCTAAGAAGTGAACATCATGACTTAGAGAACGAGAAGATCTCCCTGAATAATAAGATTCAAGACCAACAGACAGCTCTCATAAGTTTTACCAAATCCAAAGGCACTCTTGATAGGATGTTGGGTGAGCAACAAAGTTCTCTAAACAAAAGTGGTATTGGTTACAATCCAAGGTTTTTAAAGAAGCAGCACATTACCACCTTTGTAAAGGCAAAAGGAAGCAGAACCTCTCCTATATGTCACCACTGTGCTAGAAAGGGACATGTAAAAGAGACATGTCCCTATAGAAGAAAGGATCCATATATCATTCGCAATACATTTCCTGTTCATTTGAGAAAAGAACGGATAACACAAGTTTGGGTCCCAAAAGGCACTATTTTACCAAATATGGTTTACCCCAATAATGGATCCAAATTTTCTTATTGGTCTACCCACAAAGGTTGATGTTTGTTTTGCAGGAGATCACCAAGGTGAAGGAGCACAAATGGATTATTGATAGTGGATGCTCGAGACATATGAGTGGGAAGAGTTCTCTCTTTCATGATCTAAAGGAGCAATCCACAGGAACAATCACTCTTGGTGACAAAGGAAAGTGTGACATCGTTGGTATTGGTAGCGTTGAGAGTGATTCCAACCATAGTATTAAAAATGTCTATCTTGTGAATGGTTTAAAGTATAATTTGCTTAGTGTTTCTCAATTATGTGATAGTGGCAATAATGTCAGATTTAACAAGAAAAGATGTCTAGTGTGCAGAGAAGATACAGGTGAAGTTATACTGACTGCATATCGTTACAACAATATATACACTGTAAATGCTGATCAAGTGGCACAAGGAAGCTTAACCTGTCTAAAGGCTTTGACGGATGATACAAAGCTATGGCACAGGAGACTCGGTCATGTGAGTTCACATACACTACAAAAGCTTGTGTCCAAAGGGCTTGTGAGAGGACTACCTGAGATGGACTTCAAAGGTATTGATATGTGCAATGCATGCACACGAGGTAAACAAACACGTAGCTCTTTCAAACCCCAAAAGGTTGTAAGTTCTTCTAGACCCCTTGAACTTTTACATATGGATATATGTGGTCCTATGCGAGTCAAATCTCCCAATGGTAAAAAGTACATGCTTGTTGTTGTTGATGATTTTTCTAGATATACTTGGGTTGCCTTTTTAAAACAAAAATCAGAGGCCTTATTTGAGTTTTCAAAACTTTGTAAGGAGTTGCAAACTTTAAGAAATGAGCCCATAGTGTCAATTCGAAGTGATCATGGTAGGGAGTTTGATCAACTTCAGTTTGATTTGTTTTGTGCTAACTATGGCATCTCCCATAACTTTTCTGCTCCTAGGACACCTCAACAAAACGGGGTTGTGGAATGAAAGAACCGCACCTTAGAGGATATGGCCAGGACTATGCTTTTAGAAAATGCATTACCTAAAACCTATTGGGATGAAGCTGTTAAGATAGCTAACTATATTTTGAATCGTTGTCTTATTCGTTCAATCTTAAAGAAAACTCCTTATGAAATTTTCAAAGGTCGCAAACCACTTATATCTTATTTTAAACCCTTTGGCTGTACTTGTTTTGTTCATAAAAACGGAAAAGATAACCTTGGGAAATTTGATGCGCGTAGTGATGAAGGTATATTTCTTGGCTACTCCACAAGTAGCAAAGCTTATGAAATCTTCAATAAAAGGACCCAGTTAGTTGAAAAAAGTATACATGTTACGTTTGATGAATGCAATGACGGTTCTTTGAGTGAAAGTGTTGCAGATATAGATCTTAACATCCATGTAGAGAACGAGGAAGGTGATGATGCTGCTGCCAAGAACACAGAGAAGAGGAACATGCAGGAACAGATTCTCAACACTGAAGAATTGGCCCAAGGTGTTGAAGATTCGTCCAAAGACCTTGGTGTCCAATCCAACAGTGTTGAAACGTCAGAAACTGCTGAAACTGAACCTAACAGGACCACGGAGTCAGATGTACCACAAATCAATCCTGCTGGTGTGACGAATCAAGGAGCTGAGACTAGCAAAAGGAAATTCAAATACTCCTCATCACACTCATTAAAGGATATCATTTTTGACCCTACATCTAGTGTTCAAACTCGTTCTAAACTTAAAGATCTTTGTGCTTTTCACGCGTTTGTTCCTCTTATTGAACCCAAGAAGGTAGATGAGGCCCTTCAAGAGCCAGATTGGATCATTGCTATGCAAAGTGAGCTTAACGAATTTGAAAGGAACAAAGTCTAGACCTTGAAGCCTAGGCCAAAGCATCAATCAGTCATTGGCACACGATGGGTATTTCGAAACAACCTAGATGAGAATGGTAAGATCGTGAGGAACAAGGCAAGGTTTGTTGCTCAAGGATACAATCAAGAGGAAGGTATTGACTACGAGGAGACCTTTGCTCCCGTAGCCAGGCTTGAAGCCATTTGCATGTTATTAGCATTTGCATCTTTTATGAGCATAAAGTTATATCAAATGGATGTCAAGTGTGCTTTTCTTAATGGTTTCTTAGAGGAAGAAGTTTATGTGGCTCAACCCCCAGGATTTGAAAGTTCAGAATTTCCCAATCATGTTTATAAACTAGTAAAAGCGCTTTATGGTTTGAAACAAGCCCCAAGAACTTGGTATGAGCGCTTGTCAAAATATCTTTTAGAAAATGATTTTAAAAGGGGGTTGATCGACAAGACTCTTTTTATCAAGACCAAAGGAAAGGACATTTTGGTTATTCAAATTTATGTTGATGATATATTATTTGGTGCTACTAACACATCTTTGTGTAAGGAATTTTCTAACATCATGTGCATCGAATTTGAGATGAGCTTGATGGGTGAACTCAACTTCTTTTTGGGATTGCAAGTTCATCAATCCAAGAAAGGGATCTTTGTCAACCAAAGCAAGTACACTAAGGATCTCTTGAAGAAATTCAAGATGGATCAATCCAAAGCAGCCAAGACACCCATGAGCTCAACATTATCTCTAGATCAAGACAAAACTGGGAAGAGTGTCAATCAAAAGGAGTATCAAGGAATGATTGGATCCTTACTATATCTTACAGCTAGTAGACCTGACATCATGTTTAGTGTTTGCATGTGTGCTAGGTTTCAAGCTGATCCTAAAGAATCTCACCTCGTGGTTGTGAAGAGGATATTTCGATATCTCAATGGCACTAAGAAGCTTAGACTATGGTACCCAAAGCAAAAGGATTTCACATTAATCGGGTATTCTGATGCAGATTTTGCAGGCTATAAGGTGGATAGGAAGAGCACATCAGATTGTTGCCAATTCTTAGGAGCATCGTTGATCAGTTGGCATTCTAAGAAACAAAACTCAGTTGCCCTATCCACTGCAGAAGCCGAATACATAACAGCTGGAGCATGCTGCTCCCAAATCCTTTGGATAGCTCAACAAATGCGAGATCTTGGCATCAACCTCAAAGGCATTCCCATTAAGTGTGACAATACAAGTGCCATCTCAATCACAAAGAATCCTGTTCAGCATTCAAGGACCAAACATATTGATGTAAGGCATCATTTCATTAGAGACCATGTTGAAAAAGGTGATGTGTCCATTTATTTTATTTCAACTGATTATTAATGGGCTGACATTTTTACTAAGCCATTGGCAGAGGACAAGTTCACCTTCATTAGAAGAGAGATTGGGATGCTTAACAAGGATGCACTTTCGTAGGGGGAGCTTTCCCTTTACGAAAGATAAATTCTACTCAGTGTCAAGACCCTTGAGTTTTATGTCAAGGTTTGTGAACTGAATGGTAGAAAACAGATATCGGATCGTATATATTTGGTTAATATCTTTTTAGGTATTTGATCAAGTATTATTTTTATCGGATTTCAAAATAATATATTTATGTCACATATTTTATCCGTTGAGATATTTTTGGAACAAAATATTTTCGGTTATTTCCCTCCTATTTTAAAATGGTTAAGAGAAGATTTGAATTTTGAATTGAAATATTTTTCAAATTGGCAATGTTATCATTACATACATTGGAACCCTAAAACCCGTCCCATCACTCAAATCTCTCCTATTTAAAACCCAAACCCCACTCGATTACCTCAGAACTACCCAAAACTCTTCCAATTCTCTTTCTTCAACCTCTCAAACTGTTCTGAAACCCTAGCCGATTACCTTCATGGCTCCCAAATCAAAGAAAGCTTCCACACCCAAAAGACTTGGCGCCTCCCCCAAGGGACGTCAGGTCACTGCTACTTCCCCTACACCTGAACCCACTCCTCAAGCTATCGTCCCAGCTGTTGTCCAGAGCACCATCGCTGAGAGCATGAATACAGTAACCAAGGGCTCTAAAAAACGCTCAGCGAAGAAGCCTCTCAGTGCAAAGCAGAAAGGGAAAAAGAAAATCATCGTTGAGGAGGTGGATGATGAGGAGGAAGAGGAAGATCTCGATGCTATTCTGGAACGGGATGCCGCCAAGGAAGCTGAAGAAGAAGCTTTAAGGAAGAAAAAGGCCGAGGAAGAGGCCGAGCTGGCAAAGAAATTGGCCTAGGAGGAGGTCGAGAGAATTCGGAAAGAGGCTGAGAAGGAGGTTCCTACTGAGGAGGAACCAGAGGAAGAAGAAGAGGAGGATGATGAGACCAGTGATGACGAGGATGCTGAAGGAGACAACGATGATGGGTCCGCTGAGGACTCGGGGTCTGAGGACGAGGAGGAAGAGGAGCCAGAACCTGTTGCCTCTCCTTCTCCTTCTCCTCCTCCCCTTTCTCCAAAAAAGCAGAAAGCCCCGGCAGCTTTCAAGCCTCCATCTCCAAAGCGTACCAGGAAGGGTACCCTCAGAGGCCTTGAGGCGCCTGCCAAGAGGACTGCTCCAACACAGGCTCGAAGGAAGAATGCTGATCCACCTGCCTACATCCAGGTAAACCAATCCTTACCCTCTTCATGGTTTGAAAATGCTGAAACGGCTGGAAAGTGGGTAGATGAGTTTCGAACTCGTAGGATCTGCTGTTCTGATTTTTTGGATATTGCGTTCTTTGATGCTTTGAATTTACCATGCATTGCTCTCCTTAAAAAATCCCCAGCCTGGACCCTACTCAACCTTGAATCTATCTACTATCCCCAACTTACCCGCCTGTTCTACATAAACCTAAAAGCCAAAAACAATGTCAATGGATGGTCTTTGGAATCCATCGTCAAAGGGGTTAGAATCTCTTTCAACTCCATTGACTTTGCTGATTTCCTTGGCCTACCTAGACCTTGTCCACCCTCTCCCGAGAACCCCATAAAAGAACAGTGCCTATCCCTTGCCCGATCCAAATATCTCCTACCCGAAGCATCTAACAGCACTTCAAATCAGCTTACCCACTCATCCCTTACCCTAGAGGTAAAGATTATTTTTAACATCATTGTGCGTTGCCTTTTACCTCGTCTTAACTCTGGCTCGCTCCTTACCGATAATGCCATGGTCCTACTTTACCGAATCCTAAATGGCCTTGACCTTGATCTAGCCAACACTATCCTTGGATCCATGGCTCACGCTAGAAAAGCCAGAAAAGAAACTCCCCTCCCCTTTGCCACCCCTTTGACCCATATCTTCAAAGCTTCTGGAATCAATTTCAAAAATGAAGAACAACAGCGTCATATGGGTAAGTTCGACTCCAAGAGCCTTGAAAAGATTGGCATTACTCGGTCCCCCCAAGGGACTTGGAGTCTTGCCTCTCCTTCAAAAGCTCTTCCCACTGCCTCAGCCATTGATGAACGCATGGACAACCTGGAGTTGGGCTTGGAGGAAGTTCGCATGGATATCAAGGAGCTGCACAAGGAGTTTAAGGCGAAGATGAACGGGGTAACCAAGCTGTTACAAGGTCTGTGGTCGCGGCTCACTGATGATGTTCCGGACGATGAAGCTTAACCCTATCCTACCCTACCCTAACCCCAAAACTGAAACATTGCTGGTTTTTGGAAATTGTTTCAAAACTTTTGGTGACTGTTTTACCTCCTCCCTTTGTTGAAAGACAAAAAGGGGGAGATGATCTGTGGCGTTAGACTTTTTAAAACTGTTGTGATTCAAAGGTCTTGGAAGACCTTGGTTTTGTTTTGGTTGGATAATTTCTTGTTTTAAAACTATGATCCAACATTTGTCTAACCCATGCAGGTACTTAGTCCGATTTTACTTATATTATATATGCTTGACTAAGTTGCAGGGATGCACAAGTTTTGTCTTTCATCAAGGGGGAGATTGATAACTCCACTCCCTTGATGAAAATCGGAACAAGTTTCAAAGGCCTTGACAGTCTGTTTGTGTCAAGGGTCTTGAAGCTTTAGCAGTGTTGATGAAACACAAAACCTGTTCGATATGATATTATGTTCGAATATTATTTTATGTTATTATATGCTTCCATTATATTATTATTTATTCACTAACCTTTCAGGAAGCATTTTCGAATATTATTTCCTTCCTTATGTTGTAAATTGAGAAGATTCAAATCGTGATCATGGCTTTCGAAGTTTCCAAAGATAGAAGATTGTGCTCAAGCCATAATCCTCTCTTAGCCGTTGGTGAAGATCCTTAGGCGCCGATTTGTTTCAATATAAAGAAAAGGAAGAAGAAGACAGCCATACATTCGTTGAACACAAGCTTTCATACACTCAAGCCCTCAAGTGAGATATGTCTTCTTCGTGTGCTCTCTGCTAGTCCTTAAGAGTCTGTTATTTCATTTAAAAGCATTTGAGAGTTACACAATGAGCTTATAGGATATATTTTGTTATAGTGTTATACTCGAGAGTTTGTAACTCAGGAAGTGAGCACTGGGCGATTGATTCACTAAGTGTAAGAGCATTGTACTAGATAGCATAGAGAGGCGGGGCTCTTCTAGATTGGTCTAGGACTCTAAGGGAACGTGAGTTGACTAGATTGCAATTATATAGGAGAGAGGCTTCTCGGTGAGCTACTAGGATCCTAAGTCTTGTGAATCAATAAAAGCCGGTTGAATCCTAGGGTTGTGGAAGAACCCTAGGCGGGGACGTAGGCCAAGTTCGTGCCGAACCTCGTAAACAATTCATCGAGTCCTTTATTTACTACTTTACCTTATTTCCGCACTTGGTTCGAATTGTCTAACTTTGTGATTCAGGTTTTCAGAGAAAAGACTAAGTCTAATCTCAAAGGGATTTGACACGAGTTTCAAAAGTCTTGACACTATCTGCGAAAAACCGGCATACTCTATTCAACCCCCCTTCTAGAGTATCTTTACATTACTTTGTTTTACATTATCGAACCTTCAGTATTCTTCACCAAAGCTCCTGCAAAGCCACCCCACAACAAAATGGGAGAGTGGAGAGATGCCACATGTACATACTTGAAATTGCCCGAGCTCTTATGTTTCAATCTCCAATCCCTCAACACTACTGGGGTGATGCTATTCTTACAGCCACCTACATAATCAATAGACTGCCTAACCCAATTCTCAAACACAAATCACCTCATGAAGTCATCTTTCAAACCACATCATCCGATAGCCACATAAAAGTCTTTGACAGTCTATGCTTTGTCTCTACTTCTACAGAAAAAAAGGTCAAAGAGTTTCATCCCATGTCTAATCCCTGCATGTTCTTGGGTTTCCCATATGCTCAAAAGGGATACAAATTACTCAATCTCAAAACTCACAAATCTATGATCAGTAGGAATGTGATCTTTGTGGAACATATCTTCCCTTACTCCTTATTTGCTCAAGAAAAAATACAATCTCCAACTTTGTCTCTCACATACTTTGTTGATCAAAATTTTCCTTTTGACTACACACCCTCTATTGATCATCTTTCTTCTATGGATGACAACCATTTTGGCCCCACTTTGGATGACCATTCTCCTTCTCCAGTTTCAGCATCATATTTGATGAAATATCTGTTGAGCCTCAAACTGAGCCTGTTGTCCCTGTCATTGGACAATTATCTCATGATCACAGCCCCCCCCCAGTTGGCTTCAGGATTATGTTTGTCACACATCCAAGGGCTTACCAAACATGCAGTTGCTTCATCCAAGGTATAGTCCTTATACCCCCTTGCAAACACTTGCACCTACTCTGCTTGCACCCCTTCCTATCAAGCCTTTGTGAACAATGTAGCATCATTATCCATTCCCAAGAATGTGACTGGAGCACTCAAAGATCCTGCTTGGTGTGACGCAATGGTGGTTGAATTGGATGCCTTGGAAAGGAATCATACCTGGGAGATTGTATCTCTGACTTCTGACAAGTCTATTGTGACCTGCAAGTGGCTCTTCAAGCTCAAATTCAAGTCTGATGGTACTCTTGAGAGACACAAGGCAAGGCTAGTGGCTCGAGGTTTCACCCAACTTCATGGGATTGATTACTCCGAGACATTTGAACCTGTTGCCCGCATGATCACAGTCAGGACCTTACTTGCTATTGCATCTACTAAGCAATAGCACATCTCTCATATGGATGTCACCAATGCATTTATGCATGGTGATCTTGAAGAAGATGTCTACATGTCTCTCCCCCCTGCATACAATGAGTTGAAAGTCCATCAGTTCACCAAGCATTGTCTTCAAGGGAAGTCTGTGAATGAAGACAATAGTAGTAAGTCGGTCTGCAAATTGACAAAGTCCTTGTATGGACTTAAGCAAGCTCCAAGACAATGGTTTGCCAAGTTCTCTCAGGTTGTTAAGGTAGGAGGTTACACTCAGTCAAGGGCAGACTACTCATTGTTCACTAAGCAAAAGGGAAAATCATTCACTGTACTCCTAGTGTATGTAGATGATATGATCATTGCTGGAAATGATCAGTTAGAGATTGATAGATTGAAACAAAACCTACATAATAACTTCCAAATCAAAGATTTAGGGGAGTTAAGGTACTTTCTTGGCATTGAGGTGGATAGAGACAGAGCTGGGATTTACTCAAATCAAAGAAAGTATACTATGGAGCTGCTGGAGGAAATGGGAATGGCTGATGCTAAGCCATTGAGTACACCTCTGGACTCACACATGAAGCTCTCAAGTGAAGGGGAGCTCATGAAGTCGCCACAAAAATACAGGAAATTGGTTGGCAAGTTGATCTATCTCACTGTCACCAGACCAGACATCACACACTCAGTTCAAGTGTTAAGTCAGTTCATGCAAAATCCAACCGAAGATCATTGGAAGGAAGCTAAGCATCTCTTGAGGTACTTGAAGAATTCACCAGGCCAGGGACTATTGATGTCAAGCAAGTCTGAAATCAAGTTGAGAGCTTACTGTGATGCAGACTGGCAAGTATGTCCCATGAGTAGGAGGTCACTTACTGGGTTCTGTATTCTGTTGGGAGAGTCAGTGGTGTCATGGAGGACAAAGAAACAGTCCTTTGTTGCCATGTTCACAGCTGAGGTCGAATATAGAGCCATGGCTGCTACTTGCTGTGAAATAACTTGGCTAGTTCGTGTGTTGCAGGATTTAGGTGTCAAAGAGCATGGTTTAGTTGAGCTCTATTGTGACAATCAAGCCGCATTACACATAGCTAAAAATCCAGTCTTTCACGAAAGGACTAAACACATAGAGGCCGATTGCCATCTTGTTAGAGACAAGATTCTGAATAAAGAAGTTGAAGCCAAGTACATCTACACAAAGGACCACCCAGCAGATATATTCACCAAGGCTGTGAGCCAAGAGCAAATGATCAAGCTAACAGTCAAGCTTGGAGTTATTAATCAATTCAATAACTCTAAGCTTGAAGGGGAGTGTTAGAACTGAATAAGAAAAGTGAAATGTAATCCTGTACATTAATTTCTGCAGTTACAAATGTGTGGTTGTGATGTATACTAGAGCTCCTAATCAGCACTATATAAGCTGATCTTGTACACTCCTAATGGGCAAGTTGTTACAACAATAATACAGTACAATTGTCTCATCTCTATTCTCCATTTTCTCTTCCACTTCATCTTCAATTCCGCATGTGTTGATCATGGAAGCTTCAATTCCTTGATCATACTTTGTTTTGCATCATATCCCTCGGATAAGATACTTTCCATTCTTTCAATTTTATATTCAATTTAATCCTAGCATCGGTACTAGAAACTTACCGATAAATATGGCCTAATGAATACTTGGGGATAGCTCGTGGCAATTATAAAGTGGGGTAGATAAAATCATTTTCCTATAAATGGTCTTATGTTTGGAAAAGAGAAAATGGCATTGTTGTGAGCCTAATTTGCCATGTTTTATACCATCTTTTATATCGATTTCTGCATGCATTTCATGCATTTGGGTTAGATTAATACATAATCTATGTAGTTTATGCTTATTTGCCAAATTATGGAGTCTACACAAGTTTTTGTTATATTTCGCAGAAATCGGACGCACTTTGGAGCTTAAAAGGAAACCCATGGAGAAGCTAAAAATGGTGCAGCTGGAGAAAATTCCATTTTTCACCATTTATCATTTCGAATCAAGCTTTGAAGTCTTCATGTGAGTTGTAGCCCTCGAAAAGAGCTTTCCAACGCATGGTCATATGCGTCAATCGGACAAACAAGGACTCGGGAAAGTGCGTTTCAAGAACAGAGCAGAAAGTTGAGAGATTTACTCGATATCGAGGAATATTAGTCGATATCGAGGAAGCCCAAATCGAGCTAAGCACAAGACATCGACAAGTGAAACTGGGAGCTGAAGATGTTTGTCGATATCGAGGAAATTCTTCGATGTCGAGGAAAGCCCAAGTCGATGTGCCGTCCAGAAGCTGATCGAGAAGCCGAGAAGAGGAGCAAGATAACTCAAGTGAGACGTGTTTACTCGATGTCGAGGAAATTCCTCGATATCGAGGAAACCAAAAGGAACTGTCCGAGCCAAGTCGAAGAGTGGTTACTCGAGAGAGCCAAGCCATGCAAGTCGACAACCGAAGTTACTCGATATTGAGTAAATTACTCGATATCGAGGAAAAATGCTCTGGGCCGCGTGACGTTTTTGGGCTGTCCGAGTCGAGTTGGGCTGTTGAGATCCGAATCTATCCAAGTCTATCAAGTTTTATCAAGGATTCATCCAAGAAGAGAGATATATCTACCACATGGAGATATTTTAGATATTTAATTATTTCCCTTTAGAATTGATGTTTTATCTTTATTTAATTCTATCCTTAGGATATTAGATATACTTTCCTTCCTTGATTAGCAAGGATTGGAAGGCTATAAATAAGGCCTTAAGGACTGGATTTTATTCATTCAATTTCAGTTACAATTAGTTACATAGAGAGAGAGTTGATACCCCGGCTTTGGAAGTCTTTTAGTTTATTGAATTTATTTCGTTGAAATCTGCGTTCTGCGTGCAAGAAGTTGCAATTATAAGTTTCTGTCCCTTGTCGATTTCGAGCAATTTTTGTCGACATCGAGTAGTTTTACTCGATATCGAGGAAGGTTTACTCGACTTAGGGTTACCTTGCTGAGTTTTGGTTTCTGATTGTCGAATTCGAGTTCTGTTCGTCGATATTGTACTCGATATCGAGGAAAAGTTGTCGATATCGACTAAGTTCTATGCTTTACTTCCTCGAGGATCGATCCTGACTTCCCGCTGCTACATCAGGAGGAGGTTTTGTAATTATTTGCGTGGGCACGAATCTAGTTTGATTTATATTTTATATCTTAAACTCGATTTCCTCCTACTAACAAATTGGCGCCGTTGCCGGGGAAGCAATCATTCGAGTCTTAGGTAGTTAGATCTCACGTTTGCTTTGAGTTACTTCGCAGGTGTATGCGCCGTTCTTGTCAACCACCTGATTTTGACGGCTTAGACGATCCAGAACGCCTTATACACATCCACGCTAAACTAAAAAGAGCCATGGTGGCCGCAAAAACACAGGAACAACTGATACAGAGGCTGCAGCGGGAACTAGCCGCCAAAGATACTGCTCTTACCACTGAGAGAGCAGGCAGGGAACAAGAAGCTGAGCGAAGGAGGCAAGCAGAAGCTGAGCTTTCCCAGTACCCTACCACTGCAGAGGATTACATGCACCCGACTCTCGTCGTGCTTGAATCGGCCATTCTAATCCCTCAAAATAATTTTGAAATTCGCACTCACTTCCTTATTGAACTAAAAAATAATGCTTTTCATGGTAGATTTAATGAATGCCCTCTTGAACATATTACCAATTTTTCTGACATGTGCCGTACTCTTGCTGAAGGTACTACTCTGGAATGTGTCAAGATGAAGGCCTTTCGTTGGTCTCACGCCGGTCCTGCATTGAAGTGGCTTGAAGGACTGAAACCAAGATCCCTCACAACATGGGCTCAAGTAGAGCAGGAATTTCTCAACAAATTCTTTCCTCCTGCCAAGACAGCACTCCTCCGCCAGAAGATTACAGCTTTCAAACAGAAGCCTAGGGAGCCGCTTGCAAAAGTATGGGAACGATATAAGGAACTACTGCGATCTTGCCCTACTCATGGACAGCCACCCTATGTCATTCAGGAGATCTTCTTCAATTCTCTTAACCAGACCACTAAGGATAGGATCAATCAGTATACTAGATATGAGTATCTGACGATGCCACCAGCTGATGCATGGGGTGTACTCGACAAGCTCACCAACTACGATAATAAGTATGGGGATACTACAAATTATTATGAGAGGTCTTATGCTAGGCTAGCCCCATCCATGCCCCTCTATGAGCCCTCTAAAGAGATCGACCCAGATGTCAATGAGCAGTACTACAAAGATCAAAATCGCAACCTCCTCATGCAAGTAAAGTATCTTTCTGTCAACCAGCCTTGCATTGAATGCGGATCACAGCGGCACACCACTATTGAGTGCCCACACACAGAGCAGGTCAGGCTGGCAGAACACCATGAAGAGGTAGCTTACGCAGGGGGTCCCAATCGCTACATGGGGGACCAAAGGTTTCAGCAACCACAATGGAACCAAGGTGCCCCTAGGAACCCCCCGCCATACAGAGCTCCAGGAGATCCGGAAAGGGACCAAAAGAGGGATGACCTACAGACCATCCTAGTGGAAATGCGGAGGAACCATTCAGACACCAAGCAGTCCTTCAACTCAGTCTACACTCAGATACAAAGTGTCAACTCTAGGCTTGGGGAGATTGATATATGACGGAAATCAATGGAGACACAGATTGGCCAGCTAGCAGCAGGCGTCCCCAGACAATCTGGTACGCTCCCTGGATCTTCAGAACCAAATCCCAAGGGGAAGACCGGACACATCGCAGCCGTAAAACTCAGGAGCGGGCACCAACTACGCGAGCCAGAAATCGGAAAGCAGTAGGACAGAGCTGAACAACAATTCGATATCGACGAGCAGCAAGTCGATGTTGACCAACACTTGGTCGATATCGAGGAAGGATAACTCGATGTCGATGAAACACCTGATCACCCTTCGTCTGCACATCACATCAACTCGACGTCGAGAAAAGTAGTCGATATCGAGGAACATCTGGTCGATGTCGAGGAGAGCCAGGTCGACGTCGAGAAAGCTGCAACACCTCCGACATCTGTTCTGGCTCCGAACCAGAAAAAGAAGCTGCCTTTCCCAACAAAATCTCCAAAGGACCCAGCAGAGAGAAGTTTCAACGCTTCATCAAGATGCTTCAGAGGCTCAATGTCACCATACCCTTCACAGAAGCTCTTAATGAAATGCCATCATACGTCAAATTCCTCAAGGAGATTCTAAGATAGAAGCGGTCAATGGCTGAGATTACAGAGGAGTGTAGCCATATGGACATACTTGAGAAAAGGCCAGATCCAGGTAAGTTTGCTATAACTATTGGATTTGGGCAATACAAACTTAATGCATTATGTGATCTTGGAGCTAGTGTCAGTATAATGCCTTTAACGATATGGTCCAAGATTAAGATAGGTGCCCTAGAGCATGTGGATGCCAAGCTTTATATGGCAAATAACACGGTGGTCATCCCAACAGGCATGGTGGACAATGTGCCAGTGCAAGTAGGTAAGTTCTTTGTCCCTGCTGATTTTCTAGTTATTGATATGGCGGAGGACCCTTCTTGTCCAATTATTCTAGGAAGGCCCTTCTTGGCAATGGTGGATGCCAACATAAGCGTAAGGAAGGGAGTACTCACTTTCAACATCAGCGATGAGGTAATTGAGTATTCTTTCAATAAAACCGGAAGGCACACATGTCCCATGGAAGAAGTAAAATCCATATCAGCTGGTTACATCACATGGGGGGAGCCTAAGGTAAGAAATATGACTCCTAAAGAGCTGGAAAAGAGAGATATGGAGGCCCAGGTAGAAAAGATCATGGCCATCCTGAATGACGACACAGAGGATCTGCTCGACATCGACCAAGGTAAGTCGACGTCGACTAACTATTTTTCGGATGCCTTGACAGGATGTAAGTATGGGGTCAAAGTCGAGCAGAATTCCTTGACATCGAGTAATTTGGTCGATATCGACCATAATCAGAATCCTCCACCAGTAGCCCCCTCTTCGAGCAGCCAACCGGAAGCTAGGAACTCCTTGACATCGACCAAATTGGTTGACATCGAGCAAAAATCTTCTGCCTCGACTTCACCTCCCGCAAGGCGCACTCCACTGGCAGCGAAGAACTCCTCGATATCGATCAATTTGGTCGATATCGACCAAAACTTGCCGTCCTCGACTTCGCCATCCTCGAGCATCAGCCCACCAGAAGCAGAAAACTCCACGATATCGAGTACCCTTACTCAAAATCGATCAAAATCAGAAGTCCCCGAATCGGATTCTGCAAAGGTAAGTCAAGGTATGGATCTTTCCTCTCATATTTCCATTAAAGATTTATCTATACATGGGAGAGGTTTGCCTTGGTATGTGCGATTATGTAGGATTTCCAATGATGAGCCTAGGGAGTATGAAATTGGAGACAAGCTCTATGTTTCCAAATCAAAGGATCATTGGTTTCCTAACAAATTCAACAAGAAAAATATGGGGCCCTTCATGGTGAACAAGATCCATTCTGGAGGACTGCAGCTGATGGACAAGAATGGAGTCCTATTTGAAGCCCAAGCTACATGGGCCCTGCAAATGCCACCTTGAGCTTAATGGAGAAAGTCGGCCTAGCGACTATAAAATCTAGAGCTTGTAAATAGACATTTATTTTTGGGACTTTTGGACATTGTTTCTTTTTGTTTGTTTTTGGTTTTGAACTTTTATTTTTTCTATTGTGGGTATTTCTCTTCTACATTTTTCAGGTCCATGGGGATAGAAGCAAGCTAAAATTGGACTAGGCCCAGCAACATTACACTCGATTTTCGACGTACTGCACACCTGTCTAGTGAGTCTCTTTCCTTACCCTTTTTTTTATATACAGTGAGGACACTGTAATGTTTAAGTATGGGGTGGGGGAAGGGCTTACTTTGTGCTTATTTGATATATTTGACATTATGTGTGCATATTTAGAGTTTAATTCTTGAATTGCTTATACATGGCTATATACTTTGGAATTCATATTTGATATCTATGTGCTTATATGCATGTTTTCCAAAAGTTTGAAAAAAATCACCCCCATTGAATTTTTTTGAATAAGTGTCATGGAAGCTTTAATTGAACTCGACGATGCAAAATTAGATTCATTAGAGATATAGCATGAAATTGCCTAGTAAAGGGAAGTCACAATGAAGTGCATTATTTCTTGAAAACCATGAAAGGAGGTAAAATTTGAAGTTACTTTTGACATGTTGCATGATAAGAGGATGGAGGACTTTATATTTCCATATAAGCTCATATGTTGTTATATCCTAGCCTTACCTATGCTTATGCACCACACAAGCCATATATAGGCCTTATTTCAATTATTGCTCCACATGTTCCAAATATTGCCATTCTTTACCTTATTTCCCATCCGGGGATTATGTTGAGAATTGATGTTACATTATGGAAATGTTATATGGTTGTTGTGTTGTTATATATCATATATGGAGTTTGGAAGGAATATTTGAAATATATGGAAAATTTAATGAGTGAAACAAAATCCGATCACCTCTAGAGATAAAGGTAGATCGACCCTGCTCGCTGATATAATAGTTTGGTGAGATGGGACACCAGGTGAGGAATCCAAAGCACTAAGTATCCGGGGCCATTCATGACACCCATGTTTACGACTCGCGAGAAGGCAGTGCTGAGGTTAGAGAGGTAAAAGCATTATTATTGAGAAAAAGCAATGAGCGTTGAGAGAAAGGTGAGAAATCAAAAGAAGAAGGAATGTCGTATGAAAGTTTGGTAATACTCCATTTCCCCGGATTACTAGCACCACATGGCAAAAAACTGCCCACCTTAAGCCTTTTACCAATCTACTCCTTATTGAGCTTACATTAAAGTCCTCTTGATTATTAATGCTTTGTCACATATGAATTGTTTTGCATAACCCTCCTTTTGTGAGTAGATGTTGCTTTTTAATTGCACATGCATAGATTTGTGACACTGGTACCTTTTCGATGATGGTAATTGATTGCAGGGTTATATGAGAATGGATCTAATATGTTGAGAGTTTTAATTTCTTCCCCTAAATGACAATTAAAAGTATTGCTTGAGGACAAGCAAGCTTAAGTATGAGGTGTTTGTTGTGAGCCTAATTTGCCATGTTTTATACCATCTTTTATATCGATTTCTGCATGCATTTCATACATTTGGGTTAGGTTAATACAGAATCTATGTAGTTTATGCTTATTTGCCGAATTATGGAGTCTACACAAGTTTTTGTTATATTTCGCAGAAATCGGACGCACTTTGGAGCTTAAAAGGAAACCCATGGAGAAGCTAAGAATGGTGTAGCTGAAGAAACGGCCATTTTTCACCATTTATCATTTCGAATCAAGCTTTGAAGTCTTCATGAGAGTTGAAACCCTCAAAAAGAGCTTTCCAACGCATGGTCATATGCGTCAATCCGACAAACGAGGACTCAGGAAAGTGCATTTCAAGAACAGAGCAGAAAGTTGAGAGATTTACTCAATATCGAAGAATATTAGTCGATATCGAGGAAGCCCAAATCGATCTGAGCACAAGACATCAACAAGTGAAGCTGGGAGCTGAAGATGTTCGTCGATATCGAGGAAATTCTTCGATGTCGAGGAAAGCCCAAGTTGATGTGCCGTCGAGAAGCTGATCGAGAAGCCGAGAAGAGGAGCAAGACAACTCAAGTGACGTGTTTACTCGATGTCGAGGAAATTCCTCGATATCGAGGAAACCGAAAGCACCTGTCTGAGCCAAGTCGAAGAGAGGTTACTCGAGAGATCCAAGCCAGGCAAGTCGACAACCGAAGTTACTCGATATCGAGTAAATTACTCGATATCGAGGAAAAATGCTCTGGGCCGCGTGACGCTGTTAGGTTGTCCGAGTCGAGTTGGGCTGTTGAGATCCAAATCTATCCAAGTCTATCAAGTTTTATCAAGGATTCATCCAAGAAGAGAGATATGTCTACCACATGGAGATATTTTAGATATTTAATTATTTCCCTTTAGAATTAATGTTTTATCTTTATTTAATTCTATCTTTAGGATATTAGATATACTTTTCTTCCTTGATTAGCAAGGATTGGAAGGCTATAAATAAGGCCCTAGGTGCTGGATTTTATTCATTCAATTTCAGTTACAATTAGTTACATAGAGAGAGAGTAGAGGAGAGAGGTTGTGGCGAGAGAAGTTGGAAAGGCGAAAGCGGATTTGGCTTCGATTGGTTGTAAGTTCTCTTTGTTTTATTTAATGCAAGTTATTTCCTTTTATTATTGATGTCTCTCTTGATGATGAAGAGCGAGAAGTCCACCCACTTCTAGGGTCGGGGTGAGCCCGACGGTAGCCATGAGAGGTGATGCGGTAAAGGTACGATCTTTTTATGCAATTCGTCTTCTATCCCTATGAGCATGATTCTTTTGCGAAAGTTGAAGGTGATCTTTGTTTGTGTTATTGAACTGAAAGTGATCTTAATACAACTTGGGTTAATTATGTGAAAAGGGTTAGTAACAATTAGGGTTTATGCGAAAGCCTCTATCTTCCTATTTGTGAATAACGAAGGTTATTTGATGAAAAGCATTATCTTTTATGCCTTTATGTGTTACTTAGCATGGTTATCGTTGTGGTGTTGATGCCCTGACTTTGGAAGTCTTTTAGTTTATTGAATTTATTTCGTTGAAATCTGCGTTCTGCGTGCGAGAAGTTGCAATTTTAAGTTTCTGTCCCTTGTCGATTTCGACCAATTTTTGTCGACATCGAGTAGTTTTACTCGATATCGAGGAAGGTTTACTCGACTACGGGTTACCTTGCTGAGTTTTGGTTTCTGATTGTCGAATTCGAGTTCTGTTCGTCGATATTGTACTCGATATCGAGGAAAAGTTGTCGATATCGACTAAGTTCTGTGCTTTGCTTTCTTTTCCGCTTTTATTTGTTATTTCTGTCTTTTTGTTTGCTTTTCTGTCTGTGAGATTCGCTGCTACCTGAGATCCACTGATGTGCTTCCTCGAGGATCGATCCTGACTTCCCGCTGCTACATCAGGAGGAGGTATTGTAATTATTTGTGTGAGCACGAATCTGGTTTGATTTATATTTTATATCTTAAACTCGATTTCCTCCTACAACAGGCATCCAATATACCAAAATTTTATGCCCTTTGCAAATCTGACCCTCCCCTGCCCAAATTTACAAATATGGAAAAAATGTCCAAAATTTTGCAAAAATAACAAGTAAAAAAAAACTGGAAAACCAGATGGGCACCCTAACCTCCTCACGATCCGCTGCCGCCGGCCAGCCACCGAGACCCCAACCGGAGTGAAGAAAAATCAACGCCGACCACCACAGATCACCAGCAAAAGAGTCTTCCCCTAAACTGGAAAACCGATTACGGCTGTGACGATGGATAGCTATGGCTATGGCTTCTTCCGAGACGTGCACAACCTCGCTTTGAAACCTAAACTCCTTCGAGGAGTTCTCAGCGAGAAGGTTCTGGATGTGAAGCGCCCCTTTGGGAAACCCTCAGAACTGGTGGAGAAGTTCAAGCCGGTTGTGGATAAGGTGGTCTTGTATAGGCTTCTATCTGAATCGGTTCCTGATTTGACCGATTCGGAGCTCGCCCCCAACTGGAAGTCTGCCGTCGATGACTGGGTTGAGCGGAATCTCAAGCTCCTCGCTAGCGATGTGGTGAATTTATCTATCCTGCACTTTTTATTTTGTTCAGTGGTTGTGGGTTGCCTGAAATCAGAGTCGCCAAGTCGTCGGAGATCTATTAATCTCAACCGAGTCGCCAAGTGTTGCCGGAATCGAGTTGATCCCTTCTTCCTTCCTCGAGTAAGGCCTCCTGGATTCTTCTTGGTTGAATTTCTCTCTCCCCTCTAATTTCATGCTTGATGGCAGTTTAATAATCTGGTGTTTAATTGAGTGATGTTCGAATCTAATTTGATTTAGGGCAACTTGATAACACGCAAAAGCCGATCTTGCAAAATTCTTGATAACTCTTGATTCTTGAACCAATTCTTGCGTTGTACTGAGAATGGACTTGAAAACCGTATGAACTTGGTAATTAATTAACAAATTGTTAATTAACAACTACTGGTCAACATCGGCAACTCACGTAAATTGGCAAATGAACATAGTAGGAATGTGGGATTATTTCGATCGAACGTACTCAACAAACACTTAATGAAAGCGTGGATTGATATCGAAGAACCCTTAGCCAAGGGTTTCTCCAATATTTTCAATCTGCTTATTAACGAGTACAAAATAAGTTTAAATAGACAAACTAAAACCTAGAACGGGAGGAGGTCCGTCAAACCCTAAACCGATAAGGATGACGACTCCTCAATTATAAAAAACAATATAGATAATCTAATAAATTCCTAAAAGCTAAAATAATCCCTAAAATAATGTTCTATAAAAAATCTAAAAATAACTATCATAAATAATTTATTAAAGCGGAAATTAAAACTAGTCGGAAGAATAAATTTATGAGCACACCATCGTCTTCAATGTCGGGATCCACGGTGGCGCCTTCTTGTTAGCCTTGAGGAGGGGATCGCGGAATCTTGAATGCATCACAACTTAGATCTACGTTTTTGTTGAAATTCAAATTATGTATAAAACTGATCTCTTGGAGTGAGGGCTTCTTCGAGATTCAAACAAATCCATCTCGATACAGCGATAACGCCACTGATTTATGTTGTTGCCTTTTAGAACCTTAATCATGTAGAAGTTTTGTTGTACAGATGAGACAGTAAGCATAGATCCGGCAGGGGTTACTCCTATATTGGCTAACACATCGTTGTCACTGGCTAGATAATAGTATTTGCTTGCTAGTAAGTATAGATCGCAAATATTCGGGCTTCGCATCCGACAGGATTGTATTGGTTAAAAACTTTAGTACTTCGTAGTGTTTGGTTTAGGTCTTAATTGTTTAATCGTTTCCACCTTTTAGAGGACTTGTGTTTGATTTTATCATCTTGAGAGATCCAGCAGGGGTTACTTCTACATTAGCTAAGACATCATTGTCACTGGCTAGATAATAGTATTTATTGGCTAGTAAGCATACATCGCAATGGGTTATACTTATACATCGTTGTAAATTTCTTTCTATGTGTTGAAGTATGTTGTGATTGAAACCATTAATGTTACACTGGACGATGTGATTTGAGAGTAATGTAGGTTTGTTTCTAGGATCAGTTATGTACATTCAAAACCACCAAAACCCCAAAGTGTCAGTGAGTTAGAAGCAAACTAACAAAATACTACATTTGACTACGCAAAAGAAGAGTTATCCCACTAGACATCGATTTCTTCACCTTACAATCAGACACTTGCTTATGTCCTCTGACGCTTCCGACGAAGGATCTATCCTCGAGACGGGTACCTGCTTATCTCCATTATCTTGCTCCCGACGGACCCAAACGGCATGCTCTCCTCTATGAGCATTGTCCCCTCCTCCATGTCCACGTTGGCAGCTTTACCTTTCATCTCCGGAGCAACGATTGTCAGTTCTGCCTAGATTTTCTGGTTTATCTTGCCAGTTGTGTGAATTTCCGTGCCAGCTAAATTGTTATCTTTGCCATCCAAATGGTTATCCATGTCATACTACAAATTGAGATCAAGATACGATGTACACCGAACTTTAGCTCGAAATATTTTTTTCATAAACATATATAAAGTGGGTGTCTATAGATAGATAAAATTAAATTAAGTTCAAAAATAAATTAATTTTTTTTATTTTAACAAATAAAAATGTTGAAAATTAGTTTAAAACAATGAAAACTTAAGTTTTGCCACTTGTCACCATCCCATTTGCCCTCTCTCCCACAAATCTTTTTGTTTTTTTTTGCCGAGTGACCTGCTACCTGGTGAGGAAAATTTGCAAAAGTAACATTTTGACACTCCCTTGCAATTTTTACACCTAATTAACATTTTTACAAAATTGGTATTTTTTGGTATATTAGTGCAAAACATCCTTTGGAAAAACGTACATATACAGCAGATCGATTTCAGTTCTTTGCAAAGCAATCACCGTCACCAAAAGTACCGTTGCCTAAATTACAAGTCCCTCTGATTTTTAATATAAGGCGTTTGACTTTTGTACATGTAATTAAGGAGTTAAAAACTATATAAAATACTGGTTTTTTAAATTAATTTTTTTAAATTTTAATTCTTATTAATAATAAGTACTAAAATGTAATTTTTTTTTTAAAATTAATATTTTATATAATTTTTAACTTCTTAAACTACGTGCGCGAAATTTAAATGTTTTATATTAAAAATTGGAGGTAGTACGTATGAATCGATCAGTTCACTTTTTTTTAATCTCAGTTCAGTTTGATCGACTCAATCGCTCTATTAGACATGTCAAAACACAACCCGATCCAGTCGACCCTACCCGAACGCTCGGAAAGTTTACTACCCGAACCCAGAAATTTTTTCCGACCCGAACCAGAAAACCCGGAAATTTTCTGGGTAATCTGGGTTTTGACCCGGTGATCCGATTGACCCGGTAATTTTGACCCAATTTACCCAATTGACCTGGTGACCCGATTGACTCGGTTGATTTATAATTATATATGATTAATTTTTTTTATGAAGATTCCAATTTGTTACTTTTTATAATTACAATCACTTGATCTTTCATTTTCAAATCAACTTTTATATTTATTTGTATTGTGTAATACTCCGTCCGATCGATATTATTTGATTTTTTATTTTTCAACAAACTTTTTTAAGAAGATAAAAATTCTAAAAAAATATTAAAATATTAAAACAATTCTATGCTTATTAGTTATTACTAATTGCATGAAATTATTTTATAAAAATTATTTGAAAATTTGATATTTTATATGTTATTACATTTTATTAAAATTTATGAGAAATAATAAAAATCAAATGTTTTTTAAGAAAATGAAATAATATATAAAATGTCAAATTTTTAATAAAATTATTTTAAAAAAATTATTTAAAATGTTGATATTTATATATTATTACATTTTATTAAAAATTACAAGAAATATTAAAAATCAAATATTTTAGATCAGGTATAGTATATAATTACAAGCACTAAAACTTATGAACAACGTCTTTAATTTTAGAATTTTAAATTTATCGCCAAAATTATGAAATCATGATTTTTTTAATTTAAAAGAGAAAAAGTTGTCCAACCCGAAATCGACACGAAATGACCCGAAACCCGGTGAAATCCGGGTTCAAGTCAACCCAGAAATACCCGAAACCTATATTACCCGGGACCTGAAGTGACCCGACTAGAATGACCCGTTTAACAGGTCTACGCTCTATATATGGATCAGGTACGGTGTGATCATTTAAGGGGTTGATCCTCCCACTCACAAGCGACTTCATGTATTTAAGAGAATTCGAACTTCGAATATCTTGACATAAGATGTAGCCCCACAACCACTACACCAACTTGCGTAGTGTATAATTGAATCGTTTAGTTCAATAATCCGATTAATTAATTGCAATATCATGTTGAGATATACTTCCTCTTTGAGTTTTTTAACACATTTCGTAAGACACTCAAATCTATCTATATATATATATATATATATATATATATATATATATATATATATATATATCTATATCTTTTATATTTTATAACATAAAAAGTTGTGTACACCTCCAATTTAATGGCCATTCATTTAATGATTCATCTTTTATATTTTTTTTTGTCCCTATTCCATGAATTATCAAAAATACTTACATAGTTCAATGGTTAGGAGAATTGTTTGGTATACATGAGGTTTTGAGTTCAAATCCCATTAGGTACATTCTAAAGACATTTTGCAAATTTTTTATTTCCTCTTACACTTTCATGTTTTTGTTATGTGTAATTTTTTAAAATTGAATATAATAATAAATTTTCATGTTATGTGTAATTTATTTAAATAAAACCACACATTGTAATCTATTTTTTTTAAAAAGGGTATATATATAAATGAATTTATCTATTATGGTATTTATTTATCTATATAACTAGTACAAAAATGGTTTTAGACAACACCGTATAGACAACGGTTTTTGAAATAATGTTGTCTATATTGGTAGAAATTATAGTTTTTGGGTACGCACAACGGTTATTAGTTATAACCGTTGTCTTTGTAATTGCAAAGACAACGTATATATAAAGAACCATTGTCATACATATAGAAGACATCTAAAAGAATACGGTTGACATAACCGTTGTCTATGTACAATTGAAACGGTTGTCTTTGTAAGTACAAAGACAATGAATATACAAAGAACTGTTGTCATAGATATAGAAGACATCTCAAAGAATACGATTCACAGAACCGTTGTTTATGACTAATTAAAACCGTTGTCTCTATTATTATAAAGACAACGAATATAGGAAGAACTGTTGTCATAGATATCGAAACATCTCAAATAATACGATTGACATAACCATTGTCTATGTCCAATTAAGACCGTTGTCTTTGTAATTACAAAGACAACAAATATATAAATAACCATTGTCCTATATATAGAACACATCTCAAATAATATGGTTGATAGAACCGTTGTATTTATCTGATTGAAATTGTGATCTATGCCCAATTTAAGGTAAGTGTTTTATCTTCTCAAATTAAAATCTCTACAATATCTATATCTATCATCATTGCTATATAAAAGGCTGAGTTGAACCTTACTGTTCATTAATGCCAATTACAATTTTAGCCTTTTATTTTCTTCATCTTTATAGAATAATTTAGGGGTAAATTCATAATTTTCTAGGCCAAGGAGCTGTTTCCAATTTCCGATTTTCCATTCCCTTCCCTTTTACCTATACTACACACCGCCTCTTCTGTTTCTCCCTGATTAAGCTTCACGTCGTCTTCTCCGTCCAGCCTCCAGTCTCCACCACCCGTTCGTACGAGATCGCGATGGGGTTGCTTCTCCTCACACCTGTCGCCTTCCTTTTCCTTGCTTTGTTCCCGTTCGTGTCCGAGTTCCAGACTCGTATGCTATTCAACCAAGCCTTCAATAGAGGTCTTCAGACATCGCGTATGGTGGGCGGGCAAAGGAAAGATAGATCATCAGGTAAATAAGACCGATCCTGCAATTTCTCTAACATTATTCTACTTTTTATTGTAGATTTGAGTTAATTTATACTTCATTGCTTAATTCATTTTCTAAATTTAGGGTGTGCTTGGTAACGATATCTAGATATCAAGATATCGATATCGATATCGGTATCGATATCAAGATATCGATATAGGGTGATATCTTTGATATCTTGATATTAAGATATCGGTATCGGTATCAAGATATCGATATTAGGCGATATCGATATCAAGTGATACCTCCCAAAAAATGAGTATATCAAAATAGGTCAAATTTGATATCTAGATATCAACTGATATCGATATCTGACTCTTACCAAACACAGATATCAGATATCACTTGATATCAAGTGATATATTATGCATACCAAACACTAGATATCGATATCAGTTAAAGTGATATCGATATCTAACCCTACCAAACGCTAGATATCAGATATCGCTGATATCTGATATCTAGATATCATTAGCAAACACACCGTTAGGGTTCTATTGGAGTTTAAAAACCCTAGGCCTTTGATTTCCCCCCTACAAGTTCTTGTGAATTCGTTGATAATTTAACAACTTGTATGTACAACTGCCTTATCCAACGATAATGTTAATAGCAGCCCACTGGAGAAAAGAGAGAAGCTGTATTTTTTGGCCGTGGATTATTACAGGAGTGATTACTATTCCAAGAGCAGACAGATTGTCGAACAATTTTTAGAGGTAAAGTCAAAATGCATCACATAGGGATTTTAATTGCACCACTAGAATCTCAAGATACACCCATGAATTTTCAGTTACGCATACAAACTGCATATGTTGGGGATGCACTTTGAGAGATTTGTTGTGTTATGTGTACCTTGAACTGGTTTAATCGTATGTGATTGATTCATCCTTATATTTTTACTCTTTAAACCTCCATCTGTGAGTCCTTTTTCCTTCTTTTCCACCAATCTATGCCTTAACGTCTTTTTCTTATGGCAATGAGGCATTTTAGCGTCCTGCCTCGAGTACTATGCATTGTTTTTATTGTGATCTGGACTTGTAAGGGAGTGATGGGATGAAATTTCCTCGTTTGGTCATGTTTTATTTTAAAGTGAGCTTATTTTTTTCTTTAGCCTTCTTGGGACGCGCTCATAAAATATACATACTTTTGTATTCACTTATTACAAATGCAACGACTGATCTCTTCGTGCATATGTCTTATGATGGTTTTCTTGATTATCTTAGAAAAATGGTCTGCTCAGATGTTGAAGTCTATGCTTTCCTTGAAGGGTCAGTTGTGAAAAAGCTCGATCGATCAAGGCCTCCATTTTTAGTGGGACCCGGGAATCTACTTGGTGAAATTATCAATATTCCCAACGGGCTTACCTGACCCGCATCGAAAAAATCGACGCGGCCCAACCTGTGCCGCGGGAAGAGATCTACATACGAGTTCGAAATGTTATTCCCTCATCGAGTTTTCTCTGGACAATTCGGGAAATTGGTTTGTTTACCTGTCGTCGTTGATTATCACGAGGACCAACAACAACAGACTTTTAATTTTAGTGGAAAGCTTTACTAAGGATGAACAAGGTCTATATCCGCGGAGCAAGTCTAGTGAAAAGGCTTCGATCTTCCTGTAGAAGAGTTTCTTGATGGCGCGTACGACTTCTTCTCTCTATCCTCTTTGTTTCAGATTTCTTTCTTAAGTTCACTTGACCTTGATCCGCTCCTTCTTTCTCCTTTCTCTCCCCTTTTTCTCCCCAAAAAGTCCCCCCTATTTGATGAAACTTCTTGCTTTTATAGGTCTTTGGCGGTCTCTGAATGTCGTGTCAAGTGGCGAACGTCTTTGGCGGTCTCTGAATGTCGTGCCACGTGGTGTTCGCCACTTGACACGTGTTCTACTCGTGGGGTGTGGGCATGGTCGCCACGTGCCCCCTCTTTCTATCCGCGGATGACTTTGTTTTGAGCTAGTTTTACTTTCCTTTGGATATTTGTCCGCGGACGGTTTTTTTATGATGATGTAATTATTTCCTTTTTGCTAACCGGTTTTGTGTTCTTTACTATATTTTTATGTTTTTACAGATATTTCTAATATTCGTTTAGTCAAGTTGTTTTCTCTCGGATGTCACTGATAAGAGTGGCAGGTCCAATAGCAGTAAGTCCTATAACTATTTTGCTCATTCTTCTAACCCCGAAGGAATTTTTTTCCTTCTGTCAAAGATGTGATATCAAACTCAAACTACGTAATTGGTACTTTCTTATGAATTTGCTTCTGTTGATTGTTGAATGTGCCAACCTGAAATTGTTGCCTGAGATTAATTTGAGAAGGCTTCTTCTATGTATCTATTAAGTTGGCTCAACTTCTAGAAACTACTCTTGTAAATCTTGTCAACTATGCCTTGCTGGTGGCTACTAATGCTGCAAGGCACAGATTTGTTCCTGGAAAATCCTAACTTTTGCTTGAGTTTGGACTTCGAAGAGCGTAGGTGAAATTTTATTTTCTTCATGTAGCTTTAGCTTAATTACTTACTTTTTTATGTCCTTTTCTTCCCACTCATTGCTTTCGTATTTATGAACAGGGGCCTGATGGTGGAATTGGAGCATCAAAGTACTGTTACATTGGTGGTTTTGATGCAACAAGGTAAATCATATAAGTCTCTCTTGCTGTTCATTTTCTGAAATGCAGTCATGTTTTGATGTTGAAAATGTCACAAAAAGGCAACTGAACATAGACTTAGTGGCGAGAATACAATTAATAATCAATTTGTGCATTAAAAAAAATTATTGATTCCTTTTCAAGACATAATACTGATAGGCATGTACCATTAGTTTTCCTGTTTGTTATTTTTAGTGATCCCATTAACTTCTTAGGAAATATAGAAATTTCTGATTGGTGGTCTCTTGGTTTTGCCTTTTCTTTTCCCTCTTGTTTGATCTTCCTTTATGTCCCTTGAAATTTGTTTTTTGTTCCTTGATGCAACAATGTAGCAGCAGGGAGATTATTTGGAATTCCACTGAAAGGAACCCATTCGCATGCCTTTGTGAGCTCCTTCATGGTATGTACTGTGGTATTATTTTATTCATTATTGGCTGTCATCTTGTTTTTTTAATTGGAATTTAGAGCACAATTTGATGCCTAGAATAGGCCTAATTAAATTTGAAATCAAATTTTATTTTTTTAATCATTATACTTCAATTCACTTGCTTACTCATCGGAAACAAGCTATTTAGGAAATGATTTGAGGAACTGGTATGAATTTTAAGATGCGTCACTGCAAGCATTTATTGATACACGGTCACTGATGTCTTTGTAATATTTTGAAGTTTCCTAATGAATTTTATTCTCCTATACTTTAATCTTTAGAATTCTAAATTCAAATATGAGAATGGCTGGGTTGTTATGCACAAATTAAACTTCTTGACTTATCATCATCAGTTTTTACTCTCGAAATTTTGGGTGTTTTATGGGCTTCCTCTTTCCAATGCTTTGATCATATCATGGGTTTGTCTTAGAGTGTTTGGTGCTTCTCCCTGCTAATTTCCCTCTTCCTCCCAGATCTCTCTCTACCCTCTCAAATCTCTTCTTAAATCGCTCCTTTCAATTCATGGTTTGATTTGAGATTTTTCGGGACAAGAGAAATTTTCTGGCTTGAGGGAGGCGGTGTTATGGAAACGGCGCCGTTGAGATACTCCTTCAACCGCCAGTTTAGATCTCTGGTTCCGGGGGTGAAACAGGGGACGGGGGCTGCTAAAGAGGGTCTCTCTCGGTGATGCTAGATTGTACGGCCATATGTCTTATTTGGGGAACTTGGTTTCTGCAATTCCCACAGGTAATTTATTCCTGTTATTCATCTATAATTTCAATAATTTTGTCTGCTTTATTTGATTTTATATCATGTGCCATTATTTCTTTGTGGAAATTTTGAGTTACTTTTGATTTGGTTACTGTTTTGTTACTGGATTTAGGTTTGTTTGTTTGTCCTAGGAGATAGTGGATAGAGAGGTTAAAGGAATTCGAGCCAAACAAGCCGGGATCGAATTCATTGGTTGTTCATATGTAGCTCATTGTTGATCTTAAATTCGGACTGGGGCTTTTTTGGAGTACTTGGCTCATATAACAGCCCAATGGATTGTAATCCGTTATAGTTAGATGATACCGAGTTTGTGGTAAAGAGGTCTAATCCTTGAGTTGAATGGTTGCTTGGCATATTGCTACCATTACTGCAAAAATAGTTTCAAGCTCAGAATGCATGCAGCAAAGAAGTTGAGAGCTTTTGCAAATGGTAGCAATGGGAAGAAAAGCCGCAATGGAATCTTCTTCATGCCCCTTCATCTATTATACCCCTTCATAATCATCTCGGAATGACAGTATCGAGCAAGGTTCTTTATGGTTCATTACATGTAAAGTCATATGATTGGCTAGATGTACTTGATATTATATACTAGTAGTAATTAATGTTATTGTCTTGTGGTATTTTTCAAAGATAATTTGGAGCGGATCTATTACAGGTGCTTGCACTATTGTGTGTAAATATGCTAAAATTAACAATATGCAAAAAACAGGGATAGACAACGGCTAGGTTAACCGTTGTCATTAATTCATTCAAATTTAAAAATATGTTATTCACAACGGTTGAAATATACATATACAACGGTTATATTGTATATAGCCAGCAGTTCATTTATATTTAGACAACGGCTAAATGGAGTTTAGACAACGGTTATTTGGTACATACACAATGGTTGAAATATACATATGCAACGGTTAGATTGTATATAGACAACGGTTCAATTGTATTTACACAACGGTTAAACGGAATTTAGACAACGGGGATATGGGATATAAACAATGGTTATATAGCACATAGACAACGGTTATAGTCCACCTAGACAACAATTAAATAGTACATAAACAACGGTTATATAACACATAATCAACGGTTTAATGACACATAAACAACTGTTATATGACACATAAACAACGGTTATAACTGTGTAATATTGATTGTTAAAAATTTTGGAGTCTCATAGACAACGGTTATATAGTATCTTATACAACGGTTATAACCGTTGTTTATAAGAACCGTTGTCATAGGTCCAACCGTTGTTTCATCTAAAAACACACTGACATGACAGCAGTGCAATAACCATTGTCTATGTTAATAAATAACCGTTGTGTAAGGCCTTTTTTGTACTAGTTATATAGTATGTCACACATATGTCAACGTAAGGATTTTATTGTGTTGAACCGGTTGAACCGGTCCAAACAAAATTTAAAAAAAAAAAAAAAAACCCGGCTCGGTGAACCAACCCTCCTTCTTCCTCTTCCTTCCTGTCTGTAGCTCCTAGACTCCTTCAATGGTGGTTTTTAATTCTCCGTCGTTTTGAATTCAAAACGCCTCCATTAAGTGCCCCTCTTCACCCATATATATATCACAAAAACGTGTTCAATTTTCGGATTAAACAATGTATTAAGCTCCAAATTCGTCCAAGTTCACTTTGCCCCAAAACCAATGGTTTGGTCGTTTGGATTGATTTATTCACTGTTTCTTGCAATTGAATATATAAAACTGATCACCGGAAGGATATGAAGAGATTGATATATTTAATTTGATCTTTAGTGCGCGTTTTAAAGATCAAGTATAAAAGGGCTTTCAAACTTCGGGAGCATGGTCCACCATGGAAAGCCAATCTCCGAGCTCCGAGTGTAGTTCATCGTCTTCTACAACCTTTAATCTACAATTCCATTAAAAAAGTTTTGAGAAAAGCATACAAAATAAAAATCCCCAATTTCGATCAGACCTTCACCGGAGCCGCTCATCCACCAGTTTTTAATTGTTGTTGTCGCCGCTGCTAAAACATCCGGGGAGGAGCATCACGCCACCAGGAAGTTGTATCCGCCACCTTAGTCCGCCTTCGTGATCTTTCGTCGACGCTAGACTTCGCTGGAGTTGCAATTGAGCCTTGTCGAAAAAGGCTCCTGGAACGTTCTATCGGGCTAGATGTTGGAGAAGGGTAATTACATAAAACCTCCCCAACCTTTTAGTTTGTTTGAATTATGCCCTATTTCAATTTTAAAAACTTCAGAATAAATTGTTTTATTTTTCATAGCCTCTTATATTTTGAGAAAGTTTCTGCCTCTCTTTTGTTTTTGCTAAAGTCCAACATTACGCTATGTGCAAAATATACTCCGTAATTTCTCTATATTTGTGTTTTTACTCGATTGGTACTTTTATTTGCGAATTAACGATTCACATCACTATGTATTTGCTTTTAGGTTTCTATAGAATTTTATTAAATATTATATTTAAATAATTTCCCCCCGTTTCAAAGATTCAATATAAAAACTATATTTGTGTTCCCCTCCAATTTAATGCCCATTCATTTAATGATTCATCTTTTATATTTTTTTTGTCCCTATTCCATGAATTATCAAAAATACTTACATAGTTCAATGGTTAGGAGAATTGTTTGGTATACATGAGGTCTTGAGTTCAAATCCCATTAGGTACATTCTAAACACATTTTGCAAATTTTTTTTTCCTCTTAAACTTTCATGTTTTTGTTATGTGTAATTTTTTAAAATTGAATATAATAATAAATTTTCATGTTATGTGTAATTTATTTAAATAAAACCACACATTGTAATCTATTTTTTTTTTTTATAAAAAAGGGTATATATATAAATGAATTTATCTATTATGGTATTTATTTATCTATATGGTATGTCACACATATGTCAACCTAAGAATTTCATTGTGTTGAACCGGTTGAACCGGTCCAAACAAAATTTAAAAAAAAAAAAGAAAACCGGCTCGGTGAACCGACCCTCCTTCTTCCTCCTCTTTCCTGTCTGTAGCTCCTAGACTCCTTCAATGGTGGTTTTTAATTCTCCGTCGTTTTGACTTCAAAACGCCTCCATTAAGTGCCCCTCTTCACCCATATATATCACAAAAACGTGTTCAATTTTCGGATTGAACAATGTATTAAGCTCCAAATTCGTCCAAGTTCACTTTGCCCCAAAACCAAAGGTTTGGTTGTTTGGATTGATTTATTCACTGTTTCTTGCAATTGAATATATAAAACTGATCACCGGAAGGATATGAAGAGATTGGTATATTTACTTTGATCTTTAGTGTGCATTTTAAAGATCAAGTATAAAAGGGTTTTCAAACTTCGGGAGCATGGGTCACCATGGAAAGCCAATCTCCGAGCTCCGAGTGTAGTTCATCGTCTTCTACAACCTTCAATCTACAATTCCATTAAAAAAGTTTTGAGAAAAGCATACAAAATAAAAATCCCCAATTTCGATCAGACCTTCACTGGAGCCGCTCATCCACCAGTTTTTAGTTGTTGCCGCCGCCGCCGCTAAAACCTCCGGGGAGGAGCATATATCACGACACCAGGAAGTTGTATCCGCCACCTTAGTCCGCCTTTGTGATCTTTCGTCGACGCTAGACTTCGCTAGAGTTGCAATTGAGCCTTGCCGGAAAAGGCTCCTGGAACGTTCTATCGGGCTAGAGGTTGGAGAAGGTTAATTACGTAAAACCTCCCCAACCTTTTAGTTTGTTTGAATTATGCCCTATTTCAATTTCATAAATTTCAGAAAAAAAATGTTTTATTTTTCATAGCCTCTTATATTTTGAGAAAGATTCTGCCTCTCTTTTGTTTTGGCTAAAGTCCAACATTACTCTATGTGCAAAATATACTCCGTAATTTCTCTATATTTGTGTTTTTACTCGATTGGTACTTTTATTTGCGAATTAACGATTCACATCACTATGTATTTGCTTTTAGCTTTCTATAGAATTTTATCAAATATTATATTTAAATAATTTCTCCCCGTTTCAAAGATTCAATATAAAAACTATATTTTTATTAAATATAACTATTTGAAATTGAATTTGATGATTAAGTTGTGTTAAATGGATAGACATCATATCTAAATGATATTTTATATTTAATCTTAATTGAGATTAAACCTATTTTATATATAGTGCATTTTTATCTTATTGAATGGTTATAAATTAAGATGATATTTTTTATTTTGAAAATTGATTAAATATTAATATTTGTTAAAAATATCTCGATTGAAGAAATATCTCGATTAAATATTAATATTTGTTAAAAATATCTCGATTGAAAAAATATCTCGATTAAATATTAATATTTGTTAAAAATACCTCGATTGAATGGTTATAAAATATTCGCCATAAAAGAAATTTCTCGATTGAAGAAAATTGATATGTTTAATTATATTATAGGTTCAAGAGATCACATATATCTAAATATTTACCAATTGTAACTTATGCTAATAAAAAATGGGTAATTAAAAAATTATTCTTATATTTGCTAGATAAGTTATTGATATTTCATTATCCTATTATAAAATTTATGCCATGTTAATTTTTTGCGTTATTCACCAAGTATAATACCAGTCATGTAATTGATATAAAATTATGTCTTGGGCGTAGCACGGGTCTGTCACCCTAATCTATATAAAACATTAACTTTTTTTAATTAATTTTTAAAAATTATTTCATACTTTCTTAATACTTAGTACTGTATACCATTATTTTCACTAATTAATTAAAACTTAATATTTCTCTTAACTCCTAAAAAAAACATATCAAAAAATAAAATGACATATTTTTTGACGGAATGAGTGCATTGGTTATTTGGTTACTAAAGAGGTCAATCAATAAATGTTCACAACATGACAAGTGTGACATCAGTGGGTCATATATATGACGTGGAAAACTAATCAAACCGGTGCGAACACACAAAATCAGTGGAGTTTCATTGTAAAATCAATTAACAATAATAAGAGGCTTTTATATATATATATAATGAAATGTGAGACGCATTTTATATCATCTATATAAGGCTTAATTAAATTCTTCATATTATCAAATGTGAGATACATTTTATACCATCTTTCATAGATCCCGGCATTATAACAAAAATAAAAATAAAAACAAATCCGATCCAACTATATTGGAATAATTATATATATGGGATAATCGATCCCTCATCTATTGGCCGATCCTCCAAAGATCCAGCTAGATAGCCCATATACCCTCAAATATCCATTCGATCTCTTGCCACATCCACTCATGAGACTAAGAGCTCGTTTGGTTGACGTTCTAAAAACCCAGGAAGTAGTAATTCTCAGGAATTGGAGAAAATACCAGCGTTTGGTTGAGTTTTTTATTACAGAAAAATCCAGAAAGTTGAATTCCTGGGAATTTGAATTCCTCCATTTTGGAGGAAGTGCACTTACCTAGTTCTCCCTAGGTAAGTTTCAATTCCACCCTTTTTAATAGGAAAATTCTATTTTCTTATTTCAATTCCTATAATTCAAAATCCAAAACCAAACACAATTTCTAAATTCCTATGATTTTTAATTTACGGGAATTGAATTCCTAAAAAGTTAACTTCCCGGGAACTATACTTCCCACGTCTAACCTAACAAGCTCTAACTTCTTATATGGTGGATACACTTTGATTGTGGCATGAGACTTATTTTTTTTAAAGAAAAATTATAAGATATATATGGTGCATGAAGCCCTAAATATTGACCTAAATATTAGTTTTTTATTAAAAAGAAATATCAACATAGGGGTGTGTGTGTATATAATATATATATATCAACCCCTATGTATCAAAATATATATTAACCTCAACACATAATTAATTATCCCGTATCCTCAACACATAATTATCCTCGTTAATAGACTAATAGTCATCGGTTGTATTTTTCAATAGAAGAAAGCCTATGCAGGTATGTAACCTCAACACATAATTGTCCTCGGTATTTTTTTTATCTATATATATCTAATATCTAATATATCTAATATCTAATATAATACTAAAGCAGATGTAACTTCTGTCACGTGGCGCCCTCACGTTTAATATGCCACGTGTCGTTCTAATATTTAATCCACATCCCCCTATAATTAACCATTCAATTGATCCATAATTTTATTTAACCATCTTTCATTTCATTATACAAAAATCGAATATAATAATCATTTTTCATTAAAACAAAATCAATTACTAAGATATTTCATTTGAATTAGCAATAACAATTCAGTCCGCTTTTATCATCGATCCCCGAACTTCGTCTTGCACCCTTTCTTCTGTCAGCCCCTTTACAACCTTTCTCCTATGGTGATCTACTACATCGTTGTTGCTGTTACCAAACTGACCATTCAAATCCAAACTAACCAATCTCATCAGCTACATCGTTCTTAAACTTATGACTGTTGTTAACAAAAATGGAAACAACAATCATAGCTTCTCCATGCTCAGGCATCAGCATCACACAGTTTTTGCTGGATGTTCTTCTAGCTACTGCATTTCATCATCATCCTAAGCCAGCAAAAGAGAATGATTATTCATATAATCAGTAACCCAACCAAGAACAAGCATAGCTTGAAACAAATAATATGTGCAAAAACAAAACATCACTCTTACATTTGCATTTCCGATGGGCTGGCCTCCAATTCTTTCAAGTCCTTCTCAGAATCTACCTTGAGCTCTGCATCCTTATCAACATAGGGTTTCTTCTCTTGAAACCATTTCGCAAAATTGGGGTCACAAGATTGAAACTTATTTCTTCAAACACATTGAAATCGATCAATTGGAAATGACACCCACTTCATCAGACATGGATCTCCACTTCTCGCCACAAACCTTGCCAGCCTGTAAACCCGCAGAGATTATTAAAACTAACATCAAAATGAGTGGAAGACGGATGAAGATCTGGATGAGCGTAACAATCAATAACAACACGGATTGGCATTCAACGAGAGTTGGATTGCCAGGATTGTAAAGGCTTTGAATTTAGTTTAATGCAAGTTTCTTTTCATACATCAATGTCTGAGGTTGCAATGAAGCGCGAGTAGTCCACCCACTTCTAGGGTTGGGGCGAGCCCGACGATAGCCATGCGCGTTTGAGGTAAAGATCCGACTTTTATCATATTTTGAGCATCTACTACTTGTTATGTGTTTATTACCCATCTAATGGAGGTCCATGCTAACAACTTGGGTTATAAACATAAAATCGGTAGAGACAATTAGGGTTTCTTAAAAGAGTTCTCTAATTGTTGGAAAAGGCGAAAGCTTAGTCCTTTGATGCAAGTTATATGATTATCTGTTTTATTCTTGCCTTATGCATACTTAGTTATCGTTGTTGCGAACCCCAATCTTGGAAGTCTTTTATATATAGTTTATTTCGAGAATCCCAAAGCATTTGTCTTTACTTTCTTTTGTTTCGTTTTAGTTTCTGCCCTTCCTCGATCTCGACCAACTTTGGTCGATCTCGAGTTACTGATCTTCGATTCCAGAATCGCCGTAGCTTCTGTGTGTAGGTGATCGACCAAGCCAACTCGACGTCAGCGACTCTACTCGATCTCGAGTAGCCCTAGTCGAGATCGAGGACATTTGTGGTCGACTTCTGTCCGTGAGATTTCTCCGCTGCCTAGGATCCGCTGACACGCTTCCTCGAGGATCGATCCTGACTTCCCACTACTGCATCGGGAGGAAGTCTTGTAATTATTTGCAAGGGACGGAATCTGGTTTGCTGTACTTTATTTATATTTCAATTTGCATTCTCGATTTCCTCCTACAATAAATTGGCGTTGTTGCCGGGGAAGCTATCATTCACACCTTAGGTAGTTAAAATCTCACGTCTACTTTGAGTTACTTTACAGGTGTATGTGCCGTTCTGGCCAACCACCTGAGTTTGACGGCTTAGACGAACCGGAACGCCTTCTACACATCAGAGCTAAACTACAAAGAGCCATGGCGGCCGCAGAAACACGAGAACAGCTTATTGAGAGGCTTACAAGGGAACTAGCCGCAAGGGATGTTACTATCGCCGCTGAGAGAGCAGGAAGGGAACAAGAAGCTGAGCGCGCGAGGCAAGCAGAAGCTGAGCTTGCCCAATACCCAACCACTGCAGAGGATTATATGCACCCGACTCTCGTTGTGCCTCAATCGGCGATTCTAATCCCTGAAAACTCTTTTGAAATACGCACTCAATTCCTTATAGAGCTTAAAAATAATGCTTTTTATGGCAAATTTAATTAGTGTCCTCTTGAACATATTACCAATTTTTCTGACATGTGTCGTACTCTTGCTGAAGGTACCACTCTGGAATATGTCAAGATGAAGGCCTTTCGCTGGTCTCTCGCTGGACCTGCACTGAAGTGGCTTGAAGGGCTGAAATCAAGATCACTCACAACATGGGCCCAAGTAGAGCAAGAGTTTCTGAACAAATTCTTCCCTCCTACCAAGACGGCACTCCTCTGCCAGAAGATCACAACCTTCAAACAGAAGCCTGGGGAGCCGCTAGTAAGGGCATGGGAACGATACAAAGAACTGCTGCGATCTTGCCCTACTCATGGACAACCACCCTACGTCAATCAGGAGATCTTCTTCAACTCTCTTGACCAAGTCACTAAGGACATGATCAACTAGTATACTCGCTATGAGTATCTGACGATGCAACCAATTGACGCTTGGGGTGTGCTCGACAAGCTCACCAATTATGACAACAAATATGGGTCTACTGCAAACTATGAGGAGAACTCCTATGCCAGGCCAGCACCATCTATGCCCCTCTATGAGCCTGCTAAGAAGATTGACCCAGATGTTAGGGAGCAGTTCTACAGAGACCAGAATCGCAAGCTCGTCAAGCAAGTCAAGTATCTCTCTGTCAACCAGCCTTGCATCGAATGCGGATCACAACGGCACACCACTACTGAGTGCCCACACACTTAGCAAGTCAGGATGGCAGAAGCACATGAAGAGGTAGCTTACGCAAGGGGTCCCAATCGCTATATGGAGGATCAAAGGTTCTACCAACCACAATGGAACCAAGGTCCTTCCAGGAACCCCCCACCATACAGAGCTCCAGGACATCCGAAAAGGGATCAAAAGTAGGACGATCTGCAGCTTATACTCGATGAGATGCGCCGAAATCATACACAGAACTAGCAGGCTACAAACACCATCAACAATCAGCTCCAGAATTTCAACACAAAATTTGGAGAGCTAGACATCTGGAAGAGAGGTATAGAGACTCAGATGGGTCAAATCGCTGCATAAATTCCACGACCTTCCGGACAACTCCCTGGGCAAACAGAACCAAATCCTAAGGGGAAGACCGGACACGTCGCAGCTATCAAACTCAGAAGCGGGCACCAATTACATGAGCCAGAGGTCGGGAAACGCAAAGACAAAGCAGAGCAGCAACTCGACAACGAGCAACATCAACTCGATATCGAGAAGCCTGTACTCGATCTCGACAAACATCTCCTCGACCAAGCCCAGAAGCCCAGCTCGAACTCCACTGCGCAGCCCAGCAACTCGAGATCGACAACACAAGTCGATATCGAGGACCCTTTAGTCGAGATCGAGGAGAAGTTGGCCGACGTCGAAAACTCTGCAACACCTCCGATGTCTGATCTGGCTCCGAAGCAGAAAAAACCACTGCCTTTCCCTTCCAAAGCACTGAAATATCCCACTGCAGGTAGGTTTAACCGATTTGTTAATATGCTGCAAGAACTGAATATCTCTATTCCTTTTACAGAAGCCCTGCAAGAGATGCCTAGATATGTCAAATTTCTGAAGGAAATCCTGAGCAAGAAGCGATCCATCTCAGAGATCGCCGACGAATGCAAAGTACTCCACTTCCCTGAAAAGAGACTTGACCCTGGTAAGTTTTTTGTTACTGTGGGATTTGGTCAATATAAATATGAGTCCTTGTGTGATTTAGGAGCAAGTGTGAGCATCATGCCCTTAACAATCTGGCGAAAGGTAAAGATAGGATGCATAGAGCCTGTGGATGCTAAGCTATACATGACAAACAATACAGTGGTCATCCCTACAGGTATAGTTGAGAATTTCCCCGTCCAGGTTGGTAAATTCTTTGTTCTGGCAGATTTCCTTATTATAGACTGTGCTGAAGATCCTACTAGCCCTATTATTCTTGGTAGACCATTCTTAGCTACTGCAGATGCCAAGATTAGTGTCAAACAGCGATCGCTCACCTTCACCATAGGCGACGAGGTCTTAGATTTCTCTTTTGGCCCTGCAAAGGAGGAAATTTCATGGCTGGAGGTGAAGAGTATTGGTAACCATGGGACCAAGCAAACAACGGAGGAAGACGCCAAAAGCCAACTCGAGATCGACCAGGACTCCTCGATCTCGAGTAAGATATTACTTGATCTCGACCACAATTCATCGACATCGACTTCTTCCTCTGCTGAGCACCGGACTTGCCAAGAGCCTGAGTATGGGGTCCCTGTACTCGATATTGACCAGTCCTGCCCGATATCGACTAACCCCAAGCCTGAAGATTTCTGTTTTAGGCCCGAAAAGGTAAGTTCAGGTATGAATCCTACTCCCCCTCAGTCCATTAAGAAAAATATCAATAATTTAAGGGGAGGTAAGGCCCCGTGGCGAGAGAATCTGCGGAAATTGAGAGCTAGAAAGAAAAAGAAGGGAGCCAAGGGGGATTATGCAAGCAACCACCTGTCAACTGAGCTTGCATACTACCATCAGGACCTAGATGATCCAGGAGACGGGCCAAGCACAAGCGGGTCCCACATTAATGGTCCTTGAGCGCAAACAGAGAAGTCGGCCTAGCGACTCTAAAATCTAGAGCATGTATATAAAACTTTATGAATTTTGGGACTTTGGAACTTTTGGTTTTGGTTTTGGTTTTTTAGTTTAGAATACTTCATGTGGAAAGTCTTGTTTTTGTATGCAATCTAACACTTTTAGGTCGGAAAGCATAAGAAAGATCGCGAAAGGGGGAAAGAAGAAGTCCCTGAAAAACAGTCAGAATCGACGAAGGCCAAGTTGACAACGACCAGAGGAGCAGCCCAGAGGTTCCTCGATATCGAGTAGGCCAACTCGATATCGACAAAACCCAAAAGCTCCTCGACTTCAGAAATCCACTGGACGCAGACACCTTCCTCGATATCGAGTATTGTACTCGATATCGACAAGAATAGTACTCGACATGCCCTGTTTTTGCCACCCTCGATGTGTTCGGTGAGTTCCTTCCTCTACTCCTGTTTTTATTTGATTTTATACAGTGGGGACACTGGATATTTGAAGTATGGGGTGGAGCTCATTATCATTATTATATGTTTAAGTCTTGCTTTTGGTTTTACATGGTGAAATTTTATGCATTCATGTTTAAGTTTTATGCATTTATGTTTTTTGTTATACTTCAGTCTTGTTTTTTTAGTTACAAAAAAAATAAAAAATGTCGAAAAAGAAAAAAAATGCATGTTTAAATTTTTGCATTGTCTTAGTTTGTATACCCTAACTTAGATGTCCTATGATGATAAATAATGACTGACTTGATCGTGTAAATCCTATGGCATGTTTGGAAGGTTTAGCCTAAGTCCTCGAAATTGTTTTTATGTGGATTGTGAACTTGTGATGAAATGGAGCACATATGATCCTAAGCTAAAGGGTTGAAATCCAACAAAAATTATCCCAGTGAGAATTTTGGCCTTATAGGGAGAACATTAAAAATTCCTCTGCTTTCTTGAGTGTATTTACTCTTCCTATGCATCTCTAAATGTTGTGATAGTTATTCAAAGCCAATGCATTTATATGTTTATGTGAATGAGGATTAAATGATGGAGGCACCTTTTAAACCAATTTTATCCTCTCTTTACCTACCCTGCATTATCCTTGCTTGAAGCCAGAACATTAGCCCGAGACTTTTATTATAAACTCCACAAAATTATCCTTAGCCAAATTGAGTCTGACCCCATTGGGGAATTAAGACTTAGAGTTGGTTGGAAAGTTGATTTGTGGAAGGAATGAGCTTGTGTTTCAAGTGAGGAGGATTTTTTGAACTTATGAAGATATGGGTTGGTTTTATATTTTTATCTTGCTATGCATATTATGTAAAAGGATTTTTGGCTCACCATATAAATGCACTAGTTTAATTTTCGTAAAAAAAAAAAGAAAACGAAGAAAAGTTTATGTTTATAAATAAAGTGCATGAGCCAAATCTACCTTATTTCTTTCATTTTCGCAAGATACATACTTTGGAGAGGTTAAGGAAGTTTGAAAGGTTACATACTTCATTGAGATAAGTTGGAGAGTTTGGTTGATTCATATGATTGAGAGTTATGGTTTGGTTGAGTTGTGTTGGAGATTTAGGAGTCTTGATTCCCAAATTTTATTAAGCACCACATGGCCAAATAATTCCATACCCTTTTATTTCTTACCAAGCCCCATTACAACCCCGCCGAATGGAATCTTCTTTGAAGACTTCTATTGAGCGAAGTCCTCCTGATAATTCTTGTTGCATTTACATAATTGGTTGCGAAGTGGATTTATTTTAAATTGCAATGTTTATGAGATTGTATATGGAATTGAGTTGAGAGTTGATCTGCTTAGCCTAAACACATTGAGAGTTGAGTGTAAACACATTATCCCTGCGAGATTGGATTTATATTTCCTATGCCCATGGATCGCTCATATACGTGTGATGACGTTAAATTCACTTGTCTTACATTGCTACTACTTGAGATGTTGCTTTTGACAAAAGGCGAAGACTTAAAGGATGTGTTGTAGGTCTTGGTTATTGTTTGGTTATTGCTTGAGGACAAGCAAGTCTAAATATGAGGTGATTTGATGTCTCTAAAGTAGCCATGTTTTTTAGTTCCATATTCTATACACTTTGCATATTTCGGGTTGGGAATATGTCGAATTTATGTAGTATATGCTTATTTTCCATAAATGGAGATCTACATAAGTTTCTATTTAATATTGCAGAATATGGAGCCATTTCGGGAGAAAACCAAGAAGCAAAGACGGAGGCCACACTTTACTCGATATCGACTTTATTTCCTCGATATCGACAAGAAATCTCCTGGCATAGCATGATCGAGGAGAACCATGTCGAGAAGCTGAAGACGAGCCAACCCGACTCTAAGAAGTTCCTCGAGATCGAGTTTTCTACTCGACATCGACAAGAACTAAAGACTAGGCCGGAGTCAAAGAGAGCCTGATCGAGGATGCCGTGGAGAAGCTACCCGACCTGACCAGACACTCGAACACTAAGCGACACCCGTACTCAATATCGACGAACATCCTCGAGATCGACAAACCTGGAGCACCAGTCCGAGCAGTATCGACGAGAGGCTACCCGACACCACTAAGCCCGCCAAGTCGATAAGGCCACACTACTAGAGATCGAGTACGATACTCGAGATCGAGGAAAGCAGAGAACCAATGCCCGAGCACATCGAGCACCAGCTACCCGAGACGCCGAGCCAAGCCGAAGTCGACGACCATGTTAATCGAGATCGAGTAAACCTACTCGAGATCGAGGAAAGCTGTCCGGGAGCGCGTTACGCGGTTTGAGCAGTTCTACTCGGATTGAGATTCCTTGGGGCCGAAGATTGTCGATTCTATCCGATTCTATCAAGATCCATCATGGAAGAGAAGATTTATCCACTTGAAGACTTTTAGATATAATTTCCCTTTTTAGATTTAATTATGTTTTTCCATTTATTTATCTTTAAAGCTTTTAGATATAGATTTAGATAAAGATAGAGATATTCTATCCTTGAATAGCAAGGAGTAGAAGACTATAAATAAAGCCCATGGGGCTGATTTTACATCATTCAATTCACTAGCTAGAGACGTAGTTCACAGAGAAGTTTTAGGAGTTCGAAGGTTTTAGGGTTTTGGCATTCAACGTGAGTTGGATTGCCAGGATTGTAAAGGCTTTGAATTTAGTTTAATGCAAGTTTCTTTTCATACATCAATGTCTGAGGTTGCAATGAAGCGCGAGTAGTCCACCCACTTCTAGGGTTAGGGCGAGCCCGACGATAGCCATGCGCGTTTGAGGTAAAGATCTGACTTTTATCATATTTTGAGCATCTACTACTTGTTATGTGTTTATTACCCATCTAATGGAGGTCCATGCTAACAACTTGGGTTATAAACATAAAATCGGTAGAGACAATTAGGGTTTCTTGAAAGAGTTGTCTAATTGTTGGAAAAGGCAAAAGCTTAGTCCTTTGATGCAAGTTATATGATTATTTGTTTTATTTTTGCCTTATGCATACTTGGTTATCGTTGTTGCGAACCCCAATCTTGGAAGTCTTTTATATACAGTTTATTTTGAGAATCCCAAAGCATTTGTCTTTACTTTCTTTTGTTTAGTTTTAGTTTCTTCCCTTCCTCGATCTCGACCAACTTTGGTCGATCTCGAGTTACTGATCTTCGATTTCAGAATCGCCGTAGCTTCGAGGAACTTCGTCGAGTAACTGTTCTTGTCGAGTAACTGTTCTTGTCGATATCGAGTAACTGTTGTCTGCGTCCAGTGGAATCTGAAGTCGAGGAACTTCGTCTGGCTTGGTCGATATCGAGTTAGCCTACTCGATATCGACAAACTTCTGGGCTGCTCCTTCTTGATCGTTGTCGACTGGCCTAGTCGATTCCGACTGTTCTTTCAGGGACTTCTCCATTCCACCTTTCGCGATCCTTCTATGCTTGTCGACCTAAAAGTGTTAGATTGCCCACAAAAAACAAGACTTTCCACATGAAGTATTCGAAAAAACCAAAACCAAAAACCAAAATCAAAAAGTTCCAAAGTCCTAAAATTCAAAAAGTCTTATATACATGCTCTAGATTTTAGAGTCGCTAGGCCGACTTCTCCGTTTGCGCTCAAGGACCATTAATGTGGGGCCCGCTTATGCTTGGCCCTTCTCCTGGATCATCTAGGTCTTGATGGTAGTATGCAAGCTTAGTTGACAGGTGGTTGCTTGCATAATCCTTCTTTTCCTTCTTCTTTCTCTTCCCAGCCTTCAGTTTCCGCAGATTCTCTCGCCACGGGGCCTTACCTCCCCTTAAATTATTGATAATTTTCTTAATGGACCGAGGAGGAGTAGGATTCATACCTGAACTTACCTTTTCGGACCCAAAACAGAAATCTTCGGGCTTGGGGTTAGTCGATATCGGGCAGAACTGGTCGATATCGAGTACAGGGACCCCATACTTAGGCTCTTAGCAAGTCTGGTACTCAGCAAAGGAAGTTGATGTCAATGAAGCTTTGTCGATATCGAGTAGGGCTTTAGTCGATATCGAGTAAGGGTTGTCGATATCGAGTACAGTGCTGGTGCCTTCCTCCGTTGATTGCTTGGTCCCGTGTTTGTTGATGCTCTTCACCTCCAGCCATGAAATTTCCTCTTTTACAGGGCCAAAAGAGAAGTCTAAGAACTCATCGCCTATGGTGAAGGTGAGCGATCACTGTTTGACACTAATCTTGGCATCTGCAGTAGCTAAGAATGGTCTACCAAGAATAATAGGGCTAGTAGGATCTTCAGCACAGTCTATAATAAGGAAATCTGCTGGAACAAAGAATTTACCAACCTGGACAGGGACATTCTCAACTATACTTGTAGGGATGACCACTGTTTTGTTTGCCATGTATAGCTTGGCATCCACAGGTTCTATGCATCCTATCTTTACCTTCTGCCAGATTGATAAGGGCATGATGCTCACACTTGCTCCTAAATCGCAGAAGGACTCATATTTATATTGTCCAAATCCCACAGTAACAGAAAACTTACCAGGGTCATGCCTCTTTTCAGGGAAGTGGAGTACTTTGCATTCGCCGGCGATCTCTGAGATGGATCGCTTCTTGCTCAGGATTTCCTTCAGAAATTTGACATATCCAGGCATCTCTTGCAGGGCTTCTGTAAAAGGAATAGAGACATTCAGTTCTTGCAGCATATTAACAAATCGGTTAAACCTACATGCAGTGGGATCTTTCAGTGCTTTGGAAGGGAAAGGCAATGTCTTTTTCTGCTTCGGAGCCAGATCAGACGTTGGAGATGTTGCAGAGTCGTCGACATCGGCCAGTTTTTCCTCGATATCGACCAAAGGGTAGTCGATATCGACAAGTGTTGTCGATCTCGAGTTGCTGGGCTGTGAAGTGGAGTTTGAGCCTGGCTTCTGGTCTGTGTCGAGGAGATTTTTGTCGATATCGACCAAGGGCTCCTCGATATCGAGTTGCTGCTGCTCGTTGTCGAGTTGCTGCTCTGCTTTGTCTTGGTGCTTCCAGACCTTTAGCTCGTGTAATTGGTGCCCACTTCTGAGTTTGATAGCTGCGACGTGTCCGGTCTTCCCCTTAGGATTTGGTTCTGTTTGCCCAGGGAGTTGTCCGGATGGTCGTGGGATCTGCGCAGCGAATTGTCCCATCTGAGTCTCAATGCTTCTCTTCCAGATGTCCAGCTCTCCAAATGTTGTATTGATGTTCTAGAATTGGTTGTTGATGGTGCATTGATTCCGGCGCATCTCTTCAAGGACGAGCTGTAAGTCATCCTTCTTTTGATCCCTTTCTGGATGTCATGGAGCTCTGTAGGGCGAGGGGTTCCTAGGAGGACCTTGGTTCCACTGTGGTTGATAGAACCTTTGATCCCCCATATAGCGATTGGGACCCCAGCGTAAGCTACCTCTTCGTGTGTCTCTGCCATCCTGACTTGCTCTGTGTGTGGGCACTCAGTAGTGGTGTGCCGCTGTGATCCGCATTCGATGCAAGGCTGGTTGATAGAGAGATACTTGACTTGCTTGAAGAGCTTGCAATTCTGGTCTCTGTAGAACTGCTCCCTGACATCTGGGTCAATCTCCTTGGAAGCTTCATAGAGGGGCATAGATGGTGCTGGCCTGGCATAGGAGTTCTCCTTATAGTTTGCAGTAGACCCATACTCGTTGTCATAATTGGTGAGCTTGTCAAGTACACCCCATGCGTCAATCGGTGGCATCGTCAGGTACTCATATCGAGTGTACTGGTTGATCCTGTCCTTAATGACTTGGTCAAGAGAATTAAAGAAGATCTCTTGAATGACGTAGGGGGGCTGTCCATGAGTAGGGCAAGATCGTAGCAGTTCCTTGTATCTTTCCCATACTTTTGCTAGCGGCTCCCCAGGCTTCTGTTTGAAAACTGTAATATTCTGGCGGAGGAGTGCTGTCTTGGCAGGAGGGAAGAATTTTTTGAGAAACTCTTGCTCTACTTGGGCCCATGTTGTGAGGGATCTTGGTTTCAGCCCTTCAAGCCACTTCAATGCAGGTCCAGCGAGAGACCAGCGAAAAGCCTTCATCTTGACATATTCCAGAGTTGTACCTTCAGCAAGAGTACGACACATGTCAGAAAAATTGGTAATATGTTCAAGCGGGCATTCATTAAATTTTCCATAAAAAAACATTATTTTTAAGCTCTATAAGGAATTGAGTGCTAATTTCAAAAGAGTTTTCAGGGATTAGAATCGCCGATTCAAGCACGACGAGAGTCGGGTGCATATAATCCTCTGCAGTGGTTGGGTATTGGGCAAGCTCAGCTTCTGCTTGTTCCCTTCCTGCTTTCTCAGCGGCGATAGCAGCTGAGAAAGCGGCCAGTTCCCTTGTAAGCCTCTGTATCAGTTGTTCCTGTGTTTCTGCGGCCGCCATGGCTCTTTGTAGCTTGGCTTGGATGTGTAAGAGGCGTTCCGGATCGTCTAAGCCGTCAAACTCAGGTGGTTGACGTGAGATTTAACTACCTAAGGCGCGAATGATAGCTTTCCCGGCAACGGTGCCGATTTGTTGTAGGAGGAAATTGAGACTTGCAATAGAATATAAATAAATCAAAGCAAACCAGATTTCGTCCCTTGCAAATGATTACAAGACTCCCTCCCTATGCAGCAGTGGGAAGTCAGGATCGATCCACGAGGAAGCGTGTCAGCGGATCCTAGGTAGCGGAGAAATCTCACGGACAGAAGTCGACCATAGGTTGTCGATCTCGACTAGGGTTAGTCGACAGAAGATCGGACAAGTCGAACAGCGCAGCAGCTGGATCCTGGTTTTGGTCGATATCGAGGACAGTCTACTCGATATCGAGTAAAGTCTTCGTCGACGTCGGGTACCTGCACAGGAAAAGCTACGACGATCTGGATCGGGAATCAGTAACTCGATATCGACAAGTGCTAGTCGATATCGAGGAAGGCAGAAAGTAAAACGAAGTAAAATAAAAACAAAGGCTTTTGGGGACTCGAAATAAACTGTATAAAAGACAACTTCCAAGATTGGGGTTTGCAACAACGATAACCAAGCATGCATAAGGTACAAATAAAACAGATAATCTTATAAATTGCATCAAAGGACCAATCTTTCGCCTTTTCCAACAATTAGACAACTCTTCCAAGAAACCCTAATTGTCTCTACTGATTTTATGTTTACAATCCAAGTTGTTAGCATGGACCTCCATTAGATGGGTAATAAACACATAACAAGTAGTAGATGCTTAAAACATGATAAAAGTCGGATCTTTACCTCAAACACGCAGGGCTATCGTCGGGCTCACCCCAACCCCAGAAGTGGGTGGACTACTCGCGCTTCATCGCAACCTCAGACATTGATTGAAAGGAAATAACTACTTGCATTAAATCAAACAGATCTTACAACCAAAAGAAGCCAATTCCGCTCTCGCTTTACCAATTCCTCTTGGCCACTCACTTTCTCTCTCTCTACTACTACTAATTGTTGTCTGCTTGAATCCATAAAACTCAGCCTCCTAAGGCTTTATTTATAGGCTTCTAATCCTTACTATTCAAGGATAGAAATCTCTATCTATATCTAAATCTATATATAAAAGCTTTAAAGATAAATAAATGGAATAACATAAATAAATCCAAAAAGGAAATTATATCTAAAAGCCTAAAATATCTTCAAGTGGATAAATTTCTCTCCCATGGATAGATGTGGATAGATCTTGGCAAACTCGGACATCTTCGGCCTCAAGGAATCCAAAACCGTGTAGGACTACTCAAACCGCGTACGCGACTTCTGGATAGATCTCCTCTATATCGAGGAGTTTCCTCGATATCGAGTAAAGTGGTCATCGACATCGGCTTCAGCGACATCGTCGACTAGCTCTTCCTCTGACTGGCTCGGGTGCTGCTCTTAGGTGTTGTCGATATCGAGGAATTTCCTCGATATCGAGGAGGCTGTCTTCATCGACTTGGCTGGCTCGGCATGTCGGGTAGCCTCTCTTTGATATTGCTCGGCCAGATGCTCTAGGTTTTGTCGATATCGAGGAATTTCCTCGATATCGAGTAGGGTGGTGCTCAGTGTCCGGTTGTCTGGTCAAGTCGAGCAGCACTCCGCGGCACCCTCGATCAGGCTCTCCTCGACTCCAGGCTCGTCTTCAGGGCTTTGTCGATATCGAGTAACTAACTCGATATCGAGGAGTGTGCTGGAGTCGGGTTGGTTTGTCTTCAGCTCCTCGACATGGTGCTCCTCGATCAGTGATGTGCCCAGACATGTTTTGTCGATATCGAGTAAAACTCGTCGATATCGAGTAGTCTTCAGCCTCCGTCTTTGCTTCTTGGTTTTCTCCCGAAATGACTCCATATTCTGCAATATTAAACAAAAACTTATGTAGATCTCTATTTCTGGTAAATAAGCATATACTGCATAAATTTGACAGATTCCTAACCCGAAATATGCAAAGTATATAAAATATGAAACTAAAATGTGTATTTCAACATGGCTAATTCCTAATTTAATTTTCTAATCACGTTCATGTCCATCTTTAATTAAAAATAATATCCGTCTTTAATTAAAAATAATAATTGATGAAACTTACCGTAATTTTTTTGCTTAGATTTAAAATTTTCTCACTAATCAATTTTTTATAGATACAAATTAAGGCCTAACCATCTAAAATGAATTATTTCATCTATCTAGCATAAACCAATTCTCATTAATGATTAATCAATGATATTTAATCAATCATCTATCTATCTAATTTCTAAAACTTTATACTCCAAATAAAAAAATCACGATTAAATCTTATTAACCAATTATAAAAAAAATCAAATCATTTATGTCAAGATAAAATTTGAACGTAAAAGGAAAGATTGAACTAAAAAAATCTTTCGGGTGTAACCTAATTAAATATGAACAGAAAAAGCAAGAATATTTATTTAAATTTTATTTAAATTTCAAATGTTCAAATCTTTAATTCTTAACAGTTTCCCTAATAAATGAAATAATTGTCATTTGTCTTTATCCATTTTTAAACAACTTTGATGTGTTTTGATTATAAAATATTTTTGAAACAATTATTTTCTATGTTTTTGTGCACATATGAGTAAACTCTTTTCTAAATATATACATCTTTAACACTTTTTTAACTCATGGATAATCTACTTTGCAAGCTATAAACTCTAATTTTAGGTTTTTTATTTAGCTCTATTTACAACTACGATGTCATTTTTAATTTATCTCTTTGGCCATGTTTCGTTCTTTTGCATGAGTAGATAAGAAATCAATTTTCCCTTAAAATGATGAGTTTGTTTGGTTGTTATAATCATAAGTAGATAAGAATAAATTAATAAACAAATAAAACTAAAAAATGATTTAATCAATAATTACTTATCAATTTATATCATAAAAATTGTTGTTAATAAAAATAATTCTTTTTTGGTCAGATAGAATCTTCTTATTTAACGATTATGATTTGATACATTGTATACTTGATTATTATTTTCAAATAAATGGCTGTTAATTTTTTAAAAAAAAATGGTGTTTTTCGCACGATAATTGTGAAAGTTTTACTTGAATAAACTTGGTCTTTATACCTCTTTTATAATCTCAAACATATCGACATTAAAATGATGTGATAAATACTTCAAAAATTATAGACATGCATGTTTTTATAGCTTAAGTTAGAGCTGTGTAACAATTATGGGTAGAGTTAAAAAATTTATAAGCGCTAAAAAATATTGAATGATTTAGATTTTAATAGTCATTTTATTTTAGCTTTTTCTATGGTTCACTATTTTCTATTAGCACAACAGATAAATTGTATCTAGATTATCCAATAAAATAAGATTAGATCTACATAGTTATTTTAATTAAACGTTTTCTGTATATCAATACATATTAATTATTGATGTGGGTACGTACATTTGAAATGGTAAGCACATGCCTTAGGCACGGGTACTATACTAGGAATACATATTGGTATGTAAAATTCGAAAAGATGTTATCGAGTAGTTCATCCCTCCCAAATCTTTGCCTAAATAAATAAAAATGACACCTTCCAACCCATTACCACAACAAATGTGTGTTTACTAAAAAAACTTAGAAGGCTAAAAAAAACTCATTCTTAAATAATAGTGGTGACTCTAAACTGTATACTACCTTTGTCTCAAAATATCGGTCGTTTTACTCTTTAACACGTTTTTAAGGAGCTAAAAACTTTATAAAATATTAAAATTTTTATTAGTTTTTACAAATAATACTATACTTATTATTAATAAGCATAATATTATTTTTAAAAACCAATAAAAATATAATATTTTATAGAGTTCTTAGCTTCTTAAAAAAACATGCAAAAAAAATAAAACAACCTATTTTTTGGGACAGATGAAGCAATTTTTTTACTTTTAAGTTTATTACAAGAATATTTCTTCTCAGACATTTTTATGTGTTCTCTATCCAAAAAGTTCTTAAAGCTCCATTCACCTAGAGTTTGTGTAATATGTAGTCGAACTACCAAATTATTTGGTCTTACATTCCAATTCATTAACACAACAAAAAATAATAGTAGAGGACCACATTTTTATATCCTGCCTCGAGCATTTCAAATCTCAAACCCGACCCTGTGAGGAAGGGGAGACATTGACGTTTTTATATATTAATAAAGCATAAGCATTATTTTTTATCCAAATTTAGATTATTTTGATATATCATTTTCATATTATTATAATAGTATAATATATCTAATATATAATGTAAATAAATTATGGTAATATCTTCTATAAAATGTAATATATTTTACAAAACCCATGCGTTACGCACGGGCACTACGCTAATCACTGTTCTAAAAAACCCTTCAAGATCCGCCTAGACCCCCGCCTAAACCCTTGAACTCACCCCACCACCAAGGCCGTCAAGGTCATAAAAACCCGCCTAGACTGCAATGACCCGTCATGAAATCCGCCTACACCCTGCCTACACCCTTGACCCTACCCTACTGCCAAGCACCCGCCAAGCGTTTTTTAGAACATTGACGCTAGTACATATACTAAAACCGATGCGTTGGTGCCTGCGTGGCGCCGTGTGAGTGCATCTGCCTACGTGGCGGTGCGTGAGTGTATCTCGCAAAGCTTTCTCCCTTCAAAAAGGAAATTTAATAAAATAATTATTTTATTTTACCATTAACTCATATATAATTGGATAGATGGAATATCTTATAAAAGAGTAAATATTATATAAGGAAAAAAAAACTATATCAATATAACACAATCCATCCATGTATAGATATTTGGGCAAATTGCATAAAATAGCACGAACTTTAGGTATAGTTGCGGTCGGTGGCACAAACTTAAAAAAAATACAAAAATAATCACCAACTTTGGGGTTTAGTTGCGGTCAGTGGCACGTACCACCTATCTCACGAATGTGGACTAATGTGGGTACTTGCATAGATTTTTTTTTAATTAAAAAGACATATAGAGAGATATGGATTAGTGGGGTGCTTACATAGATTTTTTTTAAAATTAAAAGGCATAAAATATGTTCTTAAATTGTGAAACTAGCTAGGTTCCATTTTTTTTTAATGTAATTCCAAATCAAAGATACTATATAATGAGATAATTGGAGGATTAGGACCTTTTTTCATAAATTTTTTAGTTAATAGACCCCATAATAAATCTTTTAAGTATATATACCCTTTTGTTGGTGTTATTACTTGTTTACCCTTAATTGCTTTGGTTTAATAAAAAAGTTAATATACTTAAATAATAAAATTGAAAACTATTTTTTTAAATAGTTAAAGATAATTTTTTTTTAAAATTCTACATTCATATAATACACTGATTTATAACATAACATATATATTGACATTATCTTTGTTTTTAAAATTTACATATGCGATTAGAATAATCAATTTCCATACATCTACAATAAAAATTGTATTTATTGTAATACATGAATAATTACATTAAATTATTCATTGTATTACAATATGGAATTTTCACAGTGGAAATATTGTATTACAATAAAGGTGAAATATTGTATCACAATACACAAGTTATTGTGTTACAATAATTGATAGTGTTAATTGTAATGTACGTACCTAGATATTTTATTAGGGATTGAATATAAGAAACTATTATTCTTTCCTTATAATGTATATTATATTTAATTTGAAGATTTTTCTGTACTCATTTTTCAAATTTATTATTAAAGATGTTAACTTTAAGAAAATAAAAGGCATCGAAGAGTATAGATGGAACAATATATATGAAAAGGTCTATATAATTAAAGATTTTATTATGGGGTCTATAAACTTAAGAAAACAATGAAAAAGGTCTATAAAGCTCATTATCTCTAATGTAATTGTGACAAATATAACATTTTCAAATTAAAATACCTAGTACCAAATGTCACGTTCATGGTAAACATTTTAGTTGCAAAATGACATAAATAGAAAACCAACATTTGGTTAGCACAAACCAAACTTGAGAAAGTCAAGCGGCCCCGATGATTAGCATCCAGTTTTTTTATGCTAACCAAATGTTGGTTTTCTATTTATGTCATTTTGCTACTCAAATGTTTACCATGAACGTGACTAGTTATTTTAATTTGCAAATTGTATATTTGTCACAATTATCTTTGATTTGGAATTACATGAAATAAAAAATAAAAATGGAACCTACCTAGTTTCACAATTTGAGCACATCTTTTATGCCTTTTAATTTAAAAAAAAATCTAAAGCACCCCACTAATCCATATCTCGCTATATGTCTTTTTAATTAAAAAAAATTCCATGTAAGCACCCCCATTAGTCCACATTAGTGAGATAAGTGGTATGTGCCACTGACCACAACTAAACCCCAAAGTTGGTGATTATTTTTGTAATTTTTTAAGTTCGTGCCACCGACCGCAACTATACCTAAAGTTCGTGATATTTTATGCAATTTGCCCTATGTATTTTAGTAAACTAATGTAATAAATATATACTGCATATTTAATAAAAAAGAATATTAAAATGTTTTTAAAAATCAACTATCTAAATATTTATATTTGAGAGAATTTAAATAAAAGATATTTAGATTATATAGAATATGTCGAACTAATTTTATTTATATCTATATTATTTTTTGGAGGAAAAATTAATTTATTGTTAAAAGTACAACTTCACTATGCAATGTTAGTTAGAAAGTTGTTAGAAATCAGTGAATGAGGTCATTAGTGTGTCCCGTGTGTAAGTGTGTATAAATACATTTTTCCTCTCCTCTGTCATGTTGTTCAGTTCACTTGTAACAAACTGTGTGAAATACAGAATGATATTCCCTCTTCCATTTCCTCCATTATCGATTCCTAATTTCATCTTCATCTAAACTTGATCTTGAATGTTCATCTAAGATTGATTTTGATTGTTTCTCGATCTCAATTCATCATCATGATATCAGAGCTACTCTTGCTCTCGATCGGTATCGTGTATTGAATCCTCTTGTGTTCAAAGCTTTCTGATCTGATCCTACTTCCGCAAACCTTGAAGAATTTCTCGATCTGCTTCCATGGCGACTCCTACTGGTGAGAGAATTGGTGAGCGTCGACGAGAAGAAGGCATCAGAGCTGCTGAGTTACAGAGTCCGATGTTCATACATCCATCGGACAATTCAGGGCTTGTTCTCTCCACGATTCAACTCACAGGAGACAATTACCGAAGATGGAAGCGATCAATGCTCAAAGCAGTGTCAGTCAAGAATAAGATATGGATTCTTGAGGGCTCTATTGTGCGATCTGAAGAGAATTTGATGCAATGGAACATGTGTAATGATATCATTTGTTCTTGGATATTAAACACATCTAAGGAAATCTACAACTCTATAGATGAGTATGAAACTGCATTTGAAATGTGGAAGGATTTGGAGGAGAATTATGGTCAGAAAAATGGACCATTAACCTGCCAACTCAAGAAACAAATATCTGATTGTGCTCAAGGTAACTCCACTCTCACGGAGTACTTCACCCGGCTCAAGGGATTCTGGCAACAATTGGCGTCTGTTTCCACTCCAATCATGTGCAAATGTGGAGGTTGTGTCTGTGATCTGCAGAAACAATAGGAGGAAGTGGATCAGGAGGCAAAGTTGATGATCTTTCTAATGGGTCTGAATGAGAAATACGACAATGGTCGTCGACAAATCTTGCCCACTATCCCTTTGCCCAATGTAAGCACTGCTCACTCTCTTCTTCTGCAAGATGATCTAGGCAGGAAACCTCCCAAGATGATGCAACCATCCCAAGATAGCACTCCTCTTATGGCCAACTCTGGAGACACAAAGACTCGAAAAGAGCGTTGTGGCCACTGTAATGGCAACCACAAGATGGAGAGATGTTGGGAAATCATCGGCTATCCAGAGTGGCATTCAAAGAGCAAGGCTAAGCCTCGGATGAGTAAAGGTCAAGGACAAGAGCAGAAGAAGAAAGATTACAGAAAGACTAGGGACTCAAAAGAGTCCTACAAAGCCAATGCCACTGGATTGCATCATCATCTTCTTAAGGACTTCTGAGTTCATTTCAAGACTGCAAATTCTCTGCAGATCAACAGCAACTGGTGACCAACTTTATCTCTTTTCTTGGAAATTCTAATGCAACTAGTCATGAATCACATCTAGCAGGTAACCTTTGCTTACATGCTTCTAAAACCTCAAACCTTTGGATTATGGACAGTGGCGCCACTGATCATATGACCTATGATATCTCTCTTTTCACCAATCTAATTCCTCTTTTTAATACCTTCATTCACCTTCCTAATGGAAGCACCTCCCCCATCTCACACAAAGGTAAACTTAAAAACTTGACTCTACACAATGTGCTATGCATACCAAGCTTTAAATACAATCTCTTGTCTCTTAGCAAAGTCTGCATTGAACTTAAATGCAATGTCAACTTACAACATGATACTTGTCTCATTCAGGACCGAGCAAAGATGAAGATAATTGAATTTGGTAATCAAAATGGAGGCCTCTACTACATGGATCCGGACTAGGGATGGCAACGGGGCGGGTTCGGGGCGAGGAGTACCCTCCCCGTCCCCATTTGAAAAAAGTCCCCCCCCCCCCCCCTTCCCCGTCCCCGTCCCCGGTCGGGGATTAAAAATGCCCTCCGTCCCCATCGGGGAATCCCCGTCCCCGCTTAATTTTCCCCGTTTGTATTCCCCGCGGGTTTTCCCGTCGGGTTCCCCATTTAAAACTTATGGTTTCCCCCATTTAATAGAAAACTATAAGATATTATTAATGTTATGTAAAAAAATATGATATAAATATTACATATAATATCTAATAAATGTAAATTATAAGGTAAAAGATTAAAAATAAAAGAAAAATTATTAATCTTAGGTAAAATATAAACAAAAATGGGGATTTTATATTTCTCATCGGGGATCCCCGCGGGGTTCCCCAACGGGGACGGGCCGGGGCGGGGATCGGGGTGGGGACTACTATCCCCGTCCCTATCCCCGTCCCCGCACGGGGAATCAATTTGGCCTCCATCCCCATCCCCATCCCCATTTTAATTCCCCATCCCCGTCCCCGCAACGGGAATTCCCCGCGGGGATCGGGGAGTCCCCGCCCCATTGCCATCCCTAATCCGGACATATCTTCACCCAACAAGTACAGTGCAGCTGCTATACCTTACATAGATTTCAATCCTTTACCAATTTTTCTACCTAAGACCAATGATTGTATTCCAAGCACTAGAGCCTTATGGCATCTTAGACTTGGGCATGCCCCTTTTGTCAAGTTGAAACACATTTTACCCATTCAGAATGACATTAATGTTGCCACTAATCACATGTGTTCTGTATGCCCCATGGCTAAACAAAATCAAAATACTTTCTCTTATAGCACATCTCATGCTGATTCAATCTTTCAATTTTTGCATTGTGATGTTTGGGGACTTTATGAGCATCAAACCCAACATGGCTTTAGATATTGTAACGGCCCGGGATTATGATTCTAAGGTTACATTTCGAGGGATGAAACCCCTCGTTAGGACCTTGCGCCCCGAGTACAGGTTGAAGGTTTGAAATTCTAAACTGACGTTTTCAAGGGGGATTTCATACCCAAGTTCGAAGGGATCGTTGGAATCCCTGAGGAAGTCGATCCCCTGTACCTGTCGTAAGTCTAAGCGTGGAAAACCAAAGGTCACCAAATAGCGGAAGTAAAGCATAATACAAAGGGGGTGCCACGACAGAGCCGGGTCAAAACATGATCAACCATTCAAATCCAAACCGTCATTAAAGTGGTGAAGTCGAAATCTCAACTCTCTCTCCCCGCCATATTAGACCCCGCGATCATGGAGCCAAATCAGCATCAATAGTAGTAAGCATAACGGATACCTAAAAAAATTGATAGTAGGCGGGATCAGATCGATGCCCACTAAGCACACATATACGCTATCCATGACTCAAATGACTCAGGACGGGACCCGATGGGACTGGGCCATCCTATAACCTTAGAAAAGACTCTAGTTACTTCGTAGATAACGGCCGTTTTGTTTACATACGCATAATGAAATAGAATGCTCAACGGTCAATGTAACCTAGCATGGTACTACATGGCATGCTGATCATGAATGCAAGCACCTAGTATATCATGCACCTAAAGCTGGGAATTTCTCTATTTCAATCTAAGTAAGCTCCGAAGAGACTTACCTGGCTTTGCGGAACAGCAGAATAAAGGGTCCAGCACACATAAATCATAGTCACAAGTATCACCTAAATACATATAAGAACACATATATAAGTCTACGTCTAATTATTCAAGCACTCAAAACATACATCATTCAACAAGAATGACAACCATATCGTAATCGTCACTCCATCAGGTTCAACCATTCATCTAATTGCCACATTCCGTAAGTCCACATCATTCTCATCGTTCCATTCAGCCACATTCATATATTCATAGAATTCATATATTCATATATCTCGAGATCATCACATTCATCATATTCATAATCGTATATCAACATATCACATAACTCGAGTTCATCATATCATCACATATTAAAAGCATAAGTGAACTATACATAAGTCTAACACTTCATCATGCCATTAGTCAATCAATCATGTCATTAGTCCACACCAATCATGATATTAGTCAATCAATCATATCATCATGCTTGTTAGTCATCGATCACATAATTCCCAAGTTAGTCCCGAAAGTCGTTTCAAAGTCCGAGTCAAGTAGTTAAAAATTCCGACTTTGGAAAATGTTAGTCAAATCTCTTTTTCGAAATACATCCGATAAAACCCTTTTTAAATCTTCAAGTCTCATAATATTATATTTTCTTTTAATCATCGTGATATTATATCTTTAATCTCAAAATAATATTTTATATCTTAATCGCAATAATATTATATAATATTTCAAATACTATTTTCTTATAAACATCCCCATACAATATTTCTAAATCCTTTCAAATTCCAACCATTTTTACTATATAAAGAATCAACCCTTATTTTATAAAGATTAAAACCGACCCCTTTTTATTTTAAAAATTATCCAAATTAACCCTCCTTTTATCAAAACCCCAAATCGAGCAGCATTCTTCTTTAAGCCCTAAAATCGAATGAAATAGGACCAAGCCCTTGTTCTAATATTAAACACAAAGCTCGACCCATCATTTAGGCCCAAAAGCATCATATTTCCTCCTTTCATTTTGCAATACAGATGGCGTTTTTTTTTAAATATGGAGAGGGGCCCATGCCAAGGTGGCAAATGATTTGGCAAAAGATGGGGCCCGCAAGCCTTCTTCCTTCTCTTTCTTTTATTCGACAAAACAAGACAGAGGGGGGGGGGGATTTCTGGGCTTAGGAAAACAGTGGAGGGAGAGAAGGAAGGGTGGCCGGCGGCAGTCCCGGACTCTGACCACCTAGCCGACTACTCGAAACCGACACACACACGGAATCGACAAGAAGGGAGAAAGAAGAGGTGCTCACCGAGGCGTTGACTCGTCGGAAAAATCTCGTCGGTGCGCGATTGGGCCCGCCGGAGTTGAGAATCAAACGAGCTTGGCCTAGGTCGACATTGGGAGGTCAAAAGATGAATCTTTACATTGGTTTTGATCGAAAGGAGAAGGGGTGAGGCTTACTGCTGCTGGGGCCGAAAACAGGGGAGAAGAGGAGACGGACGGTACGGCACGGAGTTGCCCCTGGTTCGGATGGACGACGGAGGAGGTAGCTGTTGGTGCTCAGATGTGCTCGGCTGCTCAGAAGCAGAGGCAAGGTGCAAGGTCGGGGTGGCCGACGACAGCAGTGGTGCTGATGGTTGTTGTTGCGGTGAACGGTGACGAGGTGGTGGAACTGGCGAGCGGAGGCGGATCAAGGAGGAGGAGGTTCTTGTGGTTGGTGGCGTAGACAAGAGGGAAAGAAGGGAGGGTGGATAGTTTGAAGAGAAGTGGGTATGAGATGGAGAAAGAGAATAGGGGGTGTTGGTGTGCAGTGAGAGGAGTTTGTTTTCACTTTGAATCTACACAAAAAGGGGTCTGCTTGTGCAGGCGTGAGTTGCAGACCAAGCCCGGGTCTCTTTCTTTTTCTTTGACTTTTTACCGTAAAGGGGGATCTACAGGTTGAGGCAGGTTGGTGTGGGGTGTGGAGGTTTACTTAAAAATAGAAGTAGAGGGTTGGAGAGTGGTGAAAGCTGCTTCCATCCACTCTATTGCTCTGGATTGTTGCAGTAAAACATGTGAAGGGGAAAAAAAATCATGTCGTCCCAAGAAATTTTGAAATGCCTGGAATATATTCTGAAACCCGCTTTCTCGATCTTATCCCGATTCGATTAAAATATCATTCCAATTTCAATAGGGTATTGACATTCGGAGGTATTTTCAAATCCCGATGCAAAAAGACAGAATTAATCTTCGAAAGTTCAAAATTTGGTCGGAGTCCGCTTTAAGAGTTTAAAATCCGAGTTAGCGAGTTTTTCGTTAAATTCCGCTTTTAAATTCATTTTGATTTTTTTTTCTCCCTTTACCGAAAAAATTAGGATTTAAAAACCCGAGCCTTTACATCATCCACCTCTAAAAATAACTCTCGTACTCGAGACTAAAACTAAAACAAAGTAGGGGATGAAGTTGGAACAGGTGAGTCCAAGAATCATACCATTGATTCCGTAAGTGCCTCATAAGTGCCCCTATGAGAATCTCACAGTATCGTCGGCATGACCATAATATCCCTGATAGGTCGTAGCGAGAGTGCGATATGGGCCCTTACCACATCCTTACCCCGACTTCTCGGCTATATCATAACTCGAAAAGCATTACAACATCTCCACTAGGTCTTAGCAAGAAGTTTATAAGGGCCCCTATAAAATGTCTGTGTCCACTTCGTGGGGCGTCATAATGCAGGCTCGGTTAGAAAAGTTTCAAGGGGGATCTCAGTTCGAAAAGGTTTGGTCTCAAAATCATTGAAGTTCTAAAGCGTGTTCAATTTCCCAAAATCCAAGTTAGTTCCTTTTGACATCATTCAAAATCCCTTAACCCGATGTTAGTCAAGCAAGTTTCAAATTTCAGGAGGGGGAATCATCCACCTCCAAGGGCTAATCCCAGATTTCCTTCCTAGGTTCCAAATCTGAATTAAATTCATCAATTCGGTTCTATCATACTAGCAATTTCAATTCAAGACATCATATATGATAACTCCACTCCCTTTGATGAAAATCGAAATTAGTTTCAAAGGCTTTGACAGACAGTTTGTGTCAAAGGTCTTGAAGCTACAACTGTGTTGATGAAACACAAAACCTGTACTTTATTATATTATGTCCGAATATTATTATATGTTATTATATGTTTCTAGATATTATTATATATTCACTAACATTTCAGGAAGCTTTTTGAATTATATCTCCTTCCTTAAAGCTTGAAGTTGAGAAGAATAAAATCGTGATCATGGCTTCAGAGTTTCCAAGAATAGAAGACCGTGAAGAATCCATCTTATGCCATGATCTTCTATAGCCGTTGGTGGAGATCCTTAGGCGCCGATTTTGTTCATTATAAAGAAAAGGAAGAAGGGAAGACAGTAACACATTCGCTGAACACAAGCATTCATACACTCAAGCCTTCTAGTCAATCTGTCTTCCTCGTGTGCTCTCTACTAGTTCTTAAGAGTCATTTATTTTGTTTCAAAGCATTTGAGAGGTACATAGTGATCTTATAGGATATATTTCGAGTGAGTGTTATACTCGAGAGTTTGTAACTCAGGAAGTGGACACTAGGCGATTGATTCACGAAGTGTAAGGGGATAGTACTAGATAGCTGAGAGAGGTGGGGCTCTTCTAGATTGGTCTAGGACTCCAAAGGAACGTGAGTTGACTAGATTGCAATTTTGTAGGAGAAAGGCTTCTCGGTGAGCTATTAGGATCCTAAGTCTTGTGAATCAATAAAGCCGGTTGAATCCTAGGGTCGTGGAAGAACCCTAGACGGGGACGTAGGCCAAGTTCGTGCCGAACCTCGTTAACAATTCGTTGCGTCCTTTACTTATTGCTTTACCATATTTCCACACTTGTTTCGAATTGTATAACTCTGTTGTGATTCAGGTTTGCCAGAAGAAAGAATTACGTCTAATCTCAAAGGGTTTTTCAAGAGCTTCAAAAGTCTTGAGATTATCTGCGAAAAACCGGCATACTCTATTCAACCCCCCTTCTAGAGTATCTTTATATTACATTGTTATACATTATTGAACCTTCAATTTGTATCAGAGCTTTACTCACTGCTTTTGATCTAACAATCTTGTGAGTTTTGATCATGTCTGGTGAAGCAAGCGGAGGATTTGCACAAGGGAGGTCTACCAGTAGACCACCACTCTTTGTTGGAAACAACTTTGTCCACTGGAGATCATTGATGAAGATGTTCATTATAGATCAAGATCTGGAACTTTGGAACATTATAGAGAATGGTCCGAAGGTTCCAGTGAAAGACGGACCAAATGGAACCAAGATTGTAAAGACTGAGGTTGAATACATCCAAGCGGATCTTGAACTCGTCTCCAAAAACTACAGGGCTATTAACTTACTTTATTGTGGTCTTAGCACTGATGAGTTTAACCGTATTTCATCTTGTAGGTCAGCTAAAGAGATTTGAGACAAGCTGGTTGTCACCTACGAAGGAACTAGCCAAGTGAAGGACACCAAGATCAGTATCTTCCTTCGAAAGTATGAACTTTTCAAAATGAAGCCTGATGAGTCTATCAAGGCCATTTTCACACGGTTCACGGAAATCACCAACAACCTTGGCTCTCTCGGCAAGAGCTTTAAGAATCTTGAGAAAGTAAGGAAGATATTCAGGTGCCTCCCAAAAGAAAAATGGGGTCCTAAAGTAACAGCCATAGAAGAAGCCCAAGATCTCACCACTCTGCCCCTTGATGACTTACTTGGGAAGCTGATCACACATGAGATGATTCTCAATGAAGACGATGGAGAACTTCCATCAAGCACCAAAAACGTGGCACTCAAGTCTAAGAAGGATGAGCCTAAAGATGTATCTGATTCTGAAGATGAGGATGACGATGATGATGATTCTTTTGCTCTTATCACAAGAGGCCTTTCTCGAATCCTCAAAATGAAGAAACAATTCAACAACAAGGATGGATCAGAGTCTTCTAAATTTCGAGGTAAGTCTCAATACAACAAATATGACAAGAAGACTAAACCTTTGTCTTGTTTTGAATGTGGTGAAACAGATCATCTTGTGAAAGACTGCCCTTAAAAGATGAAGAGCCAGTCCAAGAAAGGTGATATATGGAAAAAGAAAGCCATGGTGGCAACTAGGAGCGATTTTGACTCAAACTCCGATGATGAGAAGGCCAATGTCTGTCTTATGGCCTCAGGAGATGAATCCCACGATGAGAAGCTTGAGGTAACTGTAAGAGAACTTATGGCAAGTCCAAAAGAGGTATTATCGGAATTCCTTTCTAATATGATTACCAATGAAGAGAAACTTATTGCCCAAACTAACACTCTTATTAAGAAAACTGTGGACCAGGAAAGAACTATTGATGATCTGTCTATGAGGGTCAAAAGTCTTGAAGCTTCTTATTCAATTCTTGACATTAAAGTCAAGACTCTTGACTCAGAGAAATCTGAACTCAAGCAAGATCTCTCCTCTCTAAGAAGTGAACATCATGACTTAGAGAACGAGAAGATCTCCCTGAATAATAAGATTCAAGACCAACAGACAGCCCTCATAAGTTTTACCAAATCCAAAGGCACGCTTGATATGATGTTTGGTGAGCAACAAAGTTCTCTAAACAAAAGTGGTATTGGTTACAATCCAAGGTTTTTAAAGAAGCAGCACATTACCACTTTTGTAAAGGCAAAAGGAAGCAGAACCTCTCCTATATGTCACCAATGTGCGAGAAAGGGACATGTAAAAGAGACCTGCCCCTATAGAAGAAAGGGTTCACATATCATTCGCAATACATTTCCTGTTCATTAGAGAAAAGAACAGATAACGCAATTTTGGGTCCCCAAAGGCACTATTTTACCAAATATGGTTTATCCCAATAATGGATCTAAATTTGCTTATTGGTCTAGCCACAAAGGTTAATGTTTGTTTTGCAGGAGATCACCAAGGTGAAGGAGCAAAAATGGATTATTGATAGTGGATGCTCGAGGCATATGAGTGGGAAAAGTTCTCTCTTTCATGATCTAAAGAAGCAATCCACTGGAACAATCACTCTTGGTGACAAAGGAAAGTGTAACATCGTTGATATTGGTAGTGTTGGGAGTGATCCCAACCATAGTATTAAAAATGTTTATCTTGTTAATGGTTTGAAGTATAATTTGCTTAGCGTTTCTCAATTATGTGATAGTGGTAATGATGTTGGATTTAACAAGAAAAGATGTCTAGTGCGCAGAGAAGATACGGGTGAAGTAGTTCTAACTGCATATCGTTATAACAACATCTATGCTGTGAATGCTGAGAAAGTGGCACAAGGAAGCTTAACTTGTCTAAAGGCTTTGACGGACGATCCAAAGCTCTGGCACAGGAGACTCGGTCATGTGAGCCCACATACACTAGAAAAGCTTGTGTCCAAAGGGCTTGTAAGAGGACTACCTGAGATAGACTTCAAAGGTATTGATATGTGCAAAGCATGCACACGAGGTAAACAAACACGTAGTTCTTTCAAACCCAAAAAGGTTGTAAGTTCTTCTAGACCCCTTGAACTTTTACATATGGATTTATGTGGTCCTATGCGAGTCAAATCTCCCAATGGTAAAAAGTACATGCTTGTTGTTGTTGATGATTTTTCTAGATATACGTGGGTTGCATTTTTAAAAGAAATATCAGAGGCCTTATTCGAGTTTTCAAAACTTTGTAAGGAGTTGCAAACTTTAAGAAACGAGTCCATAGTGTTAATTCGAAGTGATCATGGTAGGGAGTTTGATCAACTTCAGTTTGATTTGTTTTGTGCTAAATATGGCATCTCCCATAATTTTTCTGCTCCTAGGACACCTCAACAAAATGGGGTTGTGGAACGAAAGAACCGCACTCTAGAGGACATGACCAGGACTATGCTTTTAGAAAATGTATTACCTAAAACCTATTGGGCTGAAGCTCTTAACACAGCTAACTATATTTTGATTCGTTGTCTTATTCGTTCCATCTTAAAGAAAACTCCTTATGAACTTTTCAAAGGCCGCAAACCACTTATATCTTATTTTAAACCCTTTAGATGTACTTGTTGATAGGCTAAAAACCTACCCACAAGTATACGGGATCGATTGTAGTATCAAGTAATAAAATAATCGTTCTTCCCAAAGGACCTAAGGCTCAATATCAAATAATCTAATTAAGCTAAATGACTAATTACGAACCAAGAAGAGAGTTGATAAAAATATATAATAAAAACTAACTGACGACTGAAACAAATATAAAATATATGAAATAGAGATAAAAGACATCTAAGGATCCGGGTATTAGGTTAACATCATGTCAAGTATCGAATTCATCCGGTTGTTCATATTCATCTAAAAGCTATTAAACTCTCGTTATTCACTTTAGACTATTAACGAGTAACCCAGTGTTATTCACTCTCAAACTAAAGCTAGTAAATTCACTCTCAATCCAAGGCTATTGTGTTCACTTTCGATGAAAAGCTATTAAGCATGTCAAAGCTATTCACTTTAGATCAAAAGCTAATGAGCTCACCTCAAATATAAAGCTATCAAATTCACTTTGGTTTGGAGCTATTAAACATACTATGTTATTCACCTTGATTCGAAGCTATTAAGCTTGTCATGCTATTCACATCAAATCGGGCTATTAAACAAATCAATACTTGACTACATATTAAACCTAATAACCAATCGCCTTAGACAAGAGAATTAACCAAGCATAATCGAATATATGACAAAAGCAATTGAATCAATCCCAGCAATTATGAACTAAATTAGAAGAGAAAGAGTAAGAAGACTTGTCCTTAATCTTGCAAATAATACAAAAGTTGAAACTTGATTGAAGCTCAAATCTTCGATCACACCAAACTAAATCCCCGTTAAATGGTAGAAAAAAACTAAACCCTAAAACAAAAACCTACACTGGCTGAAGCCTTATTGTACGACGTCCGAACCCCCGTTCATTCTCACATAGGAGTATATATATAGAAGTTTGATAAATTACACTTTAGCCCTCATAACTTAAGAATTAGAATTTAGCCCAATACTTAATTAGAAAATTCAGCCCATAAGATTCAACTTTAACAGTTTTGGCACTTTAGCTTCCAAGGTCTAATCCAATCATGTCCGATCTTTCCTATCAACTCTTGAATTTCCAGAATAATAGCCTCAAAATGCCTGAAATAAATAAACACTCGGTGTAGACTCCGAAAATGCAAAATAAAATAAATAAAGTACAAATTATGTCAAATATGCATGGAAATGATCTAAACTAATAGGCAAATGCAACCCTAAAATATGACTAAATTAGATGTCATCACTTGTTTTGTTCATAACAATGGAAAAGATAACCTTGGGAAATTTGATGCGCGTAGTGATGAAAGTATATTTCTTGGCTACTCCACAAGTAGCAAAGCTTATAGAATCTTCAACAAAAGGACCAAGTTAGTTGAGGAAAGTATACATGTTATATTTGATGAATGCAATGACGGTTCATTGAGTGAAAGTGTTGCAGATTTAGATCTTAACATCCATACAAAGAACGAGGATGGCGATGATGCTGCTACCAAGAACATAGAGAAAAGGAACATGCAGGAACAGATTCTCAACACTGAAGAATTGACCCAAGGTGTTGAAGATTCGTCCAAAGCCTTTGGTGTCCAATCGAACAGTGTTGAAACGTCAGAAACTGCTGTAACTGAACCTAATAGATCCATGGAGTCAGATGTACCACAAATCTATCCTACTGGTGTGACAAATCAAGGAGCAGAGACTAGCAATCGAAAATTCAAATACTCCTCATCACACTCATTAAAGGATATCATCTCTGACCCTACATCTAGTGTTCAAACTCGTTCTAAACTTAAATACCTTTGTGCTTTTCATGCGTTTGTTTCTCTTATAGAACCAAAGAAGGTAGATGAGGCCCTTCAAGAGCCAGACTGGATCATTGCCATGCAAAGTGAGCTTAACGAATTTGAAAGGAACAAAGTCTGGACCTTAAAGCCTAGGCCAAAGTATCAATCAATCATTGGCACACGTTGGGTATTTCGAAACAAGCTAGATGAGAATGGTAAGATCGTGAGAAACAAGGCAAGGCTTGTTGCTCAAGGCTACAATCAAGAGGAAGATATTGACTACGAGGAGACCTTTGCTCCGGTAGCCAGGCTTGAAGCCATTCACATATTATTAGCATTTGCATCTTTTATGAGCATAAAGTTATATCAAATGGATGTCAAGTGTGCTTTTCTTAATGGTTTCTTAGAGGAAGAAGTCTATGTGGCTCAACCCCCAGGTTTTGAAAGTTCAGAATTTCCTAATCATGTTTACAAACTAGACAAATCGCTATATGGTTTGAAACAAGCCCCAAGAGCTTGGTACGAGCGCTTGTCAAAATATCTCTTAGAAAATGATTTTAAAAGGGGGTTGATCGACAAGACTCTTTTTATCAAGACCAAAGGAAAGGATATTTTGGTTATTCAAATATGTGTTGATGATATATTGTTTGGTGCTACTAACACATCTTTGTGCGAAGAATTTTCTGACATTATGTGCAGTGAATTTGAGATGAGCTTGATGGGAGAACTTAACTTCTTTTTGGGATTACAAGTTCATCAACCAAAGCAAGTACACTAAGGATCTCTTGAAGAAGTTCAAGATGGATCAATCCAAAGCAGCCAAGACACCCATGAGCTCAACCTTATCTCTAGATCAAGACAAGACTGGGAAGAGTGTCAATCAAAAGGAGTATCGAGGGATGATTAGATCTTTACTATATCTTACGGCTAGTAGACCTGACATCATGTTTAGTGTTTGCATGTGTGCTAGGTTTCAAGCTGATCCTGAAGAATCTCACCTCGTGGATGTGAAGAGGATCTTTCGATATCTCAATGGCACTAAGGAGCTTGGCTTATGGTACCCAAAGCAAAAAGATTTTACATTAATCGGGTATTCTGATGCAGATTTTGTAGGCTATAAGGTGGATAGGAAGAGCACATCAGGATGTCGCCAATTCTTAGGAGCATCCTTGATCAGTTGACATTCAAAGAAACAAAACTCAGTTGCTCTATCCACTACTGAAGACGAATACATAGCAGCTGGAGCATGCTGCTCCCAAATCCTTTGGATAGCTCAACAAATGAGAGATCTTGGCATCAATCTCAAAGGTATTCCCATTAAGTGTGACAGTAGAAGTGCCATATCAATTACAAAGAATCTTGTTCAGCATTCAAGGACCAAACATATTGATGTAAGGCATCACTTCATTAGAGACCATGTCGAAAAAGGTGATGTGTCCATATCTTTTATTTCAACTGATTATCAATGGGCTGACATCTTTACTAAGCCTTTGGTAGAGGACAGGTGCACCTTCATTAGACGTGAGATTGGAATGCTTAACAGGGATGCACTTTCGTAGGGGGAGCTTTCCCTTTACGAAAGATAAATTCTACTCAGTGTCAAGACCTTTGAGAATTATGTCAAAGATTGTGAGCTGAATGGTAGAGCACATATAACGGATCATATATTTGGTTAATATCTCATTAGATATTTGAGCAAATATAGTTTTTATTATTTTTAACCTTCTTTATACAGTACACATTTTATTCCCTAAAAGTTCTTATATCCGAGTATTTTTATTTATGGAAAATATATTTTCGGAATTTTCCTCTTGAATTAAATTGTGACAAGATGGTTTGAATTTTGAATTGTTTTCGAAATCAAATTTTTTCAAATTGGTAGTGTTATGATTACCTTCATTGGAACCCTAAACCCGTCCCATCAACTTAACCCTATCTCCCTTTTTAAACCACAAACCTTACCCGATTCTCTCACCTCTCCAGATTTACCTAAACCCTTTCTAATACTTCTTATTCAACCTCTCAACCTTTTCTGAAACCCTAAGCCGAATATCTTCCATGGCACCCAAATCCAAGAAGACCTCCACACCCAAACTCCTTGGCGCTACCCCCAATGGACGCTAGGCCATTGTTACTTCCCCTCAACCCAAACCTACTCCTCAAGCCATTGTCCCAGCTACTGTCCAGAGCACCGTCCCTGAGAGCACCATTGTTGAAATCAAGCGTTCTCTAAAGCACCCAACGAAGAAATCTCTTAGTGCCAAGCAAAAAGGGAAAAGGAAAGTCATTGCTGAGGAAGAGGAGGATCTTGATGAGATTTTGGAACGAGATGTTGCTAAAGAGGCCGAGGAAGAGGCCCAGAGAAAGAAAAAGGTCGAGGAAGAGGCCGAGCAAGCAAGGAAAATAGCCGAGGATGAGGCTGAGAAAGCCAGAAAAAAGGTCGAGGAAGAGGCCCTAAGAGCTGCTGAGAAGGAGGTTCCCACTAAAGAGGAACCAGAGGGAGAGGAAGAGGAGGACGACGAAACTGCAGATGACGAGGAAGCTGAGAGAGACGACGCTGAAGGGTCCGCTGAGGACTCGGGGTCTGAGGATGAAGAGGATGAGGAGCCAGAACTTGTTCCCTCTCCTTCTCCTCCTCCTCCCTTGTCTCCGAAGAAGCACAAAGCCCCTGCAGCAAAGCCTCCATCTCCCAAGCGCACAAGGAAAGGCACTCTCAGAAGCCTTGACGCGCCTGTCAAGAGGACTGCTCCCACGAAGGCTCGCAGGAAGAACGCCGATCCGCCTGCACTTATCCAGGTAAACCAATCCTTGCCATCCTCTTGGTTTGAAAATGCTGAGATGGCTGGAAAGTGGGTAGATGAGTTTCGAACTCGTAAGATATGTTGTTCTGATTTTATTGATCTTGAGTTTTTGGAAGCTTTGAACCTACCTTGCATCTCTCTCCTCAAACAATCCCCTACCTGGACCCTTCTCAACCTTGAATCTGTTTACTATCCCCAACTCACCCGTCTGTTTTACATTAACCTCAAAGCCAAACACAATGTTGATGGTTGGTCTTTGGAATCAGTCATCAAGAGAGTTAGAATCACCTTCAACTCCATTGACTTCGCTGATTTCCTTAGCCTTCCTAGACCTTGTCCACCCTCTCCTGAAAACCCCACAAGAGAACAGTGCATTGCCCTTGCCTGATCCAAATACCTTCTTCCCGAAGCATCCAACAGCACCACAAAACAGCTTACCCACTCATCCCTTACCCTCGAGGCAAAAATCATCTTCAACATCATTGTGCATTGCCTCTTACCCCGTATAAACTCTGGCTCCCTCCTAACTGATAATGCTATGGTCCTTCTATACCGTATTTTGAATGGCCTTGATCTTGATCTGGCCAATACCATCCTAGGATCCATGGCTCACACTCGCAAAGCCAGAAAAGGAACTCCCCTCCCCTTTGCCAACCTATTAACCCATATCTTCAGAGCTTCTGAAATTGATTTCAAAAATGAAGAACAACAGCGTCATATGGGTAAGTTCGACTCCAAGAGCTTTGAGAAGATTGGCATCACTCAGTCACCCCTAGGGACTTGAAGTCTTGCCTCTCCCTTAAAGACTCTTCCCACTGCCTCTGCCATTGATGAGCGCATGGACAACCTGGAGTTGGGCTTGGAGGAAGTTCGCTTGGATATCAAGGAGCTTCATAGAGAGTTTTTGTTGGAGATGAGCGGGGTGTCTAAGCTGTTGCAGGGTCTGAGGTTGCTGCTCACGGATGATGCTCCGGATGATGAATCTTAAACCCTACCCTACCTTACCCTAACCCTGAATCTGAAACACTGCTGGTTTTTTTATACTGTTTTAAAACTCTTGGTGATTGTTTTACCTCCTCCCTTTGTTGAAAGACAAAAAAGGGAGATGATCTGGTGTTGGTTTAGACTTTTTAAAACTGCTGTGAACCAAGGGTCTTGGAAGACCTTGTTTTGATATACATTGTTGGATGTTTCTCTTTGGCTTTAAAAACTTATGATCCAACATTTTTCTAACCCATGCAGGTACTTAGTCCGATTTTTCTTTTGATATATCTGTTTGACTAAGTTGCAGGGATGCACAGGTTTTGTCTTTCATCAAGGGGGAGATTGATAACTCCACTCCCTTTGATGAAAATCGAAATTAGTTTCAAAGGCTTTGACAGACAGTTTGTGTCAAAGGTCTTGAAGCTACAACTGTGTTGATGAAACACAAAACATGTACTTTATTATATTATGTCCGAATATTATTATATGTTATTATATGCTTCCAAATATTATTATATATTCACTAACATTTCAGGAAGTTTTTTGAATTATATCTCCTTCCTTAAAGCTTGAAGTTGAGAAGAATAAAATCGTGATCATGGCTTCAGAGTTTCCAAGAATAGAAGATCGTGAAGAATCCATCTTATGCCATGATCTGCTATAGCCGTTGGTGGAGATCCTTAGGCGCCAATTTTGTTCATTATAAAGAAAAGGAAGAAGGGAAGACAGTAACACATTCGCTGAACACAAGCATTCATACACTCAAGCCTTCAAGTCAATCTGTCTTCCTCGTGTGCTCTCTGCTAGTTCTTAAGAGTCATTTATTTCATTTCAAAGCATTTGAGAGTTACACAGTGAGCTTATAGGATGAATTTCGAGTGAGTGTTATACTCAAGAGTTTGTAACTCAGGAAGTGGACACTAGGCGATTGATTCACGAAGTGTAAGAGGATTGTACTAGATAGCTGAGAGAGGTGGGGCTCTTCTAGAATGGTCTAGGACTCCAAGGGAACGTGAGTTGACTAGATTGCAATTGTATAGGAGAGAGGCTTCTCGGTGAGCTATTAGGATAAAGCCAGTTGAATCCTAGGGTTGTGGAAGAACCCTAGGCGGGGACGTAGGCCAAGTTCGTGCCGAACCTCGTTAACAATTCGTTGCGTCCTTTACTTATTGTTTTACCATATTTCCGCACTTGTTTCGAATTGTATAACTCTGTTATGATTCAGGTTTGCCAGAAGAAAGAATTACGTCTAATCTCAAAGGCTTTTTCAAGAGCTTCAAAAGTCTTGAGATTATTTGCGAAAAACCGGTATACTCTGTTCAACCCCCCTTCTAGAGTATCTTTATATTACTTTTTTATACATTATCGAACCTTCAATATATTATAGCAATCGTTCAACATAGCAATCGTATCGCACATTCATAATAATGTCTTAATCATGTCACAGAAGTTGCATGTCATGTCAATCAGCTAATCGCATCATACAAGTGCTAACTATCAAGAATTATCATGTCAGAGTCATATAAGTACCGCCGCACACCCATAAACCACATCCTCGAGAAAACATGTCTACAACTACCAACCATAACAAGACACGACCACTACTCATCACATCTCGCATCAAGATCAACCTCACCTAGGTCTACCAACTCAAATCCGATACTAGTTCTAACACCATTGCACCAAGCTTGGCATACAATCTCTCTTGCCGCATAACTATCCGCGATTCAAAGCCTACATCTCTAACCAATTACTAGGCATCCCAACTCTTACATCATCAAGCAATCTAAGGATCAATATGCTTCAATAACCTAATATCAAGTCCTAATCTTCCACTCAACCATCGAAATCTAAACCTCAGAGCTCACGATTGCCCAATTCTCCATTCTGTCAAGCTCAACAGTTCGACCATCTACCAAGACTCCCTATAGACACATCCTCGCCCCAGGGGTACTCAACTAGTCCCATCTTCACCTTCTAATAGAAGTCCCAAGTCTTCAACGGAACTGCTCTTACGATCGGTCTAGACGCTTCTCAACAATTCCGCTTACTCTTCTTATGCTCTCAAGACACCATCTACTATTATCCCCCACAAAGACATCTTGAATCACCTTGCTAACTTTATCACACTTCTCGCACCACTAAACAGTCTCTCTAACCATCCACCTCTAAGAACCCAACCCATACAGAGCATCTCACACCTGACACTCCCGACCAACTCTAACACGGAAACCCATCATATCTAGTGCTACTCTCAACCACGAATCACTAAGACCCTCATCACCAGCGTCTATCCTCAAAGACCAACCACTGATTCTACCTACTCATCCCATTTCGAAACTCACGAAACCTGAACCACTCATGACTTATCAAGCTGGCCTACTCTAGATCCTCTTCCCAGCATTTTCCAAAACTACCTGATAATGCATATTTTAGATAGGCATTATAGGCATTTTTAGTTTAGTTAGGTTGCATTTCTTTCATACTTTGTTGCTAAATTGCATCTTGTGATTATTTTAGAAGAGTTCGGATTCTGCGTAAATTTGTGTTTATCTCGCAGATTGAATCGGAACACATTTGGGAGATGCAATATCTCGAAGAGGAACACAAGAAACATTGGAAGAAACAAGGAAGGAAAGATGCAAGACAAGAGGAGATACCCGCAAAAGAAAACAAGAAAACACGGCAAAATAGATGCCGCGGCCGTAGCATGCATGCCGCAGCCGCAGCAAGGCCCGCTGCAGCGGGGTACGAAGAAACAGTGTGCGGCGGGAGCAACACCTATGCTGCGCCCGCAACATTGGTCGTCAGCGCGGATGCACGTCGTTTTTAATATTAAAAAACCCTAGATCTATTACTTTATTTTATGGCCAACTTTGGATGTTTTAAAAGGCCAAGTTTTATGTTATTTTCAGCACTTCTATTCTATTCATTCATCAGACACTTTAGAGATTTCGAGCGATGTCTTCCATGAGGAACTAAACTCATCTATTCTGCCTACAATTTGAAGCTTTATTCGGATTGATTGTGAGTTTCTAATTCTCGTTCCTTGTTTCCTATATTTGAATGCTTCAACTTCTTTGTGCTTGATTGTTTATTGTTTTTTTCTATCTTGTCTGGCCAACTTGTTAGATCAATTCAATCGCTAAGGTTTTGTAGATTCCTGGTTGTGAACCTTAACCTAAGTGGCAAACTTGTTCCTTTAGGGCTGGTTGAACTAATTGAATGAGTAGGAAGTTGAATGTGTTGTTAAATCCCTCTTTAGGGACTGCAAATACCTTGGCTAATCTCTGAACTTAAAACTATCAATTGGGTTAAATCCTTCTTAGGGACTGTTCGATTGATAAGGGATGCTAGGAGTGGTTGGACTAGTAACTATATTAGATCGGGACAAGAGAATTCATAGGAAACTTAATAGGACAAGAAGAAGTTACAAGGATCGCTTCAATCCAATAAAGTGGAAAATTGTAGGTAGAATTGCTTCTCCAAATTGTCTAAAACAAATTCCTTTACTTTGCTTTATTTACTTCGCTTTGATAAAAGGCGAAACTTTCACACACAAAACCCCCCAAACTGGTTACTTTGATTGACACTTGAATCAAACTAGAATTATAACTTTCCCTGTGGATCGACCTCTTGCTTATTGCTATACTTGCTCAAGGTTTGAGTTTTCTTTGGCGGATCAACGATAGGTTTTCCCTCCGTCAAATTTGGCGCCGTTGCCGGGGACTTTTATTTAATTCTTGTGTGCTTTTAGTGTTGATCTTGGTGTGGACCGTCTTATATGGTCCATACCCATGCTACTAATTCTTCTTTGTTGTCGTTTGATTCAGAGATTGAAAGGACTCTTGTCTCTCTAAGGCGAGAAACTCGTGATTGCTTTCGCGAGCTCCCTTTTGATCAAGAAGAACCTCTAACAGAGATGGCTAACGACGCGAACCGCACTCTTAAGGAGCTTTCTGCTCCTGATCTGGCACAGCAACCCTTGGCAATCCAATTTCCTGCGCTAGGGGAAGGAGTCAACTTTGAGCTGAAATCAGGGGTAGTTCATCTTCTACCCAAATTCCATGGGTTGAGTGGGGAGGACCCCCACAAGCATTTGTCTGAGTTCCATACAGTGGTTGTTGGGATGAAACCAGAGAATGTAACTGAAGATCAAATCAAGCTGAGAGCCTTTCCCTTCTCTTTGAAGGATGAGGCAAATGAATGGTTCTTCTATATGCCACCTGGATCTATTACTACTTGGGCTGAGATGAAGATAGTCTTCTTGGAAATGTACTTCCCAGCAACAAAGCTCAATGCTTTGAAAAGGTCAATCAGCAGCATTGAGCAGTACGCGACAGAGTCAATACATGAGTACTTTGAGCGCTTCAAGAAGCTCTGCGCCAGCTGCCCATGCCATGGGTATTCTCAAAAGGATCTAGTGCTCTTTCTCTTTAATGGGTTAACTGATATGGAGCGCAAAACAGTGAATTCTGCTTGTGGAGGAAACATGCTGAACAAGACGCCTGCCGCAACTTGGATTGTGTTTAAGGAGCTATCTGAGGGCTCCAGACAGTTCAATAAGAGCCCTCGTGCTAGGGGTGTACTCGTTGTTGATGCTCCTGTGGCTGCACTTCAGACTGATATGGCAGAGGTAAAGGAGATGATGAAACAATTGGTTATTGATAGAACTCCTCAACAACTGAAGGCATGTGGTCTTTGCAATAAATACACTCATCCTATGGACATGTGCCCGCTTCTACAAGATTCTAATTTTGATTTGAATGCCATTGGGAATTTCACTCAACAAAGGCCTAGGCAAGGCAATTATGGAAATCATGGGTATTTCAACAACAACAATTACAACAAAGGCTATCAGCAAGGCTATGGGAACTACCAAGCTTCTTTCAATCAGCAAGGGGGGCAACATGCAAGGCCTCAACAACAATATGAACCTCGATAGGGAGGTCAGCAGCAATTAAATGAGGATAATGAGGATCCACTACAGAAACTGTCACAATTGGCCATGAGGAATGATAAACAACAGTCAGAGCGGATAGCAAATCTAGAGAAGCAGCAATCCGATCGGATGACAAATCTTGAGAATCAAATGAGCCAGCTCATTCAAATCTTAAGTGCTAAGGAGGCAAACAATTCAGGAAAGCTTCCATCACAGACCATCGAGAATCTAACGAAGGAGAATGTCAGTGCTGTAACGCTTAGGAGTGGCAAGGAACTGGTTGTCACACCTCAAATGGATGAAGAGGAAATAATGGACGAGGAGATAGAAGTAATAGAAGAAGAAGATGGGACGACTCACGTGCGGCGGCCGCAGCAACCTTGCTGCGCCCACGACCAATCAATCTTGCTGCGCCCGCAGCATCTTGCGGCGCCCGCCGCCAGTACGCCCGCCGCCTCCTCCTCGTTGTCAAGTACGCCTCTTACTACTTCTTCCCTTCTTCCTCTTTCTTCTCCTTCTCCTCCTTCTTCCTCCTTACCTATGGAGACTCCAAAGCCCATTCCGCCCTTCCTGGAAGCCTTGAAGGATACAAGAAGGTATGAGAACGACAAGGAAATCTTCGAGACATTCAGTAAGTGTGAGGTAAACATTCCTTTGCTTAATTTAATCAAAAGCATTCCTAGATATGCTAAATTCTTGAAGGAACTTTGCACTATCAAGCGGAACCAGAAGCTAAAAGGTAAGCAAAAGGTGAAGGTAAGCGAACATGTCACTGCTGTCTTTCAAAAGCGTATGCCTGAAAAGTGTAGTGATCCTGGTATGTTTGCTATTCCATGTGTGATAGGTGATACTAAATTTGACAAAGCCATGTTAGATTTAGGAGCATCTATTAAGGTTTACCTTCTAATGTTTATCATGCTTTGGGGTTGGGACCTCTGAATGATACTCAGGTAGTAATTCAACTTGCTGATCGATCTACTATCTACCCGAAAGGGATTGTTGAAGATGTCTTGGTAATGGTTGACAACTTGATATTCCCTGCTGATTTCTTTGTGATTGACATGGGTCCTGGTAACAATGAAGGCCCTATTCTGTTGGGCAAACCTTTTCTGAAAACTGCTAGGACTAAAATAGATGTCTATTCAGGATATCTTACTATGGAATTTGATGGTCAAAGAGTTGAATATAATATTTATGATTCCATGAAATTTCCATCTGATGATCCTTCTCTGTGCTTTGTGGATATTATTGATACTATGACACAAGATTGCTTTGATTTGGAGTGTATTGATGCGATGGAAGTTGCTTTACAGGCTCCTATAGATGAAATTGCTAGAGATTATGTATTGTCATCTGATTTGCAGGAGGCTATAGTATCTTTAGACCATCGATCTCCCACCTATGTGCCACCAAGGGGAGACCGCATCGAGCTGACCATTCCTACTGAAAAGCTTCTTCCATCTATTATCCAAGCGCCTGATGTTGAATTGAAACAACTTCCTAATCACCTTAAATATGCTTTTCTTGGTGAAAATGATACTCTGTCTGTCATTATTTCTAACAAATTGACCTTTGGGCAGGAGGAGCGATTGGTGACTGTTATAAAGGAGAATAAGGAGGCGTTAAGATGGACGATAGCAGACATTAGTGGCATCAGTCCTACCCTCTTCATGCATAAGATACTATTGGAGGATGATGCCAAGCCATCTAGACAACCTCAACGGAGACTCAACCCGCCAATGATGGAAGTAGTAAAGAAGGAGGTGCTGAAGCTCCTTCAGGCAGGTTTGATCTTTCCCATATCTGACAGCAAATGGGTGAGTCCTACTCAAGTTGTCCCTAAAAAGGGAGGTATTACTGTTGTTGAGAATCAGGATGATGAATTGGTCCCTAACAAGGTACAAACTGGATGGAGAGTCTGTATTGATTATCGAAAATTGAATGCAGTTACTCGCAAGGACCACTTCCCCTTTTCCTTTATTGATCAATGCTTAAGCGCCTTGCCGGCCGCTCCTTTTATTCCTTTTTAGATGGCTACTCAGGGTATTTTCAGGTACCAATAGCACCGAAGGATCAAGAAAAAACGACATTTACATGCCCCTTTGGCACTTTTGCATATCGTAGAATGCCTTTTGGGCTATGTAATGCACTCGGGACTTTCCAACGGTATATGGTAAGCATATTTTCTGAGTATGTAGAGCGCTTTATAGAAGTATTTATGGACGACTTCACTATGCATGGAGATGATTTTGATACTTGCTTGTATCATTTGTCACTTGTGCTTAGGCGGTGTGTAGACACCAACTTAGTCCTTAATTTTGAAAAGTGTCATTTTATGGTTGAGCAAGGCATTGTTTTGGGTCATATTGTGTCTAGCAGGGGTCTTGAGGTGGATAAGGCTAAGATTGATGTCATTCAGTCTCTACCTTACCCCACCAATGTGCGCGAAATTCGCTCCTTTTTAGGCTAAGATTGTGTCTAGCAGGGTTCTATCGCAGGTTTATTAAGGATTTTTCTAAGATTTCTGCACCTCTTTGTGATTTACTGGAAAAGGAAGTAGCTTTTGAGTTTGATGACAGGCGTAGAGCATTATTTGATGAGCTTAAAGGTCGCATGACTAGCACTCCTATAATTCAAGCACCCATATGGTCTCAACCTTTTGAGATTATGTGTGACGCTAGCGATTATGTTGTGGGGGCTGTTTTGGGACAAAAGGAAGGACGGAGCTCTCATGTCATCTACTATGCCTCCATGACTCTGAATGGAGCGCAAAGAAACTACTCAACCACTGAGAAAGAGCTCCTGACTGTGGTCTTTGCACTGGAGAAGTTTCGCTCCTATCTCCTAGGAGCTAAGGTAATTGTCTTCACTGATCACGCTGCTCTTAGCTATTTATTGACTAAGAAAGAAGCGAAACCAAGATTGATTCGTTGGATTTTACTTTTAAGTGAATTTGACATTGAAATCAAAGATAAGAAAGGTGCAGAAAACTTAGTAGTAGACCACCTCAGCAGACTTGTCCAAGGAGATGACAAGCCGGAAGATCAAAGACCCATTCACGGTGATTTCCCTGACGATACACTATTTTATATAACTCACACCCTCTCTTTGCAGCTGCAGGAAAGTACAAAAACGGAGGATGTTGCGCCCGCCGCACCCTTGCGGCGCCCGCAGACAATCAATGATGCTGCGCCCGTAGCAAATATGCGGCGCCCGCCGCAAGCTGTTTAGGCCCCCGTTCAATCTTTTTCCTGCCTATCCGATGAGGTAAGTCCTGATATTCCTGAATTGTTGATGGGTGTCCATACTCCTCGACCTTGGTTTGCCAATATGGTGAATTTCTTGGTCACGGGAGAATTTCCACCGAAATTCACAAAAGCTCAGAAGGACAAGATTCGACATGACTCTCGCTTCTATGTTTGGGATGACCCCTACCTTTGGAAACATTGTGCTGATCAGGTAATCAGGAGGTGTCTGCCGGACAATGAGGTACAATCTGTCCTTACTTTTTGTCATGCTCATGAATGTGGAGGCCACTTTGGTCCTTAAAAGACTGCTAGGAAAGTTTTAGAAGCGGGTTTCTTTTGGCCTCACTTATTTAGGGATGCTAATGCCTTTTGTAAATCATGTGATAGATGCCAAAGGGTGGGGAACATATTTGCTAGAAATGAAAAGCCACAAACTGTCATATTTTGTGAAATTTTTTGTGTTTGGGGTATCGATTTTATGGGTCCCTTCCCCAGTTCTTTTGGGAATATATATATTTTGTTTGCGGTGGACTATGTCTCCAAGTGGGTGGAGGCAAAGGCCACCAGAACTGATGATTCTAAAGTAGTTGCAGAATTCTTGAAAAACACCATTTTCGCAAGATTTGGGGTGCCTGAGGCTATAATTAGCGACAGAGGGACACATTTCTGCAACAGGCCGATCACTAGCTTGTTAATGAAGTACCATGTCACACAGAGAGTGTCAACTGCTTATCATCCTCATACCAATGGTCAAGCGGAGATATCAAATAGAGAGATAAAGACCATTCTGGAGAAAACAGTGACACTTAATAGGAAGGATTGGAGTCTACGGCTAAATGACGCTCTTTGGGCCTATCGGACGGCCTATAAGACTCCTATTGGTATGTTCCCTTATCGAATTGTCTTTGGAAAGGCATGTCATATACCTGTAGAGCTTCAGCATAAGGCGTATTGGGGTGTAAAGAATTGCAATATGAGGTTGGATGAACTGGGTGAATTCAGAAAGCTTCAATTGCAAGAGCTGGAGGAATTGCGTCTGGATGCTTATGATAATGCAGTGATCTACAAGGAAAAGACCAAGTCTTGGCATGACAAACACATCATGCGGAAAGAGCTAGCAATAGGAGACAAGGTCCTTCTATACAAATCACGCCTGAAACTTTTCCCTGGAAAACTTAGATCAAGGTGGGAAGGACCCTACACCATCTCAAGGATTTTCTCTCACGGAGCAATTGAACTCTATGATCCTAAGTCCAATGAGCTCTTTAAGGTCAACGGTCATAGAGTTAAGCCATACTTTGAGAACATTCCACATAAAGAAGAGGAGGAGTTGGTGCTTGTTGAACCAACCCATTAGGCCACTAAAGGACCATCACGTCGAGCCAACGACTTGAAACAAAGGCGCTACTCGGGAGGTAACCCGAGATAAGTTCTCATTTCTTTCTCATCTTTATTATTTTCTTAGGTAGTTTTCATTAGTTATTTATTTTAGGATTAGTTAACTTAAGTAGTGGTAATAAAAATAAAAATATAAAATAAATATTAAAAAAAAAGTCGGAAACATGAACCCGCAAGAAGGCCACCTCACTGGCGGCGGCCGCAGCATCCAATGCGGCCGCCGCCGCATATCAATCCGCGGCGGGGAGGCAGATGCGGCGGCCGCAACATATGCTGTGCCCGCCGCACATCAGGTCCATGATATTCCCATTTAAAAAAAGTAAAAAAAAAAAGAAAGAAAAGAAAATTAAAACAAGTCACGGGATCTTCTATCTATTCCTAACCCTACCTCAATTTCATTCTTCTCTTCTCCTACCCCTGCCTCCACATTCAAAGCCCCAAAAAAGCTCCATTGTTATTCAACCTTCCTCACCTTCTTCCTCCTAACTAAGCTACAATTCTTTAGATCTAGCACCCAATCTCTCTCTCTTTCGCCCTAATCCACCTCCTCCTTGCCGGATCCGACCCTCAGCAACGTCGGAAGTCGGAAACCCAACCTCTCGCGACCGCGCTCTCCCCGGATCTGGATCTGTGCCACACCGCTGCTGCGCTCGCCGCTGCCTACTGCGCCCGCCGCCAGTTCCGCCGCCAAGAAGTTGAGGTTTGTGGTTTGTTTTAATTATAATGTGTGGAGTTGAGGATTTAAGTTGGATTTTGGTTTGAACAGTGGTGACTCGAACGATTTGGGGTGGTATTGTTTGGTTCTTGGTTGTGAGTTGAAGTTGGAAACTTGTGTTATTGAGTTATTATGAATTTGGGATTTGTTGATTGAAGAATTGGAATTTGGTGATTTGTTTGAGAAAATAATTGTGTTAGTGGGCTGATTTGATTGTGGTTTATTAGCTTGAGGTTTGTGGTGAGTTGATTTGGTTTTAGTGGATTGCTTCAGTTTGTTGAGCTTGAGGTGGAATTCTAGATCTAATTTTGGTTTGATCTCACTGCTGAAATTTGATAAACATGGTGCGCCGATTGAGGAATGCGTCTGACGAACAGAGGAAGATATTTAAGAACTTCGATCCCAAACAATTGGTACAGACGAAGTTTTTCCATATCCCGGACTTACAGACATTGGGCATGTTGGATGTTACAAGGCGGATGCTCACCCATGGCGGTTTGGGGGGATTTATAGACAGAAGCGCCCCCACGTATCCTGAGTGGCATGGGAGTTTCTGGCAACGTTTCAGCAGGTGGATAACTCGAGGATTAGGTTCAACTTGTTGGATCAGCCTCACGTGTGCACACATGACCAGCTAAGACAGATTTTTGGGATCTCTCAGGCACCCACTCCAGATTGGTATTTCATGGAGACAAAGCAGCAACGCCATGACGTCTGGTTCACGGCGACTAGAACCAGATTTGACGGCCACAAGGGCGAGTATAACTACAATTTCGTCCACCCTTACCTTCGTCTTATGCACAAGGTCTTGGCCATGTCTTTCAGCGGCCAAGGCGACGTGAACAAGGTGCCTGCTGGTGATCTAGCCTGGTTGTGGAGCTTTGCTCCCCAGTCCCGTGGTACGCCGGACTGGGTTGAGATCTTTGTGGAGAGCTACGTGAAGATTCAAGGGAAGAAGTCAGGGAGGTTTGGCTTGGGAGGCATGATCAGCCTTATTGCCTACCACTATCTAGAGCCTGAACAATGCGGTGCACCCATGACTGGTGGGTACACCTATACGACAGAGCAGCTCCGGAGGGCGTTCGTGATTGAGGGCTCTGATGTGGCAGGCTGGATTTGGAAGTCGGGGAAGCATAGTGAGCACCAACTGAGCCTTCCTATGGCCTTACCTTATGGCCCTTCCAACAACACCCTATACATTGCAGCTGATCCAGTCCAGGTAGAGGATGATGATGACGAGGCTGAGGTGGACGCCCCTGTGCAGACAGACTATCATATGGGGGATGCACAGCATGTTGCTGGCTCTTCTGCGGGACCTCGCTTCTCTTCTGCTGAGGATGACCCCTGGCGGGACCAGATGCTTACTGAGTTCCACCGTATGTCCTTGCGCTAGGACTCCTTCGAGTTCACTCTCCAAGACATCGATCGCAACACGCGAGAGACAAACTATCACATGGAGGAGTTGTGGAGAGAGCAAGCTTATTACTTCTGCCAGCAGTACCCTAATATCCCGCCGTACCAGTCGCCACCATACCAGTCGCCGCCTCAGTGAATGGTTAGTTCTGCCTCCTTCACTCTGAATTTTTATGTTTTATTTTGGTTGTCTGTACTGTTTCAGTGAGGACACTGAAAACTTTAAGTGTGGGAGAGGAGAATTATATGTATATTATGTCAATTCTGTCATTTCTGTCATTTCTAGGACCATGTTTAAATTTCTGCGTAACATGTTAAGTTCTGTAATAGTTAGTTTATTTAATTTTTGTTAAGTTTAATTTTTGTCTATTATTTATTTATTTTTCTGCATTTAAATTTCTGCATTTTTCGGAATTAAAAAAAAATCGAAAATCCAAAAATAAAGCATGCATTGCATACATATGTGTTATTCAAATACCCATCTAGCTTAGTTTGTCCTCTATTTTAAATTTCAAGTATGATTCATAAAAATCTCATGGAGTTCTGGATGTTTTGATTATTGTCTTTATTTGATTTTTGTGGAAAATGAGCTAGCAAATATAATTGAGCATGTATGATTAAGCTAAAGTACGATTGAAGTCCTAAAAACATGACCATGTGAGAATGTTTGGCCTTATTTGAATTATTTTGCTCAGTTGTGTGAATTACTCTCCTAGTGTTGCTACCTCTTGGCATTGACTGCAGTATCTATTTTTAAAGACCGATGCACATGTTTGATTGCTTGCGGAGTTTATGTTTATATTTTGAGTCTTTTGTTTGAATTTGTGAATATTTAGTGAATAAGGTGGCAATGGTTGATGCACTTAGTAACCGGATCTATGCATGACACCCATGGGTATGATTCGCGCAAAAAGGTGTTGAAAACTATCCACTGGGAAAGAAAGCTTGATCATTGAGTAACTAGATTCATTCATGACACCCATGTTTGCAACTTGCGTCAAAAGATGTTCAAGTGGACTTCATATTAGTAGGTTGAGGTGTTGATAGACCGGGGCCATTCATGACACCGATGTTTGCGCTTCACGTAAGGAAAGCACCAAGACAAGAAAAGGAAAAAGAAAAAGAAAAAAAGAAGAGAAAACAAAACAAAAGAAAAAGAAAAAAAAGTGTTGCATTTTATTTTCTTTATTGTGTCCCGCAAGTAATGACATTTCGGTAGAGAATTGGTGATATGGTGGTCAATGTCTATGAGCTTAGTGCATGATTGGTTTGAGTTGAGAGTTGTATCTTAAAGCCTAAACACATGAGTGAAACACATATTTCTGGTGATGTTGGATAATATCTACTCCCAAGCTTTGATCAATATAATACATGCTATGACGTTTGTTTGCTTGGTTTATGTTTTCACCTGCTATGATGTTGCTTTTTGATGAAGTCGAAACTTGAAGGGATGTCCTTTGGGATACATTGATTCATGTTCATTCTATCATTGCTTGAGGACAAGCAAATGTTAAGTGTGGGGGAATGTGATAATGCATATTTTAGATAGGCATTATAGGCATTTTTAGTTTAGTTAGGTTGCATTTCTTTCATACTTTGTTGCTAAATTGCATCTTGTGATTATTTTAGAAGAGTTCGGATTCTGCGCAAATTTGTGTTTATCTCGCAGATTGAATTGGAACACATTTGGGAGATGCAATATCTCGAAGAGGAACACAAGAAACATTGGAAGAAACAAGGAAGGAAAGATGCAAGACAAGAGGAGATACCCGCAAAGGAAAACAAGAAAACACGGCAAAAGAGATGTCGCGGCCGCAGCATGAGTGCCGCGGCCACAGCAAGGCCCGCTGCAGCGGGGTACGAAGAAACAGTGTGCGGCGGGCACAACACCTATGTTGCGCCCACAACATTGGTCGTCGGCGCGGATGCGCGTCGTTTTGAATATTAAAAAACCCTAGATCTATTACTTTATTTTATGGCCGACTTTGGATGTTTTAAAAGGCCAAGTTTTATGTTATTTTCAGCACTTCTATTCTATTCATTCATCAGACACTTTAGAGATTTTGAGCGATGTCTTCCATGAGGAACTAAACTCATCTATTCTGCCTACAATTTGAAGCTTTATTCGGATTGATTGTGAGTTTCTAATTCTCGTTCCTTGTTTCCTATATTTGAATGCTTCAACTTCTTTGTGCTTGATTGTTTATTGATTTGTTCTATCTTGTCTGGCTAACTTATTAGATCAATTCAATTGCTAAGGTTTTGTAGATTCCTGGTTGTGAATCTTAACCTAAGTGGCAAACTTGTTCCTTTAGGGCTTGTTGAACTAATTGAATGAGTAGGAAGTTGAATGTGTTGTTAAATCCCTCTTTAGGGACTGCAAATATCTTGGCTAATCTCTGAACTTAAAGCTATCAATTGGGTTAAATCCTTCTTTAGGGACTGTTCGATTGATAAGGGTTGCTAGGACTGGTTGGACTAGTAACTATATTAGGTCGGGACAAGGGCATTCATAGGAAACTTAATAGGACGAGAAGAAGTTACACGGATCGCTTCAATCCAATAAAGTGGAAAATTGTAGGTAGAATTGCTTCTCCAAATTGTCTAAATCAAATTCCTTTACTTTGCTTTATTTACTTCGCTTTGATAAAAGGCGAAACTTTCACACACAAAAACCCCCCAAACTGGTTACTTTGATTGACACTTGAATCAAATTAGAATTATAACTTTCCCTATGGATCGACCTCTTTCTTATTGCTATACTTGCTATAGGTTTGAGTTTTCTTTGGCGGATCAACGATAGGTTTTCCCTCCGTCACTACCTCAGCTACCATTCCTTAATCACGACGTCTTATGCCTAAGGCCCTTATCTATCGACCATTCCTCTCAATGAAACCTTATGTACCGACCATCATTTCCTCAGAATTCCTATGACATCCCATCCAAACATTCCCAAGTATCGCAATCTCGCCACACCTTCTAAAATCCTTCATCCTCTAGCGCTCTCAATGCCTTCCGCCTTGCCTAGTTCCCAATTTCAAGCTCCGAATCTCCCTAATCTCAACCTCAAGGACACAGTCTTACCCGAAATCTCAACGACATCCTTATCTAGCTACCAACCTTTCCTCGGAGACTCGTCTCACATCCTCAATACCTCAATAGACAAAATAACCTCCACTCATAAATCCTTATTCATTCCCTATGCTAAAACCGTCCAACAATGCATCTAGAAATCCTTCACTCGCGAATTCTCCAAACACTACCAATTCTATTTGAACAATCCACAACTACTCATCACACGTACATTTCTGATATGAACAACCTAATATCCAAGATCGATAATTTTTCAAGCAACCTCATAATATTCCTCCTTAGCGATTCCTCAACCTCGTCATGTACCAAGACCGCTCCCAATTACCGCGCATACAACCTAGTCCCAAAGTCTACGATTCCTTAGACATTCCTTAGTCGATCATCCTCAACATTGCACACAATTTACCCTTAGACTATCTAGACACTCTCTCTCGACACACTAACCCATCTATCAACACATCTCCTCAAGAATCTCTCTGATCCACTCTTAACTCACTCGTCCACCTCTAGAACTACACTACCCGGACACGTTATTTCCCCACACTACATCTAACAAAGACCTCTCCCTCGAAATCTTACCACACTAACTCCGCTCCTTACCTAAGACCTACCTGGAAGCTCAACCACACTCGCTGACCACTAGCTCCGACTAATCCCACTCGCTCAACTCTACCCAAGTTGACGCACCTTTCCTGCACCCCATCTCACACAACCGATGACCCAACTTGAAGACCTCAATTTACCTGCCACTTTCCGACCTGCCTCACCAAGGAATCAATCGACTCATGCCCAAGAAGAAAACGCCACCACCTATATAACCCATAACCGATTTACTAGCAGGTCAGTACACTCAAGCACCATGATACATCATCACAAGCACAAGTTAGTCAGGAAATCATTCATTACTAGTTCAGCACATCAAGTATTAACACATCGAATTAAGTCAACTCTAGGCCCATCGCTCTACGCCAATTCCGATTGATGTAGAAGAATCCACGATTGAATGAAGAACACATTTCCTTGAGTTAACTGGGAGAATCTTGTGCACACATGCCGTCTTGAAAGCATATTCATCCTTTTTGTCATCGGTGACATCGTCCTTTGAGTCTAGGGGTCATGGACCCACAACGCTTCCGCTATGTCGTTCCGGTGCCACTTGGTCGTCAGTTCTTTCTTTCATGTCGGCGCTCAGTGAAGGATTGCAAGGATTAGAAGTTACGGAGAGAGGGGAGAAACAAGGGTGGACAACACAGCTTCCCTAAGGATTCAGAAAGGGACCAGAACTAGGGGCGACGAAACTGAGGATCAGATCCCAACCCGAAAGTTACAGCAATGCCCCTAGAGTATTCCATGAGATTATATTTATGGCATGCAAACATATAATAATCACGAAGTATCATCGCATCATTCCACACTAGCATGTACCTATCTCAAGCGATAACGACCTATACATTCAGAACATGTTCATATAATAAACTTTTCATGCATGCGAGACAAGCTGAAAACCTATCATCTCATTCACTTGTCATGCTCAATATATATTAAGATCATATATGCACAAACCAACAACGTACAGACATATACATGATGAGTTATGTACGACATAGCGGGCATTATAGGATATCACATGTATGATTCATTACTCACTTTAAGTGTACACATAAGCAAGTCAAAACAATGTGGGTTCCAAGTAAGCATGTTAAGATGCACTCTAATAATCGTGTTAAGGGATATGGTTAAGTCATTTGGGCATAGCAACTATCACATCCAATACAACCATGTACATGTAGTATGACAAGTATGGCACATAATTGCATGATGGTCCATAATTAGGAGATGTATATCCTACATGATACTACCAACACTCATTAAGAGAGTACATAGTCAACGAGGTTCAATTTGATCAACTTAACATGCTAGGAATTTATGTCACATGATACTCATACAAGAGGGTTGACCACACTATCATGAACCTAATTCAATGGAGAGTAACTATCATGTGGATTCGTACATTCGACATTTATATTCATTCATAAGTGTAACCATACAAGATATCAGGCAAGTCATGCTGCAATATACCAACACATCATGCCATGCAATCACAAGAAGGGTCCCTATTATAACCGGACAAAATTCTCTAAAGGTGATCACTGACTCATCATCCTGTTTCCTCGTGGGACACTAATACGACTCACTTGGTAGGACACAAGAACATTCACACTGTTTCCGGGAGGTGAGGGTAGAACTCGTGCGTAGACTTTTGCGGCAAGAAGACATAGTTGACCATTACGAGGATCAAAAGGGATGACTCCATGAGATAACTCACTTCTGACTCAAAACTACTTCAATTATTGATGGACGGTTTTTAGTCGCGTAAACCGTATCAAAATAAATTCGAACCTACCTAACTAATGTAGTGTGGTAAGCACGAGTCGATCCCACAGATAATCAAGTTATTCATAAGTTAAGTTTATTTACCAATTAGTATGAAACGGGGGATTTTAAGTGATTGAAATAAGAAAGAAAATAAAATAAACTATAAACAAATTAATGCAAAGCAATTTAGAGAAGATCATTCTACCTACAACTATCCACTTTATTTGATCGAATTCATATTGTAACATCCTCTTGTCCTTTTAGTCTTCCTATGAATGCCCTTGTCCCGACCTAATATAGTTACGAGTCCAATCAGTCCTAGAAACCCTTATCAATCGAACAGTCCCTAAAGAATGATTTAACCCAATTGATATCTTTAAGTTCAGAGATTAACCAAGGTATTTGCAGTCTCTAAAGAGGGATTTAACAACACATCCAACTTCCTACCCATCCAATTAGTTCAATCAGCCCTAAAGGGATGCGTTTGCTACATGGGTTAAGGCTCGCAATCAGAAATCTACAAAATCCTGGCAATTGAATTGATCTACAAGTTGGCCAGACAAGAAAGAACAAAATAATCAACCAATAAGTGCGAAGAAGTCGAAACATTCAATATAGGAAATAAGGAACAAGAATTAGAAACTCAAAACCAATCCAAATAAAGCTTCAAATTGTAGATATAACGGGAGAGTTTAGGTCTCCATAAAACAAAACAAAAGACAATTAGGGTTATTGGGTAAAACAAAGTCTCGGCCGTATACACGGCTTCCCTTCGGCCTTGTGCCGTATGAATCAATAAAAAGTACTATGTTCTATCCTAATTCTATCTATGGTAATATAAATAATATATAAAATCTATCTAATCTAATACTCCGTATAAATATATAATATGTCTAATTCATCTAGTCTTATAAGCCGCACTTGCTTGCCTTGCACCGTCCATTCCCAGCCCACGTACGTTCCAACTCCAATTGCAAAATAACTTGGAACTCTAATGTAGCAATCATCCATCTTTCAATTTGTAATATAAACCCATAAATTATGAGGCAATCTCCGAATTCATACAATCCAGCATCAAAAATACCTGAAATATATAAAAACACTAGTGTAGACTCCGAAAACCAAATAATATAAATTAAGCTATAAAATATATAAAAATGATCTAAACTAATATGCAATTCTACACTAAAATCATAACTAAAATATACTCTATCAAACTACCTCATGCTTAGACTTTTGCTTGTCCCCAAGCAAACTATCACTAACAAAGACAAATTCAAAGAAAGACAAAGACCAAAAGAAATTTCTATGAAAGATCACTCATCAGTATGATTATCATGGCTTCAGAAGTATTTATTATGTTAAACTCAAAATAGTTATGACACTATGAGACCCACATCGAACCTTTCATACTCATTGCTTTAAACTCTAAGATCGGTTCAAGGGATGCTTGCATTCAGAATGTATTGAGCAATTAAATTCATTAAGCGTTTAAAAATTGCCATAAACACCCATAAATTACTAGGTCTTTTCTACTTCGGAGTTTCAATAAAGCTCAGATTTTTTTTTCTTTGACTCCAAGTATTTCTAATTATATTTTCTTCATCCTTGCGTGAATTTTATTCTCCACAAACAGGATCGGTTACGAACCGTATTTTTTCTCAATTCTCATTAGTGTCGAGTGAATTTTATCCTCCTCGAACATTGGTTTATTGATGATTCTTTTCACTCGAGTGAATTTTATCCTCCTTACACTCATCAACCCAACATATACATCAAAACACATCAAACATATACCAAATCACATCAAATAAATGGCCAAATTTACTAGTGCTTTTCATAAGGGGTTTAGACATACAATAGAAATCAATAAAAGTTTTTAAAATTGCTCTAAACTGAACATCCAACCAATAATCCAGTTATAACTAAAGCTCATATTCCAGATTGCCTATGGAAATCCCACAAGTGTCTTTATTCAATTATTATTCAATTTTATTAACTCTTAAGTCATGAAAAACCATATATCATCATCAAGGTCATACCAATCATAGAAATATCTTTCATAACAAAACTAAAAAAAAACTAACAAATAAAAAACAAAGACTCGATGACTTATATATGAATATGGGATAATTATCAAATATAAATATCTATAATGCAACCTATAATGAAATGAAATGCATAACAAGAATTGAAAAAACTAACAATATATAAAACACAGAGCTACACTTCAATTCCCCACTCCATGCTTAAAATCTTACTTTGTCCTCAAAGTAAAGAAAAATAATGAAAGAGGTAGAGGAAACTCACAAAGTAATCAGGCATTCCAAAACTAATCTTCTACTCACGAGGAGGTAGTGGTGTTTCCTCTGAACAGATTATAAAATTCAGCACTTCTCGTAGTTATAGGACCTATCAAACACCACAACCAACAGCAAAAACAAGCACAACTAGAATAGCAATCAACGAACAAATTGAGTTCTTAAGAGCAAAGGAATATAAGAAGCACAAAATTCAGCAAGAAATTTACTATTCCTTAGAGCTAACAAGAGAAGAGTTCAGAAATTACAGACGGAGATTAGAAGCACAATATTCACCACCACTCCCTCCTAGATGCAATATGCATTTGTGAACCTTCTTGGAGTCAGAATGATATAACATATCCCTTTGCAATTAGTCCTGACCAAAACTAAAAGCAAAGAAAACACATAAGACAAAGCAGTCCAAATATTCAAGCATAATGATATCATCCAAGAAAAAAAATAATACAACCCACTATATAAAAAATCAGCTTATCAATAGATGCTCAATCACTTATGACAATTTTAAAACATGGAATTCAAGTGATTTCAAGGAGCAACCTAGTGAGGAAAAATTGAAGCATAGGCACGAGCATCACCTCAAAGTTAGCTTGTCTTGATAACAGCACTCAAGACTAAATAAAAATACTCAGCTGATTTAAAATATAGTAAGAAGAAATCATACAGCCACAGTGAGAGTTCAGGAGCCAACAGAGGCTACAAATTTCAGCAATCATCATATCACCTCATGAAAATAACTTCCCTTCAAATTCCAACAAAAACCACAAACAATTCCGCTGCATCAAAATTTAGCAGTGTAGAATCAAGGCATCAAGATCTCAATGTCAAAATTTAAACAATTTAGTTGCACTTGCCAATCTTGAGCACCAATTCAACTAATAAGCAATCAAAATCTCAGTCATAACCAATTGAATCCAAGCCAAGACAATAATAACCAAGGAATCAAATCATAACCAATCAAATCCAGAAATCATGAAGTGGAAATTCGATTATACCTTCACTTACATGCCGATACTGAAGTCCAGGGAATCACAGGGAGGTCGAGAGGAATCACGGCCACACGGAGCAGCATCAGCGATGGCGGAGTGACGAGCAGCGGAAGGCGACTCTTTGGGCAGCACTGAATGGTGGAGGTGCGGGTTGAAGATGTGACCAGGAGCGAGAGAAGCGGGCGGCCCTTGGGTTAGGGTTCCATCGGGACAAGGGCGAAGGGAACGATGGTGGCGGCCGGCGACAAAGGTAAAGGTTGAGCATTGCCGGCAGCGGAGAACACACGCCCGAGAAGGGGATGGTGTTGGAGGCCGGAAGAGAGTAGAACAGAGAGGAAGGAAGTGAAGACGAAGGCTGGAGGACCGGGGGTGGCGAAGTCGGAGGCGGAGTGGGCTGCTGCGGCTCGGTTGGGTGCTGGTGGTGCGGCGCCGGTGAAGGAGAAAGAAGAAAGAGAGCCGCTTTCTTCTTCTTTTTTTGTGATTTTTTTCTTTTTAAATAAAGAATGAAATTTATAACCCAAAAAAAAAATCCTAACTAAACCAGAAAAATAAAATAAAATAAAACTTTAAAGATACCAATAAGAATTACTTCGATCTAAAAAAACAAAGAATAAAAAAAAACATACCTTGGGTTCTTCCCAACCTCTCTAAGATCGGACATTGTTAACGCCCTCAGCAATTTATCAAACTCTTGTGCACACATATCAATTAAGCATATATAATGTAATGATAAACTGAAATTATATACTATAGAAGTTAAAATCCTTTTCAATTTATCATGACTCTCTACCGAGGGAATGTGATACCACCAACACAGTTCCGATGGTGGCGTCTCAAAGTAATGCTCCCAAGGGTCTGTATATTCACCAAAATTCACAAAAGTGTAAGAAACATCAATACCTTCTTTGGGAGCCACATAAATCGACCCGGTAAATGATTCCTTGATAGGCAAGTCATGGATGATTTCTTCCGATGAAATAAGAGCCAAAACACATGGATCCTCATGCGTGCACTCATGAGACTCCATGTCAGGGAGCATCGGGCTCTCATCGATCAAACCATCATTGTTTTTGTCTTGGCACTCATCAACTTGAGGAATAAAGCATTGCTCTACTACCAACTCACTCACTGGTTGATTAAGTTGGTTCAATTGTTCCTCAAATCGCTCCATCCTCTTAAGCACATGCTCCAATATAATCTGGCGTGTGAAAGCTTCTTCCCGCTCCACTTGGTGACCCATGTAGCAGAAAAAATCCCACATCTCAGATAAGTCGAAACTTGCGAAGCCTCCGTTACTCATAGACTCGGCAAGTTCTTTGGTCTCAGAAGTCATGCCCTTAAGTACAAAAACAATCATATCTTGCAAACTATCTTGGTAACCCCTTGCATAACGGGCATCCAATAAATTATTCACTCTTGTGAAATAATGGTGAAAATTTTCGCCTTGATGTTGTATTAATCTCATCATAAAATGTTAGTAGTAAGGGCGTCGTGAACCGTAAGATAGATTCGCAACAAAGTTAAGTTACATACAATAATCGGCAAACACACAAAACAAAGAAATAAACTTTGATTCCCCGACAACGGCGCCAATTTGATGGACGGTTTTTAGTCGCGTAAACCGTATCAAAATAAATTCGAACCTACCTAACTAATGTAGTGTGGTAAGCACGAGTCGATCCCACAGAGAATCAAGTTATTCATAAGTTAAGTTTATTTACCAATTAGTATGAAACGGGTGATTTTGAGTGATTGAAATAAGAAAGAAAATAAAATAAACTATAAACAAATCAATGCAAAGCAAAGCAATATAGAGAAGATCTCTCTACCTACAACTATCCACTTTATTTGATTGAATTCATATTGTAACATCATCTTGTCCTTTTAGTCTTCCTATGAATGCCCTTGTCCTGACCTAATATAGTTACTAGTCCAATCAGTCCTAGAAAGAACAAAACAATCAATCAATAACCGCAAAGAAGTCGAAACATTCAATATAGGAAATAAGGAACAAGAATTAGAAACTCACAATCAATCCAAATAAAACTTCAAATTGTTGATAAGATTAATAGGAATAAGTGTTTTAGATTGTCTTGCCGTTCTCATTAACATAGAAGGTATATATATATAGATTACATTATGCTTGGGGCTCAAGCTAATATATGTAATTACACAAATAACCCTATGATATGGCCTAATACTCCCCCTCAAGTTGGAGCATGGAGATCCAGAATGCCCAACTTGCGAAGGAGAAACTGGATTTGCTGACGCCCTAAAGGTTTAGTGAACATGTCGGCAGGCTGCTCCATGGTTCGAATATGGGAGGTAGCGACGGCGCCATTCTGAATGTGATGTCGAACGAAATGGCAATCGATCTCAATGTGTTTCGTACGCTCATGAAACACTGGATTAGAAGCGATGTGTAAGGCCGCCTGACTATCACAGTAAAGACGCATAGGTGTGGAGTGTAGAACACCAAGCGAGTGCAGCAGAGATTTTAACCAAAGTAGTTCAGCGCATGTAGAGGCCATAGAACGGTACTCAGCTTCAGCAGAAGAGCGAGCAACGGTGTGTTGCTTTTTCGTCTTCCAAGAGATGGGGGAATTGCCAAGAGTGACGAAGAAACCAGACACAGAGCGACGAGATAACAGACAGGCAGCCCAATCAGAATCACAATAAGAGGAGAGGCGTAAAGAGCTAGATGCAGACAACAGAAGCCCCTGTCCAGGATGACTCTTAAGATAGCGCAAGACACGGAGAGCAGCATTTCAATGATCAACCTTTGGAGCTTGAAGAAACTGAGCTAAGGTATGCATGGCAAAACTAATTTCCGGTCGCGTAATGGTCAGATATATAAGACGACCGACAAGTCAACTGAAGCGATCAGGTTGATCAAACAAGGCACCCTCATAAGTGGCCAAAGTATGATTCTGCTCCATAGGAAAATCACAAGGCTTCCCAGCAAGAAGACCTGTCTCAACAAGGATATCAAGGGTATACTTCCGTTGAGAAAGAAAGATACTTGTAGAGGCACGAGAGACCTCGATGCCAAGAAAGTACTTCAAAACACCCAAATCCTTCATATGGAAACAAGAACTGAGATAGGATTTGAAGTGCGCAATTGTAGAGGAGTCATTGCCGGTGATGACCATCTCGTCAACATAAACAAGAACATGAAGAGTGATATGAGCACGACTAAACACAAATAGAGAGTAATCAGCACGGCTTTGTTGAAAGCCAAAAACACGCATCGCAGTTGCTAATTTAGAAAACCAGTTCCGCGGTGCTTGGCGAAGCCCATACAAGGACTTTTGTAGGCGGCAAATAGTTCCAGATCGAGAGGCAACATAACCAGGTGGTAACTTCATATAGACCTCTTCGTCTAAATCACCATGCAAGAATGCATTGTGAACATCCCTCTGATGCAACTCCCAGCCTTTGATAGCCGTAACAGAAAGAAACACACGGACGGTAACCATCTTTGCCACTGGAGAAAAGGTTTCATGATAGTCAATGCCTTCAACCTGGCGGTTTCCAAGAGCAACAAGGAGAGCTTTGTGACGCTAAATGGTCCCATCAGAGCGGTATTTGATACGATATACCCACTTGCAACCAATGGCAGTCTTGTGCGGAGGAAGATCAGTCATAACCCAAGTGTGGTTGCGCTCAAGAGCAGCAATCTCTGAGGCCATGGCATCACGCCATGCGACATGCTGAACCGCCTCGGAGTAGGAACTTGGCTCATAACCAGAAGTGAGGGCCGAGAGAAAGCAAGTATGGGCTGTAGAAAATCTGTGACATGAAACATAAGCAGAGATAGGATAAGGTGTACCTGAGGATGGCGAAAGGGAGATCGATGGTGAAGATGCAAAGGGGGGTGTAATAACTTGAGTTGTGTTGCAGACATAGTCCTTCAAGCGAGCTGGTGGATGACGAGAGCGAGTGCTATGTCGAGTAGGAGGCTCTACTGGAGGACTCCCCCTGACGTCGTTGGTCGTTGAGGGAGGAAGGATAGGCGACATAGGAGTGATTGGCACATCATCATAGACAGCGGGGGAAACCTCAATGACAGGAGAGGAAGCTGGAGGATCCAAAGCACTATATGGAAAGGAGTGTTCATAGAACACAACATCACGGCTAATAAATATGTCTTTAGTCTCCAAATCAAGAAGACGCCATCCGCGTTTGCCGTTGGGGTATCCAAGAAAGATGCACCTACGACTGCGAGAGGCGAACTTGTTACGATCTTTGGGAAGCTGAGATGCATAGCACAAATACCCAAAGACACGTATATAATTGTAGTTAGGAGGCCGATTATACAGGAGCTCATAAGGAGTTTTCCCTTTGAGTAACGTAGACGGGGTTCTGTTGATCAAGTAGCAAGCAGTAAGAACACATTCACCCCAGAATTCAAGAGGAAGAGTACCCTGAAAACGAAGGGCTCGAGCAACATTCAGTAGATGGCGATGCTTGCGCTCAACCTTGCCATTCTGTTGAGGGGTGTACGTACAAGAAGTCTCAAACTGAATACCCTTGGCAGCAAAGAAGGGAATTAGTGGCAAGAATTCAGTGCCATTGTCAGCACAAACACACTTGATGGATCTGAAAAACTGTATGTGTACAATAGCATGAAATTGAACTAAGAGCTTGGCAGTTTCAGATTTCGACCTCATTAGATAGACCCAAACAGCCCGTGAATAATCATCAACAAGAGTCAAAAAAAAGAAGCACCTGAAGTAGATGTAGTACTGTATGGACCCCAGACATCGCAATGCAATAAATCAAAAATATTCTCTGCTTTATTTGAACTAATAGGAAAAGAGGTTCTGGTTTGTTTTGCTTTGAAACAAATATCACATGGGTCTAAAGTAGAGGAAATAACAGGGCTAGTAAGCATAGGTAAATATTTTAATACGAAGACAGCAGGATGCCCAAGACGTTGATGCCAAAGAGCAGAAGGCGCAGTGACAATAGACGACGCAGGACAAGCATGTGCAGCAGAGAAAGCCTGAAGCCAATAGACACTACCCCTTTGCTCACCCGCTCCAATCACCATCCTCGAACTTATGTCCTGGAATACACACAAGCGACTGGTCAAGGTGACAACACAATCAAGATCAGCTGTAAGTTGAGCGAAAGATAATAAGTTGCAGGTAAAGCCAGGGACAACAAGAACATGAGGTACACAGGTGGTTCCGAAAGATAGAGTGCCAGCACGATCAGCAATAGATGTATGACCATTAGGTAATAAAATATGAATCGGACGAATAGAAATAACATCCCGCAACCATTAAGTGTGCCCTGTCATGTGGAAAGAGGCGCCAGTATCAAGAATCCAAAAACATGACGGCTTACCAGAGGGGTCATTAGAAGCAGGGGAAGAGTTTAGGGATGCAAAAAGCTGAACCATAGATGCCCATTGTTCATTCGTTAGAGACGAACCAAGGGCTCGACGGTCAACCGAGGACGGCTGGAATGAACCAGAAGTGTCGGGTGCGGACTATTGAGCACTGTTGGCAACCGCTGCAGAGCCACGCCCACTCCCGGGTGAACCACGACCGCGTCCTGTAGACGCTGCACCTGCTGGATGATCAGTTGAAGGTGCTGCAGAAGAGCCAGAGCCGCGTCCAGCGGCCCGATTCTCATAGAACCAATCGGGAAAACCATGAAGCTTGAACCATGAAGCTTGAAGCACATGGAGACATCATGGCCGGATCGATTACAATGAGTGCACAACAGTAGCTTCTTTTGTTCTTTAGTAAGGGAGGGAGATGGACCAGAAGAAGGTTTAGATGACCGAGCAACGAAAGCAAGGTTGTCGGTGTGAGACTCACGATCCTTGACAATAGAGTGTTGGCGTTCTTCTTGAGTGACAGTAGAATAGACTTTGCCAAGAGCAGGCAGCGGGTCTTGCGCCATAAGGGTGGATCGAACCGTGCCGAAGCTGCTATAGTCAAGACCCATGAGGAATTGGTGAATGCGTTCTTCCTCACGAGCAGTACGCAATTTGGCATGTATACCACACGTACAGTTATTGCACGTACAGGCCGGTAATGGGACGTAGATGGCGAGTTCGTCCCAAAGTCTCTTCAAGATGCCGAAATAGGAGAAGACAGAGTGACCCTTTTGACGGCAAGATGCAATATCAAACCTGAGTTGAAGAATACGAGGGTCGTTTCCAACACTAAAGCGTTGTTGGAGATCGTCCTAAAGCTCCTTAGCAGTGGCGGAGTATGTAACGGAGGACCGGAGAGGCGGATCCATCGACTGTACAAGCCAACCAATAAGCATGGAATTGACCGAAGGCCAATTTTCGGCATCGGTAGAACCAGCAGCGGGCATGGTGATGGATCCATCGATGAACCCAATTTTGCGTTTGGCGACAAGGGCATTCCGCATCGCCGTAGCCCAGTCTTGGTAATTATCCCCTTTGAGGACAATCGGACAAATTGTCAAACCGGGATGGTCCGACGGATGGAGGTAATAAGCAGAGTTGATCTTGGGATTGGCCTGGGCGGCAGTTTGAGCGGCGATGAACGCCTAAATTGCTTGTTGAGCAGTTTCATCGGGGTTAGACATGGTTGATCGGGTAGAGGAAGATGACGGCAGAAGGTAAGGGAAAAAAATTTTAGGTTTAGGGTTTTTAATTGGATCGATGCTCCATGATAAGATTAATAGGAATAAGTGTTTTAGATTGTCTTGCCGTTCTCATTAACATAGAAGGTATATATATAGATTACATTATGCTTGGGGCTCAAGCTAATTATGTAATTACACAAATAACCCTATGATATGGCCTAATAATTGTAGACGTAACGGGAGAGTTTAGATCTCCATAAAACAAAACAAAAGACAATTAGGGTTATTGGGTAAAACAAAGTCTCGGCCGTATACACGGCTTCCCTTCGGCCTTAGACCATCCGCAACTATAAGGTTACCTCTTCTCCATTTTTTCTTATCTCTCTTCATAATATTTTGACACCTCATTTATTTTTTCTTTTAAACAATTTTTCACTTTATATACCTCTTTCTTTAAGGTTTTTATATTTTTACTTCACAACCATGAGTTTACCCCATCCTCACATTTTTCTCATATATCTATATTCATCATATTACTTCCACCAATCATAATATTATTAGTTAAATAGAAAAACATAATAAATAAATAAAGCATCAACTTTTGCACATGATCCAAAGCACACTCTACCTCTCCACACCAAGGTAACTCCTTTCCTCCCTTTACCTTAAGGTTTTGTCTACAACCATAAAGTTACCTTATAATTACCTTAAGGTAGTGAAAACCCTTGGTTGTGGATGTTCTTATGCCGTATGAATCAATATATAGTACTATGTTCTATCCTAATTCTATCTATGGTAATATAAATAATATATAAAATCTATCTAATCTAATACTCCGTATAAATATATAATATGTCTAATTCATCTAGTCTTATAAGCCGCACTTGCTTACCTTGCACCGTCCATTCCCAGCCCACGTACGTTCCAACTCCAATTGCAAAATAACTTGGAACTCTAACGCATCAATCATCCATCTTTCAATTTGTAATATAAACCCATAAATTATGAGGCAATCTCCAAATTCATACGATTGAGCATCAAAAATATCTGAAATATATAAAAACACTAGTGTAGAATCCGAAAACCAAATAATATAAATTAAGCTATAAAATATATAAAAATGATCTAAACTAATATGCAATTCTACACTAAAAACATGACTAAAATATACTCTATCAATTATCAACCCCACTAACATACCCCTCACATCCGACACGATTTCCCAAGGTGTTTAGTTGAGCAACCCAAATTTTTCTGTGAAAGACACAAGCCTCATGTACGAGACTCGATAGAAGCATAGATGATGGGCTATCAAGAAGGACTCGAAATGAGGAGAGCGGATGCTCTTCGACCCTTGCTAACATGCCTAAATGGTTTGGTGGGACGGTTGACAGAGTCAAAATCATCAGGAGTTTGAATTATGAAAGAGCTATTCTGACAAGACAAGACTTCCAATGACATAAGAACAAGGTATTCTCCCACTATCCTGTTTGCATAGTTACTCAATACATAATTCAAGTCAAGGCATACTGATTAGTTATCTATCCTAAGCACAATAACACTCAGCATGGAAGCAATCAACGGGGTTAATATGTTCCTCTTCGAGGAGGATCACCGTCGAGCCCAGTTGGATATAATGCATATAATCACAAAGAAGATCTATGCCGTCCTTCGAGGGACGGCAGACCGGAGGGGCAAATACCTCACGGCCCCCTAGCCCAAGCTACTCCAACCCTCGGGCTCCTTGGAGTCTTCAAACCTTGTCTGTAAAAGAAGCTAGGATTTTGTCTACCCGTTCCCAACTACATCCAATAGGGATGATCTAGCGTCTTTACTACCTCATCGTTTCCCTTTGTTTAATTAACAGATTTATTGAATCAAGTTCATATTTAGTCCATTTGAGTTAGCCATATTAAATTCATTTTGCCCTTTCTAAAACATTTTGAAAATCCATTTGAAAACATTAGGCCATTTTCAAAACCACTTCAACCTATCATACTCGGTTTACAAAACCTGACTCTGATACCAACTTTGTAACGGCCCGTGATTATGATTCACGGGTTACGTTTCGAGGGATGAAACCCCTCGTTAGGACCTTGCGCCCCGATTACAGGTTGAAGGTTTGAAATTCTAAATTGACGTTTTCAAGGGGGATTTCATATTCGAAGGGATCGTTGGAATCCCCGAGGAAGTCCCCTGTACATGTCGTAAGTCTAAGCGTAGAAAACCAAAGGGGGTGCCACGGCAGAGCCGGGTCAAAACATGATCAACCATTCATATCCAAACCGTAATTAAAGTGGTGAAGTCGAAATCTCAACTCTCTCCCCCCGCCATATTAGACCATGCGATCATGGAGTCAAATCAGCATCAATAGTAGTAAGCATAACGGATACCTAAAAAAATTGATAGTGGGCGGGATCAGATCGATGCCCACTTTGGCTCTACATCCCGGCCCTAAGCACACATATACGCTATACCTAATAAAGATGTTTCTAGATGCAAGGCGGAACATTAGCACACTAACATGCTCCTAAGATCAAGTAGATAATAATAATAATTAGGCCTTATCATAGAATACCAAGTGGTATATCCCTCTCCTACCTCCACCCTCTTCCGATAGGGAGGAGACTGACCAGCTCGTGAATGCATTCCATAATAATTGGGCGGCACGCATGCCCAACCCATATCAACAATAAAATAAAGCCAGACAGGAAGTTCCATCACTCGATTGACTCAGGACGGGATCCGATGGGACTGGGCCATCCTATAACCTTAGTGAAGGTTCGATAATGTATAGCAAAGTAATTAAAAGATACTCTAGAAGGGGGGTTGAATCGAGTATGCCGGATTTTGGCAGATAATCTCAAGACTTTTGAAGCACTTGCAAAACCCTTTGAGATTAGACGAAATTCTTTCTTCTTGCAAACCTGAATCACAACAGAGTTATACAATTCGAAACAAGTACGGAAATATGGTAAAGCAGTATGTAAATGACGCAATGAATTGTTTACGAGGTTCGGCACGAACTTGGCCTACGTCCCCGCCTAGGATTATTCCACAACCCTAGGATTCAACCGGCTTTTATTGATTCACAAGTCTTAGGATCCTAGTAGCTCACCGAGAAGCCTCTCTCCTATACAATTGCAATCTAGTCAACTCACGTTCCCTTGGAGTCCTAGACCAATCTAGAAGAGCCCCACCTCTCTCAGCTATCTAGTACAATCCTCTTACACTTAGTGAATCAATCGCCTAGTGTCCACTTCCTGAGTTACAAACTCTTGAGTATAACACTCACTCGAAATATATCCTATAAGCTCACTGTGTAACTCTCAAATGCTTTGAAACAAACTAAATTACTCTTAAGAACTAGCAGAGAGCACACGAAGAAGACAGATTAGACTTGAAGGCTTGAGTGTATGAATGCTTGTGTTCAACGAATGTGTGTCTTTCTTCCCTTCTTCCTTTTCTTTATATTGAACAAATCGGCACATAAGGATCTTCTTCAACGGCTAGAACAGATCATGGCACTAGAGGTAATCTTCACAATCTTCTATTCTTGGAAACTCTGAAGCCATAATCTCCGATTTTATTCTTCACGTTATTCAGCCCATGGAAGGAGATATTATTCAAAAACTTGCTGCATATGTTAGTGTATAATATCTGGAAATATATTAATAATAATAGCATATAATAATATTCGCAAATAATAAACATAAAGTACAGGTTTTGTGTTTCATCAACACAACTTTAGTTTCAAGACCTTTGATACAAACTGTGTGTCAAAGCCTTTGAAACTATTTCCGATTTTCATCAAGGGATTGGAGTTATCAATTAGCAAAGACTCTAGTTACTTCACATATAACGGCCGTTATGTTTACATACGCATACAGAAATATAATGCTCAACGGTCAATTCAACCTAGCATAGTACTACATGGCATGCTGATCATGAATGCAAGCACCTAGTATATCATGCACCTAAAGCAGGGAATTTCTCTATTTCAATCTGAGTAAGCTCCGAAGAGACTTACCTGGCTTTGCAGAACAGCAGAATAAAGGGTCCAGCACACATAAATCATAGTCACAAGTATCACTTAAATACATATCAGAACACATATATAAGTCTACGTCTAATTATTCAAGCACTCAAAGCATACATCATTCAACAAGAATGACAACCATATCGTAATCGTCACTCCATCAAGTTCAACCATTCATCTCATTGTCACATTCTGTAAGTCCAAATCATTCTCATCATTCCATTCAACCACATTCATATATTCATAGAATTCATATATTCATATATCTCGAGATCATCACATTCATCATATTCATAATCGTATATCAACATATCACATAACTCGAGTTCATCATATCATCACATATTAAAAACATAAGTGAACTATACATAAGTCTAACACTTCATCATGCCATTAGTCAATCAATCATGCCATTAGTCCACACCAATCATGATATTATTCAATCAATCATATCATCATGCTAGTTAGTCATCGATCACATAATTCCCAAGTTAGTCCCGAAAGTCGTTTCAAAGCCCGAGTCAAGTAGTTAGAAATTCCGACTTTGGAAAATGTTCGTCAAATCTCTTTTTCGAGTTACATCCGATTAACCCTTTTTAAATCTTCAAGTCTCATAATATTATATTTTCTTTTAATCACCGTGATATTATATCTTTAATCTCAAAATAATATTTTATATCTTAATCGCAATAATATTATATAATATTTCAAATACTATTTTCTTTTAAACATCCCCATACAATATTTCTAAATCCTTTAAAATCCCAACCATTTTTACTTTATAAAGAATCAGCCCTTATTTTGTAAAGATTAAAACCGACCCCTTTTTATTTTAAAAATTATCCAAATTAACCCTCCTTTTATCAAAACCCAAAATCGAGCAGCATTCTTCTTTAAGCCCTAAATCGAATGGAAAGGAATGGAATAGGACCAAGCCCTTGTCTAATATTAAACACAAAGCTCGGCCCATCATTTAGGCCCAAAAGCATCATATTTCCTCCTTTCATTTTGCAATACATTTGCAATACAGATGGCGTTTTTTTTAAATTTGGAGAGGGGCCCATGCCAAGGTGCCAAATGATTTGGCAAAAGATGGGGCCTGCAAGCCTTCTTCCTTCTCTTTCTTTTATTCGACAAAACAAGACAGAGGGGGGGATTTCTGGGCTTAGGAAAACAGTGGAGGGAGAGGAGGAAGGGAGTCCGGCGGCAGTCCCGGACTCCGACCACCTAGCCGACTACTCAAAACCGACACACACACGGAATCGACAAGAAGGGAGAAAGAAGAGGTGCTTACCGAGGCGTCGACTCGTCGGAAAAATCTCGTCGGTGCGCGATTGGGCCCGCCGGAGTCGAGAATCAAACGAGCTTGGCCTAGGTTGACATTGGGAGGTCAAAAGACGAATCTTTACATTGGTTTTGATCGAAAGGATAAGGGGTGAGGCTTACCGCTGCTGGGGCTGGAAACAGGGGAGAAGAGGAGACGTACGGCACGGCTTGGAGTTGCCCCTGGTTCGGACGGACGGCGGAGGAGGTAGCTGTTGGTGCTCAGATGTGCTTGGCTGCTCAAAAGCAGAGGGAAGGTGCGAGGTCGGGGTGGCCGGCGACGACAGTGGTGTTGGTGGTTATTGTTGCGGTGAACGGTGACGAGGTGGTGGAGCTGGCGAGCGGAGGCGGATCAAGGAGGAGGAGGTTCTTGTGGTTGGTGGCGTAGACAAGAGGGAAAGAAGGGAGGGTGGATAGTTTGAAGAGAAGTGGGTATGAGATGGAGAAAGTGAATAGGGGGTGTTGGTGTGCAGTGAGAGGAGTTTGTTTTCACTATGAATCAACACAAAAGGGGTTGCAGACCAAGCCTGAGTCTCTCTCTTTTTCTTTGACTCTTTATCGTAAATGGGGGTCTACAGGTTGAGGGAGGTTGGTGTGTGGTGTAGAGGTTTACTTAAAAATAGAAGTAGAGGGTTGGAGAGTGGTGAAAGCTGCTTCCATCCCAGTCGTTGCTCTGGATTGTTGCAGTAAAACATGTGAAGGGAAAAAAAAATCACGTCGTCCCAAGAAATTTTGAATTGCCCGGAATATATTTCGAAACCCACTTTCTCGATCTTATCCCGACTCGATTAAAATATCGTTCCAATTTCAAGAGGGTATTGACATCCGGAGGTATTTTTAAATCCCGATGTGAAAAGACAGAATTAATCTTCGAAAGTTCAAATTTTGGTCGGAGTCCGCTTTAAGAGTTTAAAATCTGAGTTAGCGAGTTTTTCGTTAAATTCCGCTTTTAAATTCATTTTGATTTTTTTTCTCCTTCTACCGAAAAAATTAGGATTTAAAAACCCAAGCCTTTACAGATATTTTCTCACAATTGTAGATGATAAAAGTCGTGGTGTGTGGGCCTTTCTCATGAAACACAAGGATAAAGTCTCTCATCATCTTCAAGCCTTCATAACCTTAGTTGAAAACCAGTTCACTGCTTCAGTTAAAACTGTGAAAAGTGACTTAGGTTCTGAGTTCTTTAATAACAATGGCAATTCCTTCCTCCAGTCTAAAGGAATCATACATCAAAGCTCTTGTAAAGATACCCCACAGCAAAATGCCTGGGTGGAAAGAAAACACAGGTACATCCTGGACATTGTCAGATCTCTCATGATACAATCCTCCTTACCTATCTACTTCTGGGGGGATTGCATACTTACAGCCACATATATAATCAATAGGCTTCCAAACCCTCTTCTTCACAACAAATCTCCTCATGAAATCCTTTATGGATCACCCCTTGATTACTCTCACCTTAAAACCTTTGGATGTATGTGTTACATATCCATTGCCACAGAACCTTCAACCAAAAAGTTTCACCCACGTGCTCACCCTTGCATTTTCTTGGGATATCCCTATGCTAAAAAAGGATACAAATTATACAATGTAAAACTTGGAAATGTTCAGATCAGCAGAGATGTGGTGTTCTTTGAACATATCTTTCCTTACTCTCAATTACACACCCAAAGAGCCAATGTTCCTGATCAATCCATTTCTACTATTATTGATCAGTGCTTTCCCCTTGATTATGTGATGACATCTAACCCTGAACCTCTTCAGCAAGTTGCACACCCAGACACTGCCCCTGCAGAACTGGAAACCCACACCTCAACTCCACCAGAAATTGATCCAATAGACTTTGTGGATTTTGAATCCTCCTTATCCTCTGAACCCACTCAAGTGGCAACCAGGCATTCTACCAGAACTCATACCCCTCCTGTATGGATGAAGGATTATGTGAGTATGGCCTCCATGAAGGATACTAATGCTTTATCTGAATCTAGAAAGGTACCTCCTCTTTACCCTATCACTTCTCTCATGGGTTACTCTTCTATATCTTCATCATATTCTGCCTTCATAAACAATGTTATCTCTCTTAAAGAACCCTCATTTATTCAAGAAGCTATCAAAAGTCCTGCTTGGTGTGATGCCATGCTAGTTGAATTGAATGCTTTGGAAAGAAATGATACTTGGTCTCTAGTGCCTCTTCCCAAAGGGCATTTTGTTGTCACATGCAAATGGCTCTTCAAGTTGAAATTCAAAGTTGATGGTACACTGGAACGGTGCAAGGCTAGACTAGTAGCTTGAGGGTTCAGTCAAATTGAGGGCCTGGATTACTCAGAGACATTTGCTCCTGTGGCCAGGCTTGTTACTGCTAGAACCCTTCTAGCTGTTGCTGCTGCAAAGGGGTGGTCAACTGTCCAAATGGACGTCACCAATGCATTTCTCCATGGTGACCTTGAGGAGGAGTTTTTTATGTCTTTACCTCCTGAGTATGATACTCTCAAAGCTCTTCAGACCAAGGCTAGCTCTTGTGCTCAGGAGGAGTGTGGGAAATATGAGCACAAGACCAAGATGGTGTGCAAGCTAAATAAATCCTTATATGGATTAAAACAAGCTCCAAGACAGTGGTTCAACAAATTTGCTCAAGTCATCAAGCTAGCAGATTATGTGCAATCTGAGGCTGATCATGCATTATTCACCAAGCATAATGGAGGAGCATTCACAGCTCTGCTTGTCTATGTGGATGACATGATCATCACAGGCAATAGCAAAGAAGAGATTGAAAAACTTAAGGAGCATTTGCATGTTCACTTTCAGATCAAAGATCTAGGATACACTCGATATTTTCTTGGTATTGAGATTGATAGAACTCAAGAAGGGATATGGTTGAACTAAAGGAAATATGACATATAGTTTCTTGAGGAAGCTGGAATGGAGAATGAAAAATCAGTATCTACACCTCTAGATGTTCACTGTAAATTGACAAGTGAAGGAGAGGTGTTTGACAAGCCAAAACTGTACAAGAAGATCATTGGAAAATTGATCTATCTCATTGTTACAAGGCCAGACATCACTTATTCTGTGCATATTCTGAGTCAGTTTATGCAAAGACCATGTACAGTGCACTGGCAGACAGCTAAGCACCTGCTAAGGTACATAAAGAAGGCTCCAGGACAAGGTATTTTGCTATCAAGTAAATCTGATTTGAGGTTCAAAGGATTTTGTGATGCAGACTGGCAAGCTTGTCCAATGACCAGAAAATCTCTTACTGGGTATTGCTTCTTATTGGGAAATGCCTTGATCTCACGGCGCACCAAGAAGCAATCATTTGTTGCAATGTCAACTGCTGAAGCCAAGTATAGAGCAATGGCAATGACATGATGTGAAATGATTTGGTTGATTAGAGTCCTTAGAGACTTGGGTATTGAACAAACTCAAGATGTTGAGTTGTTTGGTGACAATCAAGCTGCTTTGCACATATCTAGAAATCCTATGTTCCACGAGAGAACCAAACATATAGAAGCTGACTGTCACCTGATTCGAAATCTTATGTTGCATAGAGAAGTTGACACCAAGTACATCTCAACCAAAGAACAACCAGTGGATATCTTCACTAAAGTGGTGAATCAGATTCAACATACAAAGCTGCTAAGCAAGCTCGGAGTCATCAATCAGTTTGTCCAACTCTGAGCTTGAGGAGGAGTGTTAAAAGTACAGCTTCACTATGCAATGTTAGTTAGAAAGTTGTTAGAAATCAGTGAATGAGGTCATTAGTGTGTCCCGTGTGTAAGTGTGTATAAATACATTCTTCCTCTCCTCTGTCATGTTGTTCAGTTCACTTGTAACAAACTGTGTGAAATACAGAATGATTTTCCTTCTTCCATTTCCTCCATTTTCGATTCCTCATTTCATCTTCATCTAAACTTGATCTTGAATGTTCATCTGAGATTGATTAATTTTGATTGTTTCTCGATCTCAATTCATCATCATTTATATTTAGATTAATGTATTCTCCGTAAATGAGACGAGATCTACACTAGTGTATATATATATATATATATATATATATATATATATATATATATATATATATATATATATATATATATATATATATAAAAGGTAATAATTGTCCTTTCTCGTTAATAGTCATCGGTTATATTTTTCAATAGAAGAAATTTCAAGCTTTTTTGTGCGGTGTAATTTTTTTCTTTTTTAAAGTTTGGTATGCTTTTTTTCCTCATTACGAGTAGTTTTTAACTTTGACTATAATGTGGAAAATGGTGAGTTGATGAATAGAAGTACAAAATTAATAGGACCACGTATCTGGCCTCCACATACAGATAGACTCCACTACTACTTGTTTCCTATAGACTAGTTCCATCATGAGTATCGCACTCAATCAAATTTATTATAAGAACACGTTTACGTACACTTGCCACTACTTCCTCTTTCACGCTACACACTTCTTCGCCTCTTGAAATAATGGATACCACTCTTTTAATTATTTAATTGTTAGATACGGAGTATATAGCTACCTAATTATGCTCGATCGTTGTGATCATCCGATCCACAATGATAGTTTATTCTAGAGCTGGCAAGTTGGTCGTTCGGGTCGGGTTCGGGTAAGGCTTGCTCGGGTCGGGTTAATTCGGGTAAAATTTATGGTCGGTTATTGGTCGGGCATTGGTCGGGTCGGGTTCGGTCATAATGAATTTTAGATTGGTCGGACTTCGGGTTAAGTCGGGTTATGTCCATTCGGGTTCGGGTCAAAGCGGGTCGGTCTCGTTTGGGTTTCGGGTCAAGAGACGAGTCGATCTCATTTGAATTTCGAATCAAAGTGGGTATAGTATAGCGGTATAGTTGTACTTGACATTTTCGGTCGAATCATATTCGACCCGTTTGGAATTTGGATAATTAGGTTGATTTTGACTCGGTTGAATACTTAAATATGTAATTTACTTAAAATAAATTATTTTAACTCGGTTGAATACTTAAATACGTAATTTACTTAAAATAAATGAGTTTGACTCGGTTGAATACTTGAATATGTAATTTTGACTCGGTTGAATACACTCATTGTTATTGACTCATCGTTTGTCGACTGATTTTCAAAAAAGTCATAATCGGAAATTCGATATTCGGCAACATCGTCCTTTTTTAAACATTTAAACCCAATTGATCGGTGTTATAATTAAATCAAATTAATTATACATTTAGGTTTTAACCTTATTTTAACTAGCAAGTTGCAAATTGACTTATCTGCTTATCTATTGATTTTACTTGGGTTCTTATTCATATGATAACAACTAACAAAAATAATTGGTGTTTTATATGTTAAAGTATAATCATAAACTTGTGTTAAAATAATAATAAAACATTTAACATTCAAGTATTAAAATGTTAATGTTAAATAACTATTTCAATTTGGGTCGGGTTGGGTTAAGAGTCGGGTCGGGTTCAAAGTCGGGTCGGGTTCAGAGTCGGGTCGGGTTTGGGTCGGGTCGGGTTTATCTGTTTCGGGTTGGGTTCGGGTAATGAATGACTCCATATTTTCGAGTCCCGGTCGGGTTCGGGTGAGTCGGGTCGGGTTTTCGGGTCAGGTCAGATTTTGCCAGCTCTAGTTTATTCTATACTCGATCTTTTTATTTTGATTGGTAAAATTTAATATTTAAATATGGAGTATAGCTTTAATGATTGATAAAAAAAAAATTCCATATTTCTCCGAATCAAAATGAATGGATTGTAAAATGAACTACCATTATGGACTAGAGAATATCTACACCGAGCTAAATAGTAAATATATATTTCATTTCCCGTATCTTATGCCAAACTGACCTTAATATACACTCCCTCTCTGCCGTCTAATAAGGTTTAATTTAGTGAATGTCCAAAAAAATGGACATAATTAAGTAAATGTTCACTTTTTTAAAAAATTAGGTAAATGTTCATATTTGACACTTTTATCCTTTCTTCACATCCCTTACCCTTCCTCCTTCCCCTTTGACTTTTATTAAATATTGGTTTTGACTAGTCAATATTGACCACTTCATTCAATACATAGATTAAATGACAATTATTCAATGACAGTTATTTGTAATTTTTTTTGGTGACAATTGTCTTATTTGGTAGCATCTTTTTTTTCCTGGTGACAATTGGGGAAATTTTTTTCTGGTGACAATTTTTCCGGTGACAAAGATTTTTTTATGACAATTTACTTTTTCAGTGATTGAGATTTTTTTTACAACAATTATTTTTGGTGACAGTTGTTTGTGATAAATTTTTTTGGTGACAATTGTCTTTTTTGGTGACATTTTATTTTTTCTGGTGATAGTAGGAGAAATTTTTTCCAGATATAATTTTTTTTTGGCCATTTTGCATAACTAGACCAAAAAAAAAAACTTTGCACAACTAGCCATGTCCCTTGTTTATTTGCTAGGGGTAGAAAGTGGCCATTTTTTGCAAATAAAAATAGCAACCGGAAGAGGAAGTTGCAGGTGAAGGTGAGGGACATTGTAGTTGTCAGTGACATGTGGCACCAAAAGGCATCCTCCGTTCATTTCAGAAAATTGTAAACTGGCCATCTTACCAATAGAATGAATTGGTCCTCCCAATAGGCTAAACCTGCCTTTCCATACCTGGAGATATTTTGGAGAGAATCTGAAGGGGATTCACTGTACCTGATTTGGTGGGCTGTCAGTGTAGTTTTGGCGCCAAAACAGGGTTCCTCCTTTGGGGAAATGGGGAGCATTTATGAGGGGGAAAATGCAATGATTGCATTGATGGGTGTCCCCCAAGAACATATATAAGCTTGAGAGGAGGATCTGAAACACCATAACATGCTTTGCAAAAAGTGAGGCAGAATAGGAGAGAAGCGGAAAGGACAGGCAAAAAGTTACCCGTTCATTCCAGGAAACGATACAGTCCCCATCCTACCAATAGTGTCCAACTGTCCTTCCATACCTGAAAAAGTGCAAGAAGTTTGTCCAATGACAGTGGTAGCGATGGGTAAGTGATCTTGTACTTATCCTTTGTAGTTGTTCCTTTTTCTTATAACAGAACTACCCCAAGGTGACGGTTTCACGAGACCAGTTGCAGAGAGTTCGTAATTTATACTCTCTCTTTTTGATCAATTGCATAACTTGCAAATTAAGATTACAAATTCAAGTGCTATTTTTGCTTCCTGCGAAATTATCACTTCTTGATGCCTAGACGATCATAAGGACCCATTGAAAATAGTCTATTAGCTCAATTGGTAGAGCGTTGTGTTTGCACACAAAGATGTGAGTTCGACTCTCACATAGGCTAATACGGAGTATGTGTTCATGAATTTCTCTAAACTTATACAATTATGAACCTGGCAGAAAATATATATAATAATGGTAGGACAAATTTACGAACATGTTAGGACAAATTCATAAATCTCTCTGAACTTATACGATTATGAACTTGACAGGAAATAACTTCAGTCTCTGCCTGTGGAGCCTGCCTTCTCCTTTTGCTTTTCTGAGATTCATGTGGAAGTAAATTTTTTTCGTAAAGTCAATTATGCATTTACATTTTTCCAATAGTATAAATATATCGTATCATCAGTGTGCATCTATCTTACCATTAGTGTCAAGTTATACAGGAATTACTGGGTTTCCATTATGATCCTACCAATATCGTTGTTTTCTCCTACCATTAGTTTCCATCAATCCTACCATTCTGATCCTACCGATATCGTGGTTTTCTCCTACCATTAGCTTTCATCTATCCTACCATTTTTGTGCATCTATCATACCAATTTAAATAGCTTTCAAGGAAAATCAAGCTAGAAACCGTATCAAATTATGTTCCACATTTTTCAGAAAAACAACCAAGGGTAGAGGGCTTCCAATCTACAACAGAAGATGAAGGAAACCTAAGTAACATTATATCCAAGAGTAGAGGCTCTAATTCGGTCGTTCTAGCATTGAATTAGATTGGATTCATGAATTTGATTGATAGAAATTGGGTTGGGATTGGGATTTATGGATTGGTAATTGAGATTGAGATTAGGGTCAATTCACACCTCAATGATTACTAGTCTGAGATTTGTGGATTGGCCAATATTAATTCTACTTCTTTGCCAATAGAACAAATATATCTTACCATTCGTGTACATCTATCCTACTATTAGTGTGAAGTTATACACTTAGAATTTCGGTGATTACATTTTTATCATACCAATATCGTATATTTATCCTACCGGGTTCACAAATTTGTCCTACCACTAGTCTATATATTTCCTATCAAGTTCATAATTTTATAAGTTCAGAGATATTCATAAATTTGTCGTACCAGATTCACAAATTTGTCGTGCTATTAGTGTATATATTTCCTACCATGTTCAATCGTATAAGTCCGAGAGATATGAACACATACTCCGCATTAGCCTATGTGAGAGTCGAACTCACATCTTTGTGTGTATACACAATGCTCTACCAATTGAGCTAATAGGCTATTTCCTACCATGTTCAATCGTACAAATCACTAAGCTTTAAGCTGGTTGTTTGTCAAATTTTTTTGATCAACTAACATTGTTTTATCTAAAGGTGATCAGCTAACATTGTAGAAAGTAGAAAGGGAGGGCAGCGAAAAGAATATGAGGAAGGAGAATTTAGACATCATCAGGACCATCTCTTTTTATATTTTTCTCAGCCTACTGTATCCCGAAAGATGTAAGCGCTTACTTTAGTTCTGCAATCTCTGTCGTGGCCCTAGACACAAGGAATACCAAAGCAGGTCTCATCCTCTTCTCTCATGCGCCAAATATTTGCTAGGCAGCAGACATTGATACATGTTTCCTTCTGCATTGTCACTTGTCCATTTTACAATGAACTAACTATATGGTATAGATGAATTTTCCGAAATAAAAGATCAAGAATTCACTTAAGATGGAGTATGTGTCAAAGAAGTTGTGGCGTGCACAGTTTAACCTATTGACAATCAGCTCGGCCTGCAGAAGGCTGAAGGTAATATTGAGAAGCTGGTGAACTCATAATGCTTCTCTGTAAGTCATTGTTCTGTTATCTGAAATAGAAAATATAACTCGGGGGAGGGGGGGCGAAACAATACAATTTCAAATATTGTGGCGAATATATATAGCAGTTCCTTGACATGGGAAACTTAATGTGTGTAGTTCGAGGTATAATTTACCAGATTGGCAGATCCTATATATTGACAATCAGCCCTGCCTCCATTATGAATTCCTTTGTCTCGACTCACAGAAGTTGCAATTATCCGCATATTATTCTTTAGATCTAATTCAACAAACCAAAGTTTACATAGTGGTCAATATAAAACAAAACTAAAGTGCTTGGCTTTGAAAATTTCAGAGTTGATGCCAATTATATATGTTCTTGCCCTCTGATGGTCTCACTGGAGATGATATCCCGAATTCAGAGATGCGGCATACAAAACTCATACCAGGTTTTTAGTCATGAAAACCACAAACAAACGACAAGGTGACATTTAGCCAAAGATGAACTACCATACCAGGTTTTTAGTCATGAAAACACAATCAGGGCTGCAGAGCATTGAGTTTATTGGCAGTCCATAATGGATATAAAGTATTATAAACATGTAAACTAGAAGATATTTTTTTGTTGGAATTTTAAGATATGATTGGTTTTGCGACTCTTTTTCAAGGCCCCAACTCCAATTTTCAAATAACAAGTCTCTGCAAGGCTTTCGATGACATCCCTGATTCACTTCCCATCTTAACTAATCAAACAGAACCGGGGAAAAAAAAGGACGCAGCTTTACCTGAATAGGTTGGAAAGATGCGATTGAGACAGTGCATTGAAGCCGAATATCATATAGAGCGGGAATCGATTGGGGGAGGCAAGAAGACGAACGAACGAATCCAATCGAACATGAATTTAGGGTTAAGAAAATTACCACAAATTGGAGCGGGAACCAGGTTCATATAGGAGCGGCGAAGGTGATGAATTGGAGCTCCTCTGGTTGCAGATCCATGGTGGATTGCTGAGATTCGGGAGGGAGGAGAGGGATCTGGGTGTGTTGAATAGGAGCGGCAAAGGTGATGAATTCGGGAGGGAGTTCAACGACGCCGACTGAGAGGAGCAGCCAACACCTAGGATGAGGAGGATGAATGGAGGTCGAAGGCAAATCGGAGGAAGGGAGAGGCGGATGAACAGATGGAAGAATGAAGGTCAAAGGCCAACAGTGCCTCCCCCCAATCGATTCCCCTCCTTCACTTTTGATCCCCGGTCATCAACAGTGCCAAAATACCGGTAGATTTTTTTGCTTGGGATAAAGGGGTTATTTTGGGCCAATTTTTTGCCTTTTTGGCTAGTTGTGCAATTAGGCCCAAATTTTGGTCTAGTTGCTACCATTTCCTCTTCTTTTTTTTGGTGACATTTTTTTTTTGGTGATGAATAATTTTCTTTTGGTGACAATTGCCTATAACACTTTTTCCTAGTGACAAATGATTTTTTTTTTCTAATAACAGATGATTTTCTTGGTGACAGTGGTTAGTGATGAGGTTGATGACAATATATTGTCACCATGATATTGTAACCTTAAAAAATTATCACGATACCATTATACATCACCAAGGCATTGTTAATTTGTCATCAATCCATATTTTAAAATGTTGAAAATTAACGCTCACAAAAATATATCATCATAACACTTTCATTAAAACTATCACCATGATATTATCCCCACAATAAATGTCATCATCACATTATATATCATCAAATTTTGTCATCAAATAAAATTTTAAAAGTTTGACTAGTTTATCTCACATGAAATTGTCACCAAAATATTATTTGAACAAATATATGGTACTAGTGAACACTGTCACCGACTTATTGTCATCAATTACAGAACATTGTCATCAACTACATAACATTGTCACCAACTTTTTGTCACCTACTATAGAATGTTGTCAACAACTACGAATGTATTGTCACCAAATAAAATTTTAAAAGTTTGACTAGTTTCTCTACATGAAATTGTCACCAAAATAGTGTTATCAACTTATTTTCACCAACTACAACCCATGTTATTTTCTCGAATGTATTGTCACCAACTACAAAACAACGTCACTACTCTGTTGTCGTTGACCTCTTGTAAGTAATATATTATCACCAATGACATAATAGTGTCACCAATTAACCTTTTGTCACCAACTACAGTACATTGTCACCACTCTATTGTCACCAACTATAAAATAATGTCGCCATATTCTTTTCTCAAACTTATTGTCACCAATAACAAAACATTGTCACCACCTTATATATTGTCACTAACTACCCAACAATGTGACCATATTATTTTCTCGAACGTTTAGACATATGGATTCGAAGAATTATATACAAATTCAATCTATAATCTTGATAATTCAATTCAAATCAAATCTGCTGTCAATATATATACATAATGCACGTAAACTCAAGTGATGAAAACAAACATTCAACCAACAATTTGACTGTTTACTTGAATTGGAAACCACTAATGAACAAACCAAGGAATGTTTTCTAACTCCTAATCTTCTAATAAGTTTAATGGGCAAAAACCTCCATAAATACAAAGTCACCTCAAAATGAGTATTGAACCAGCTTCACCTTCATCAAGCTTCAAAATATCTGAAGCATAGAATCATTGTAAGAACTCCACATGTATTAGGGATTCAGCAAGTTGGATCTTAGCAGTAGCTTTAATTCACACATTGTTCAACACAAATCGAGCAATCAACACATTCCACACACCATGACCTATTTCTATGATCGAATTTGATAAATTTGCACAAATTCGATCAAAATTTCGTACCACACCAAACCCCTGAGTTGTTGAACCAAACTGTGCGATTCGAATCTTAAAAAAAACGAAATAAAAGACCAAACTTTACCTTAAAAATTGTCGTTTTGTAAATGAAAAGACAAATGTTTGAGATCGTCTATCCCTCCAAGTTGCGTTGTCGTTCACGGAAAGCCGGTACTCCATGTGGAGATTCCGGTATTCTATTCCCGGTGCCGCGATACGGTCATCGTCGTAGTACTCGACAACGAAAGGCGACGAGAGTGACTAGAGGATGGAGATTTCGTTCTCGATTGTGTCCACCTGCGCCGCCTGGGAGAAACTCACGAAATCGATTTAATGGCAAAGACGCGGTCGTTGCGGTGATCGAATCCGACGTTGACTGTGCCAAAGCTTCCCTTCCCGAATTCTCCATTTGCAGTGATATGTTCGTCATAACCATGAGTTGAATTGAATTGAGTTGAGTTGAATTTGTGGAATCTGATGAGTATTATTGTGAATTGTGATGGATGAATAGAACACGGGAGACCAGGAAGGGAGGTTTGGGGGGTTTGGAGCTCCACTTTTTGTTTTATTTTATTAAGAGAGGGATAGTTTGGGGTTTAATGAAAAATTATGGACGCTTGGTTAATTGTCCTTCTAAAATGGATATTTAGTTAATTAGACTTTCTAAATGGATATTTGACCAAATTTTTTCGTCTGATAATTTAAATTATTTTATTTATCAATACACTTTTTGAAAAATTAAAAACCTTTATAGTATTATATATATACTAATCCTGAATTAAATTTCGAGATGAAAGGAAGTATGTATTATTGTAAATTTCATGTCGTGTTTTTCGTATTATATTGCCATGTTCAGTGGCGGATTGATTTAGGGGAGTTCGGGATAGCTGAAGGCCCCACAACCCGGAAGATAAACTAAGAAAAAAAAGCGTGTTTTTTGGTAATTTTTACTAAGTTTAATTTAGAGAGAATTGGAGGATTAAGACCCCTTTCAATAAAGTTAGTAGTTTATAGACCCCATTATTAATATTTTAGGTAAGTAGACCTTTTTAGTAGTTTATAGACCCCATAATTAAGGAAATTGTTACAATAAAATCTTTTAGGTAAGATTAACATGACATACAATATACTACGTACTATTTAATACTCCGTATTTATTGTAACACTAGTCGTCATTACAATACGATTTTCTTTTCCATTACACTAAATACGTTACAATATGACTTTCTCAAAATATATTATGGGGCAATTTGCGAAATAGCCACGAAATAGGGACTAATTGGTAAAATGTCCACGTTTTGGGATAAATTTGTGAAATGTCCTGAATATAAACCTTCTCCCACGCGCCTTTCTCTCCCCTCCGGCTCTCCCTCTCCGCACGCTCTCTCTCTCCTGCTCAACTGCTCATCGCCGATCATAGCGATTCAATCCTGATCATCTCTCCAATCGCATCAAAACCGCGGATTTCAACGTTTCTTCAATAGAATCATGAAAAATTTGCGTCAAAGGCGTAAATTTTCTTTGATTTTTGACGTTTCTCAGATCTTCGTTCTCCTCTCCTCAGATCTAGGGCTTCAAATCAGCGCTTCTTGATTGTGGAAATCCGATGACAGCTCCGACACTGCCGCCTCCCTCTTCCCCCTCTCTCGCGACAACGAGCGCCAACAAGACACCAATTGGCAATCCCAAGCCCTAATCGATGAGCATCGGAGGAATAATAGGAGAGTCATGTGTGTCGAATCGAGGTCTCGATCGGAATCCATGATGCCTCCACCCTCGTCGGATATGCTGCTCCTCTAAATGATGGCTCGTCGTTCTCGAAGAAGGCCCCAATATCTTGTGCTTGAACCCGCTCATCAGAGCCAAGGTATACCTCTCGCCACTGTGCTCTCTCGGAGATTGGAGGCTACATGCGATTTCGATTTGTAAGTTTTGTCATGTCTTAAGAAGAAGAGGTACTATGCCAGTTGCTTCTATGCTCGGTGCTGAAGTACGGGGAAGAGCAGTGATGAGTGGGCGCTTCGAAGGAAGCAAAAATTGCTCGAGAGAGCAGGACTGTTTCAAAAGGGTCGAGCACTTCATCCAGGATCACTGTTTCAAGATTGTTTTCTCAAAATGAGAGGCGATTTCAGGATTATTTCCAGGATCAATTGATCGAAGATCGATTGCTTCCCTCTTGACTCCCTCCGGCTTCCTTATCAATCGATCGAAGATCGATTGCTGCTGCTGATGTTCCGATCTCCCCTAGTTGCTGCTGTTGCGGAGTACTAGTTGCTGATGCTGCCTTGTGTCTCGAATCGAGGTAAGTCCGATTCCTTTTCCCTTACTTAGAACAATTTTCTGCCCAGTATAATAGCTGCACTTTGTAGTTGCTAATTTGAGTTCCTTGTTCTCAATTTTGGATTGGATTGGAATGGAATTGGTAATGGAATCCTATAGAGATAGTAGTGCCTTCCTCACGTATTTCCATGTCCATGCTCGAGGCTCCTCCCATGGTGCAAGAGAGATTTATGAGTGTGATTAGTCAGCTTTTTCAATATTTAAGTGAGTTATCATTGTGGCATTGGTTGCTCTAGCTGTAAGTACCGGGACAGGGCCATTGGACCACTGGACTCTGTGAATGCTTCTCTGATTGCTCTAGCTGTAAGTACTTGAACAAGATATGTGCTTTACTGTCAAGGAAATGTCAAGAGTGAACTAATGTATTTGAATTGCTATGCCATTGTGTACAGGTTGCTTGACGCGGTGGTGCCCGTGCATCACCTATGGGCGTATAGCAGAGATCGTTGGCGGGGGGCAATCATGTATTTGTGTTATTCTAAAACACTTGCTAGAGTTTGATTTTGCAATAAGATGCATCTAATATATGGAGTTCTTTTTTTATTTCTGGGTGAACAGCTTGTTGCGGAAGTGGGTGCCTATACTTTCTGATGATGACCCTTGGTTTCCAATGGGTATTCTCTTGCCTCCAGAGATCCAAGCTGAAAGAGCAATACGCGATGGAACCTAGCACATGCGGTGACAATGTGAACCTTCACTCTATGCAATGTTAATTGACTTTCGATTTTGCTTTGTGGTTGCAGCTTTCTTTTCAGATGTGGACGAATCAAATGCAGGAGACATTGAAGTCTAAGAAAAGGGGGATTCTGCATTCAAACACAAGGATTTCAAAGCTGCAAGTGAATATTTTACACATGCATGTATCCGTATTGTGCAATAACTATTCAGTGCATCCCATCTTTTCCGTCTCTTCTTTACCGCTAATACAAGTGTTCGGCGGATATTTGTTTGGACTGTAAAGTTACACAATCATTGATTGTTTTATGCGAATTTTATTACTCCTGGAGTGCATTTTACTAATAAAAAATTCATGTATTTTTAACATGAAGATCTTATAAAGATTTTTTGAAGGATAAATTGAACAGTACAACTTCTCGAGCAATTAGAAACTAGTAATGCTTCTATATCTACTTCTACCTTCTGATATTCAGCAGTTCTATGTCAAATTCATATTTAGCATACCTCATATTTTTGTAGAATCTGTTTTCTACCAAATATTGTTTGGTACATATGTTTGAATTTTTTTTGCACAAAAAAGGGCTGACATATTCCTTTTGATTGCATTTTGCTCAGTTCATTGATGGTGGCACAATGATATCTCCAACAGTTTATGTACGCAGAAGTCTCTGTTACCTCATAAACGAAAACCCACAAGAAGCTCTCAATGATGCAGTACAGGCGCAAGCCATATCCCCTATTTGGAACATCCCATCCTACTTACAAGCTGTTGCATTATTTGCATTGGGAAGGGACAATGAAGCCCATCTGGCCATGCAAGAAGCTTCAGTGCTCGAAATCAAGAGGAACAACGGCTCAAGCTAAAAAAAAAAGAAATTTACCCAAGTCAATTTCGGTGAGATCTTCTTTTGTTGTTTCTTCCAAACTGAGTGGTCAATTGCATAGCTCTTACAGAAGGGAAATCTATAATCTATACTGCTGCTGAAAGAATTGCGTGTCTGGTGTGGTTATCCAAGCTGAAAGAGCAATACGCGATGGAACCTAGCACCTGCGGTGACTGTTGTGTTCATTTCTGGTGTGAGAATTGTGCATTGTACCAAGAATACCGGGAGCTACAGAATCGTGGCTACGACATGTGATTGGGTAAAATGCAGCCCTATAATCACTTCTGTACTGTGAGTAGCATTGGTTTATCTATGTGCTAACACTGGTTCCTCTTGAAATATTGTTCAGGGTGGCAAGGCAATGTGGCAAGACAAAATATAGGCAAAGGCATGGTTGCCCCTCCGCTGATGCCTGGTGGCATGACCATGTAGATGAAACTTGGGTGTGTGAGATTTCTCATCAAATGGGGCGATAAAGATTCTTTTCAGGCAATTACCCAACAACAAAGATTTCTCGTTCAATGTAAATCTTGCTTTGTTTAGATATCATGTAGAGCATTGTGAAGCCTATTAGCTCAAATCGGTAGAGCGTTGTGTACAAACACAAAGATACGGGTTCAAATCCTGTATAAGCTATCGTGTTGTTGGTTGTGTAAACTTTGGTTGAAGCACTGAGCCACTTGAATTGGAGACAAATAGAATGAAAAGTGTTTCTTGGAGCCACTTGAATTGGAGACAAATAGAATGAAAAGTGTTTCTTGGAGGTGCTGACACAAATAAAATACAGTTGTACAAATCTAAAATACAGTTGTGCAAATCTAAACTAAAGTTGTGCAACTCTAAACTAAAGTTGTGCAACTCTAAAATACGGTTGTGCAACTCTAAAAAATGTGCTGACATGAAGAAGAAAAAAAAGTGATGGCACGGAAAAAATATATACCGAACTACAAAGTTATTACTTAGTAAAATGACTCGATTGTAACTAATATCAGTGTCAGCACTAATTGTAACTAATATCAGTATCAGCACTAATTTTCACCACTAGTTGTGCAAAAATAAAGTATTGATGAGCAAAAATAAGAGCATCTTATGCAATAATTTATTGAGAAAGTATGAAATTATATTGAGAGAAAATAAGACTAGGGTTGGCAAATGGTACAGAAATTACCATACCAACCACGTACCAACCACAAACCAACTACGTTGGCAACCACACTTGTGGTAACCAACATGGTGGTAACCATCTTGGTGGTAACCACGTGAAGGTGGTACGGTAATGGTAATGAAATCTAAATACCATGGTTACCAAGTATATATATTAATTTGTTTTATTTAATGTTTTATTGTTATTACCTTTAAATTTTAAGTTTTTAATTTATATTTTGTGTTTTGATTTTGACCTAAATTGATCATTTCTACTATTTCTACTAGAAACAGTATGAACATTTTGAATGTTTGAAGACTTTGAACTTGTTTTGTTTGAATTTGTATGAACATTTTGAATGTTTGAACAATTGAACTTGGTTTGTTTCAAGACTTTGAACTTGGTTGGTTTGAATTGGTTTGTACTTTAGATTGTGAACTTGATTTATTTGAAGTTTTAATAGGTGGTAACCATATTATTTTTGGTAACTATATTTTTTCGTTCGATAACTTTGATAACTACTGAAAGGTAGCCAAGGGGTTTCAAAAAAATACAAGCGGAATTACAACTTGGTAACCATGGTAATGTACCGATGGTAACCACAAGCCGTGGTTACCACATATGCGGTAACCACGGCTTGTGGTTGGTACGTGGTATGAAAATTTGCGTACCACCAATTTGTGGTTGGTACGTGGTAATCACCATTTTTTTGGTGGTTACCGTACCATGCCAACCCTAAATAAGACCATGTTGAGAACAAATTCACAAGTCTCGATTGTTGTGCAAAAATAACCTATAGTTGAGCAAAAATAAGATAACGTTGAGCAAAATTTCACCAATCCCCCATGTTGTGCAATTATTGTCTATTGATGAGCAAAAATAAGATCATGTTGTGCAATAATCTATAAAAAAAAGTATCAAATTATATTTACAAAAAGTAAGATCATCTTGAGACACAATTTCACAAGTCTCAAATGTTGTGCAAAAATAAAGTATTGATGAGCAAAAATAAGAACATGTTGTGCAATAATTTATTGAGAAAGTATAAAATTATGTTGAGAGAAAATAAAATCATGTTGAGAACAAATTCACAAGTCTCGATTTTTGTGCAAAAATAACCTATTGTTGAGCAAAAATAAGATGATGTTGTGCAATAATTTATTGAGAAAGTATGAAATTATATTGAGAGAAAATAAAATCATGTTGAGAACAATTTCACAAGTCTCGATTGTTGTGCAAAAATAACCTATTGTTGAGCAAAAATAAGATGATGTTAAGCAAAATTTCTAAAATTACACATTTTAAGTTCTAAAATTGCACTTTTTTTTGTCATGTCAACACTTTTTTTTTTCAAGAGTTTTAACAAAGAGCTAATTTTCATAGCTGGAGATTGGATTACATGTACAAGACAGAGGAGCAAGGTTGTGCTTACAATATACAAAAACTCTGTTACAAAACAATTGACAAAACTTTAGGCACTTTCTTTAAAGAGGGCTGAGATTGGCTCACTTATATTGTCATATGGAAGAGCAAGGAAAAAAATAGTGTTCATCTGATCATCTGAGAGCATCCCCTGAGGCTTCTGTCGGGATCAATGTCGTCTTTGGTTACATTAAGGATTCCAGATTGATCGTGTACCTTGTCGATGAGGAGCTTCAACAGAGGGACCCGAGAAAGGGTTCTGCATGAGCCAACCATTATGACCTTCTTCTGCAATGGCATAGCCGCATAGGGAACCTTGTTAGCAGGACTGCAGGAGCATTAGCTTTACACAGGACACTTGGCTACTTGGCTGAGTGATAACTAAGAAAAATGTTATACTTTCTCATTGATTAGAAGGTTCTGGATAAATTGATGAAACAGAAGTAATTGGTTTGTTAACACTAATAATATTCAAAGTTGAGGTAAATGACAATATGAAGTTGTAGCATATGCAAACAGGTTTTCTCAATTGCCAACTAAGTTAGGTTATAGTTGGCAGATATTTCCACACTCAACGCTAAACTACGTATAGAACTAGATCATTGTTCATGGAAAACAACTTCTATGTTTGCTAATTAATAATTCATGCTTTTCATTGTTTAAGATGAGAAAAGGAAGTTTCTGTGCCTCTTTCAGAAACAAAACTATCAAAACATATAGATGGCAAAATCATAAAGATCATAGAATAGCAAGTGGAACTATAAACAAAAGAATACAAGTTCAAGTAGATACTTTCACAGGACGCAGTTTGTCGCATCTTGATGCGGCATTAAACCTTGTTCATGCATTCTTTCCAATTTGCCAAATTTGTTTAGAATTGGATAAATAATTTGGTAATCTTATCTTAGGCAGTTTATTATATCGGCTCAAGCTACTAGTCAATAATTAGATGAGGAGAAATCCTACACCAAGTGTCCAACTTGTTAAGTAATATATGAACAATAATTGATACTTCCTCCGTTCAACAAAACTTGTCGTTTACTATTCACGCACGCTTTTTTAGAATGATAAAAACTATATAAAATATTCATTTTTAAAAAAAAAAAAATTAACAAGTTTGTACTTATTAATAATAACTACGTAATTGTTAAAAAAAATTATTTAAAAAGTCGATATTTTATATAGTTTTTAGCTCCTAAAAAAGCGTGCATGAATAGTAAAACGTCAAGTTTTGTTGAACGGAGGGAGTATTATATACAACTAAAATTAGCTGTCAAAATGAAGGAAAACAGGAAAGAATAGACTAATGAGACTTTACCTCTGTCAGCACTTTCTAATAAAATCATGCCGAATCGAGAAACAACACCTATATACAGCAAGTTTAGATTTCTAGAGTTGCACGACTCTGTTGTAAGAGTTGCACGACTCTGTTGTAAGAGTTGCACAACTCTATTTTAGTGCTATTACAGTGTCAATACGAGCTACTTGCTCTCTGATTACTATATTCTAAAGCTTGTAATTTTATCTTGCTCTCTGCACTTTATAATTTTATTTTGCTCCTTATACTCTTATTCACGAAGAGAAACATAACAAGAGATACCACATAGATAGCCTATGCGGGATTTGAACCCGCATCATCGTGCATAGGCACATTGCTCTACCATTTTGAGCTAATAGGCTTTGGTGCAAAAAAACACATCGACCTATGTGGGGAACAAACTCCATTCAGTTCCTCATCGTATCTACACTCGTAAAATTCATTTATTGGGCTCTAGATCTCAAAGCTTGAAGCAAGATATAAGTACAAGACCAAAATCAAAATAAAAATCAATGTCATAGTGAAACAAGATCTCAAAGGGAACAAGCACACTCTTGACAGCTTCTGTTAACACCTGGGACAGAAGGCTATGCCAAAATTGCAATACCAGAGTACATAACTAGTAAACTGATATATTAATGAATGTGCATTCAACAATGAGAAATTGAAAACCATGAAATATGCTAACAAGAATTAAGTTGTCAGCACAAGGAATCTCAGATTCGATGGGAAGCACAAGTAAATGGATTTGAAAGGAAAACAGAAGGAAACAGAACAAGGATCTGGAATACATCTCGCACTGATTTACTCGAACATGCAGTTCCACAGTACACGTACTGACCTGTCCAAGAAGGAAATCTCGCACATACACACCCATTGTGGTCAATTTTCCACTGGATTCAAGAGAAAATTCCTGGAGAATTCAAGAAGGATGCCAAAAATTAATCATTTGGGAACAAAGAAACAAAAAATGATTAAAAAAAAGAGAGTGAGGATTCATGCCTGCAAGGGATCTTACAACATCAGTAAGGACAATTTAATTAGAAGTTTCAAATAGAGGATGCAGCAATACCTCCTCATCTTTAATATATGGCTCACATCAATTCCATAAGGTTTTAGGATCTCCAAGATATCTGAGATACAGGAACCCAATTCCATAATGCACAACTCTATTTTAGAGTTGCACAACTTAGCTTTAGTTACCACAACCTTGCAAAAACTGATGTTCATGGCCAGGATTTTACCTCCTTTTTCAAATCAGCTTTAGTTACCACAAGCTCTTCTTCGAGTTCTTTCACTCTAGCTTGCAAAGAAGAATTCTCAGCAGCTTCAAGCTTCAGATTCTCCAACTCGACTTTTGTAGCTTCATTCCTTTCTTGATATTCTTTCAATTGCTCCTCTAGTTGAGCTATCACGGCTTGCAGTTCGTTTTGAGCAACCAAGTGCACTTCACTGAGGTGTTGTTTTTGCTCCTTCATTGAAGATACCTGCATGATCATAATCAGTAGAATATTAAGACACTTTCGCAAATAATATAAACCAAAAAGAAACAGTAGTGGTATGGATTCAACAGTATCATATCATCACCTCGGTTTGAAGCCTTTCCCTCTCAGAAGCCACCTCTTGTGTCAAATCCTCAATTTTCTTATTTGAATCGTTTAAGTGCTCAACTGCATCATCCTTCTCTGCAACAGCTGTAGATAATTTTGCTTGGACACCATTAAGTTTTGACTCGGACACTGCTAAGTCCTCTTTCAGCTTCATGTTTGCTTCAGCTAAGGCCCCAGCTTGTGTCTGGAGTTGGTTCAACTTGTCTTCCAATTCCCCAATCACTTTTGCTTGATCTTGCACTTTGACAAGAGTCTGCTGAAGCTCAACTTTGGTAGATTCAGCAAATTCGGATGATTCGCGTACCTTAGCCTCATGGATCTTTATATTTTCTTCAGCACCGGTAAACTTTTCACTCAACTCCTTCGCCTCCGTCTCTTTATGAGTAAGCTTCTCAATAGTTTCCTGGAGCTGTGTTTCCATTAGCGAGATGCGAGCTTCCTTCTCGGAGTGAAGTACAGAAGTCTTAGCATGCTGCTCAGTTAATTCTGATATGGTAATCAGGTGGGAAGCCAGTTGCTGAGCAGCTTCTTCCTTTTCAGCATTAGTAGCCTCTAGCAGCTGCTGAAGCTCGTTGACTTTGCTCTTCAACTGTGAATTTGTTTCAGCTAAGAGCTCATTCTCCGATTGTGACTGAGCAACTTTGTTCTCTGCTTCCTCATTCGACTTTTTCAGCTCTTCGTTTGAGCTTCCCGGGGAAGCCACTTTAGCCGAGGTCTGATCCAACTCCTCGGTTAGAGCTGCGGTTTTACTTGCTGCTTCAGCTACCTGATCTTGATAAGCCTTTAACTGATCCTTGAGAGCTTCCCAGGCAAGCCTCTCAAAGTGGAAAGAGAAGGGAAATAACTTACTTCCAATGTCAATTCAACATGTTTGACAAGGATTCGAACAAGATCTGTCATAAATTTGCAGCAACTTTGACATAAAATGAAAACAACTAAAACCTATGCTCCAAACATAATCCTTTCATAGCCCAATCTGAAATATTTCTCAGACAGCGATATGTCAATGAAGGTCAAGAACAAAACATCTACTTATAGTTGCATTATGATATTCAACTGACAAGCAAGTTAAGACTGAAATCGAAAGCTCCGATATTGGAAAGATTGATGTGATGATGTTTCTTTGATTCATAGCAAAGATTGATGCCGATGGTGGTGAACACAGCAGGAATTGATTGGAGTGTGGCTAAATTTGTTTTCTAAGTAAAATCAAAACACAGAACAGAATCAAAGAAAGAAAAAGAAAGGAATCACAAGCCAAATGGGTAGATACAAAGCCCTAACCCACTTATCGTTCAATTTCAGCAAGCAATCAAAATTTGTCAAAGAAAATTAACATATACAGCAAGCAAAAATTGTCAAATAAAATTAACAAAGGAAGAATCAGGAAGAATAGAAATCCTCTAGTTTCTATCATTCCTGATGTGAAATGGAGCAAAGGAACATAGGCGAAAGTACCTGGTAGGATGGCATCGAGCAAAAGAACAAAGGAATGAAATGAAATTCATGATGAAATCCTCTAGTTTCTATCCTTCCTGATGTGGATAGTATGTCGCCATCTTCATCGGTGTGCCGGAGCTCGAGCAAGGACGAGTTCTCGGATGAAGAATGAAGATCCAACATCTAATCACGCTCTTGGATGAAAAAGCATGGGAATCCGAGATCTGGAAACGGAGCCCTGGCCAAGATCCGAGATCCACCAAGGAGCCCTGGTCAGCGTAGGTGACGGGAGATCCACAGATCTGGAAACGGAGCAGGAGGAGTGATCTCGAAAGAGGAAGGATGGCAGCGGGCGGATCCGAGATCCACTGAGGAGCCCTGGCCGGCGCGGGGGACGGAGAAGGAGATCCACAAGCTCCAGGTTGCTGGCGGGCCTCGCTCGCTCGAGGAGATCTCGGATTCAGCGCTCACTCGATCGACCTCGCACCGGCCGCTCGCTCCGCCGCTCCCGGCGCTCGCTCGATCAACCTCGCACCGGTCGCTCGCTTCGTCGCTCGCTCGCCACCAGACAGCGGCTCCTGCGCCGGAGAGATCGAGACCTCCATCGCCTTCAATCGGGAGAGGAGAGAGAGATTGGAGAGACGATGGGCGGGGCAACTATCAGATTAAAAAAAAAATTGATAATTAGTATACATAGTGGATATTTCGCTAATTTGTCCAAAAATTGGACAATTCACCAATTTGTCAAAAAAAAAAAAGCGTGTTTGGCAAAAATTTTCATATATTATTTCTTATAATGCTTATTGCGTAAGAATGGCTTATGATCAATTTGACTAGTTATATAAACACAATAAAAATGGAGACCTAAAAAAACCTTTACTTAGAAAAGAACGCGCCTATCAACCCTTCCCCAAATCGCTTTACCCCCAATCCTTCAACCTTCAAACTGAGAGCTCGATCTGCAAAAGCCCTCAATTTCTCTGTAAATCTTACTCCAAATTTAATTAGTAAACAAAATCGGTGTCGTCCCATCAATACTGGATTTGGAGCACAAAACAGATCTCGAGCGAGGGGAAGGGGGTTTCTCTATTTCTAGGGTTTGGTCTCCTTCGCACAAACAAATCGCTGCAATGGAGGTTTACTCTCACAGTTATTGCTGTCATCAAAGGGTTTCTCTCAGCTCCCTTCTGGCCTGGCTGCTCTCTTCGTTTTGAAGGGTCCTTCCTTCGTGGGTGCTTGGCTTGGACTTCTGATCTGGAGACGCTTCGGTTTCATCTTTGCGTTTCCAGTTCTCTGTACCTGCAGGAGGAACTTTCTCTCTTTGTCAGGTATGAATTGCTTTCCTCAATCCTCTTATCTAACATCCAGATACGATCACAAACCTGTGTTAAAAACCAAATTACTACTCGAAATCTGTACTACAAAAGCTTTTTCAAGGTACATTTAAATGCACTTCTCCTTCTTGTTTTCTCTTATTCTACTGCTCTGTACCAAATTTTCTCTGCTTCCTCTGTCTGGTTCTGTTGCAACGCCAAACACTTTGCCTTTATGGCAGCCGAACAACCATCTACTGGGAAGGGGGGCCTCGCTGAGGCTCTATCGAACCCCACAAACAACCAATTTTCTGCTTTCTCTATTTGTGTTAGTAACAAGTACCTCAGTCTTGCTTTCATGGCTAGTACCCAACCTACTAAAGGGAAGGGGAGTCCCAATGGGGCTCCACCGACACCCAAATCAAACACATCACCTAATGGGAAGCCTACCGGCGACACCCAATCAAACTCAACACCTAATGGGAAGCCTACCGGCGACACCCAATCGAACCCATCACCCACTGATATTAATATCTCCACCCTCTATTCTCAACTGACCGAGTTAGAGGCTAACTTGGAAACCATACAAACCATCATTAACTTTGATAAATTTGGAAGATATATCAAGATTGATCCTATTGGTGATATAAATGGTTGGTTTGTATGGCCAATAATACATGAGTACCACAGTTTTCTAATTTCATATTATTTTAATAAGCATGCTATCCCGGGTGATATCCAAATCAACTGCCTGATCTACCTACTCCGAGCATTTTCTCCTTTGATTAAGCCACTATGTTTTGCAGTTAACCCATCAAAATCACAGTACCTCCTAGACCATTGGCTCTGTGATGGGTGTGCTCTATAACTCACCTGTCTTGGTTTTGATCTGATAATTTACACTTTCTACCAATTACATTGCACTCAACCTATAAGGTATTTTAATAAACCCATACTATTGTACTTGTACCACAATGTGAATTGGTACTGCATATCATATGTATTTCAACTTAAACATTATTCCAAGAGCCACCTATATCCATATGTTCTCTCATCTTTTGTTCGTAAGTTCGAACTTATGATATACTTCACTCAATCACCACACACTCAACGAGTGCACATCAATTTGATACCCAACACTCACATTTTTTATCCCATCAAACCAGCTTACTCTACACTGGGTTTCTGTCATAAATTTGGCATGAACAATCACATTATTCTATACTTCTATGTTACTAACCCAGTTGACAAAATCAACACCATGAAGGTCACCACGAACTTCATTAGCAGTACTGTTGCATCTGTTTTCTGGGTGTTAAGACTCTTAGCACCTGTGTCACTTTTGTTCAGTACTCAAAATCTTATCCTTCTAAATTATAATTTGCTCATCATCCTTGAACTTGATTTAGTATTGGTTAACCTTATCATGATGATGCCTCTAATCTGCAGATGTAACATTCTACTAAGTTGTGATGCTAAGAAATCTCCTACGGTATACTGTTTTTGCAACCACTTAACCAATCTGCACTCTAGGGGCCTACACTCTTATTCCAGCATCAACTTTTACATGATAAAGACTATATCAAGCATAACACATTATTTTACTGGCACACAGTTTGAATGCTTCTTTTACTATAATCTGTTACAAAACCCGTCTGTATGCTTCATTGACAATTTGGAGACTAACCCCTGTCGAGTGAGACATACCCTCGACTGCCTAGCTACCTACATCTGCCTACAGACTTCTATGGAACATCTACGAAGGGTGAGATTTGCACTAGGACTTGTAAACTTCACTCTTGCTGTCTGCATTCTTTATCCTTCCTCTATTGCCTCACTTGCTAATAAAGATCACTGTCATCATAACTGGCACTTCTACTCTCTTCAACTGTCATGTTGGTGGTTCTGGCTAGCCCTTCCATGGCTTGCTGGTGCTCCCTTTCAATTTGATTTGACTCCACCTTTTCTTCATTTCAAGTTTCTACCTCAAAGTTCTAGCCGGCAAACACTTTGTTGTGTTTGTCTTCAATCTTATTCTAGCACCAAGTTTATTTTAATTTATCTGGTTGTTTACAAGTTGATTAACCCAAGACTATATAATAAATTATATAAGGAAAAAAAGCAATTTACCCTGCATCATGTCAATCTTTCAACATGTGTTTGGATACCCACTAAAAACTTTATCACTAACTTGGCTCGAGAGTGGTGTTCTCTCGAGCAACCTATATATCCATACAAAATGCAGGATCAAACTGAAATGCAGAGCCATTACAAGGGCGTGACTTCTGCACCAGTAACTTCAACTGTTGGAGTTTATGTCACCAAAGATCTCTTTGTTGCCCCTTGGTGCTTGGTAAGGGTTGCTGCCCCTGATCTATTTCCACTTCTTGATCCAAGTCATGTGAGCCATCAAACTGAAACCAAGAGCTGTAACAAGCTGATTATCTACCTAATAAAACGTACCAATGTCAAAAAAAAATCCGATCAAGCAAATTTCATCATATTCTGTCAACTCAATTGTATGCTTGCTTTTAAATTCAGAATTGGTCATGAAGACTTCTTACTTAAATACTCAGCTGCTAATTTTCTGGCTTCATGCAACTTTTGTTCAAAGTCCCAATCTCAGTTTAGACATACCTATTTACTGCGGGAAACTTGCATTGTCATGTTACCACTTAACCTACACCTACATCACTGTACTATACCCGTTAGAATTAACCAAACCTATTTGTCTAACTCCAAATATGAACCTATTATAAAACAATCTACTAATCTCGCTCGAGGGAGTCTTTCCCTTGAGCAACATATTTACTTGCATACTTTGCAGCTTCTGGCTCGGCTCGGTTGGCCTCATGGTATTTGCCATGGTGGCTATTGGGTTCAAGCTCAGGGAATGCTCACCCACACGCACTCAACACTGCTGATATGGATCCACGCTATCCACTTGGATGACAGCTGCCCCAAGCCATGTCTCAGCTTAAGTGAGCTCCCTTGTGCCACCTTCAAAGCTTTTTATACTAGCTGCCCGTGGGGTGGTTCACTTATTTTGATTTATAAACCAATGTTTTATACTGTAAACTACACACAATATGATCCATGTTCTGTGGATACTTACTCACTAACCAACTCTTGTATCCTCAATGTAAATCATGGACATTACAAACTCTTCAACAGGTCTTTCAGTTTAATAAATGTGGTTATTCTTGATCAAAAAAAAAATGTGGTTATTTATCCCGACTCTGTTATGAATATTAGCTTTTCTAACGTTTCATGCTTGATCCTAAACCACTATTTGGGTTCTAAATTATTTGGGACCCAATTTAATCCTTTAAGCCTTGGACCCATCACTCCTAAGTTATATATCAACTATTATATTAAAGATACAACATTTAACAAAAACAGCTTGAAACATAACCAAAACAAAGAATTTTTGGTTTTGGGGACCCTCAAACAAAAACTTACACATATACTCACAAGGATAGATGAAACTAATAACACTGATCATGAACAAACCAAAATCCCCATTAATTGGAGAATCTCTTCTCTAATTAATAAGGTTCTCAACCTTCTAACTACCGTTTCCCCCTCAAAAAGGTTTTAATGAAGTTTAGCTTTTGGAATATCAGAGGCCTAAGTAGAAAGAATGTTTGGACCCACATCGAAGCAACTACTAAAGCGGAGCACATAAAGATCTTAATGCTAGCCGAAACAAAATTAACAAACCCTCCTCTGGACAAATGCTGGAGAAAACCGGGTTTTGACAGAATGCATTTCTGTCCATCCAATGGACTTGCGGGAGGGCTTTGCCTCCTTTGGAAAGAATCCCTTTTCCATAATGAAACGTTTACTATTAGAAGCTCTACGGACCGTATCATTCAGGCGGACTACACAAACACTACACTTAATATTGACATCGAAATCTTATTCGTTTATGCAACACCTTACGCAAAGGACAAAAACTCTTTCTGGGCCTCTCTCTCAGACTATATCCGCAATGCAAAGGACTCGCTGATTATTCTAGGAGACCTTAATGAAATATTAGAGCCAACCGACAAATTGGGGGGCAGGGTTCCATCTACAAGTAGATTTGCAAGACTCCAAGATACTATTAGTACTTACAATCTAGTGGACTCCCCAACGTGTGGAAACAATTACACCTGGAGAAAACATGAACATGGTAATGATAATATTTTTGAAAAGCTAGACCGCGCTGTGATTAGCCACCCTATCCTAAAACAATTCCCGAACCTTTGTACGAAAAACCATGCTTTCCTTAAATCAGACCACGCGCAGATCACCTTGGACCTCATGGATAACCGCAAACCAAAATTACAACCTTTCAAATTTGAAATGGCATGGACTACGAAACCAGACTACGAAGCAGTTGTGCGATCTGCATGGAGGCTAGACTCTCCTGGCTCGAAAATGTTCAAATTGACGAAAAAATTACAAGAGGTTAAAAGAAAAAGCAAGCTTTGGAGCAAAGTAACTTTTGGAAATGTGTTTCGCCAAATTAAACAAGTTGAAACAGAACTTCTAGAATTACAAAAGAATCTTTGTAATGCTTACAACCAAAATCTGGATAACAAAATCAAAAGGTTCACTTCAAAGCATTCTTCTCTCCTTTCCTTCCAACAAAAATATTGGGGGCAAAGGGCGAAAAGAATGCACATAAAATCCATTGACGCCAACACTAAATACTTTCATAAAATAGCAACCGGAAGACGAAATAGAAACATAATAAAACATCTCCAAACCACGGCTGGTATAACACTTAACAATGAAGAAGAAATTAGGAACCTAATCAAACACGATTTTAGCCAAAGATTTACGCAACATTCTAGACAACAAACATAAAGCAATCTACTTCATTATGTAGGAAATGAAATCTCAAACGAAGATAATGAATGGCTAACTCGTCAAGTCACAAATTCTGAAATTAAAAATGCTGTTTTCAGTCTTGCCAACGACAAATCACCAGGACCTGATGGTTTTCCAGCTGGCTTCTTCAAAAAGTACTGGCATATTGTTGAACCATCAGTCATCAAAGCAGGTAAAAGCTTCTTTCTAAGCGGAAGGATTCTGAAACAGTCAAACCATACGTTCATAGCATTAATACCAAAGATAGACAACCCGACCACAATATCTCACTATAGGCCTATTAGTCTATGCTCAACAATATATAAAATTATATCCAAAATACTAGCATCAAGACTCAAAAGGGTTATCCCAAAAGTAACTAATCCACTACAAAGCGCCTTCTCTTCTGGCAGATCTATACAAGATAACATCTTAATCGCAAATGAAATTTTCCACTCTTTCTCAAAGAAAAATGGAAAATCAGATTGGATGGCTGTCAAGCTTGACATGGAAAAAGCATTTGATATGGTTGACTGGAACTTTTTACTCTCAATCATGTTTAAACTTGGCTTCTCACCCAAATTCACGGAATGGATCAAAGAATGCATAACTACAGTCACATACTCGGTACTAGTGAATAATGAACCCACTGATATATTTTTCCCCGAGAGGGGATTACGCCAGGGATGCCCGCTATCACCATATCTATTCTTAATAATTTCAGAAATTTTAGCCCGTGGGTTACAACAAGAATCGGAAAAACCACAAAGCCACCTAGGAATCAAACTAACGCGCGGAGGTACAAAAATCCCGTTCTTAGCTTTTGCGGACGACATTGTCATCTTTGCATCAGCAACCAAAACCGGTTGTGACCAAATTAACAAAATACTGCAAGAATACTCAGATTTATCAGGACAAAGAGTAAATAGGCATAAATCCCAATTCCAAACATCCAAAAATGTTTCAACCACCCAAAAAAATCTTATTAGAAACGAGCTTGAAATAGCACACACCCCTAAAATGGGTAGCTATTTGGGTTGCCCCCTCATAGAAGGAAGAATGACGAAAGAAGAATTCAAAGAACTTCTAACAAGCACCAAGTCACAGCTTCACAGATGGAAGGCAAATTGCCTCTCACAAACGGGTCGTTGCACATTAATCAAAACAACGCTAGCAGCCAAACCTTTACACATAATGCAATGCTTTATGCTACCCAAATCCGTTCATACGGAACTTGATAGGATCAACCGGAACTTCCTCTGGAACAAGGGCCCGAACCGTAAGCCCCTCATCGGCTGGTATGAGGTTTGTAAAACCAAGGAAAATGGAGGGCTGGGTCTTCGTAGCTCTGAGGACATGAATAAAGCCCTTCAGATGAAATTACTCTGGAAACTATTAGCGGAACCAACTAGCCCCTGGGTTACATTAATCAAAGAAAAATACATTAAAAACCAAAACTTTCTCACGTATCAAAAGGTGGAACCTCATCCTGGCAATGGACGCAGTTAATAAAACTAATCCCTTTATTCAAACAAGGTCTAAATTGGTCTATAGGGGACGGCGCCTCTATCAATTTTTGGCAAGACCAGTGGCTAGGCCAAACGCCTATAAATTCATTTATCTCAGGAACACAACATATAGACGAAACAATCAACATAAAACATTTCATCAAAGATAACAAAACATGGAACCAAGAAAAACTACAGGAAGAGTTACAAAACATCATTCCAAATAATCTAATTGAAACAATCAAGACAATACCGATACCACAACACATCCAGGTCGATAGACTGTATTGGAAATGGAGCAAAAATAGTTGGTTCAGCACGAAGACTGCTATTGATATGATACATAACCACAAAAACCATGAAATTTCAGATATAAACTGGGTTTGGGGACTAGATATCCCCCCGAAAATAAAATCGTTCCTGTGGAAAATCCTAAAGAATGGAGTGCCCACTGCTTTCAGACTAGCTTCTCGACACCTTGGTATTCCGACAAACTGCCCCCACTGCGACTCTTGTTATGAAGACCTAAACCATCTGCTATGGAACTGTCCTGTTTCGAGGGAAACCCTGATTGCAAATAACCCGGGTGACTTTAGGAAAATTAATGGTTGTTTCAGCAAAGACGAACACTTGAACGACACACTCTGGGACATCAAAAATACAATTGGAACAAAAAGCTTTGAAGAGCTGGCCTTTGTATGGTGGGGTATTTGGTACTTCAGAAACAAAACGCTATTTGAAAACATAAACCCGGACATAAGACGCATCTTATCCTTTATAAAAGAACAAATATTTATCTGGAAAACATCAAATTTGGATTCCCCGGACTACTGTGCAAACAACAAAAAATCATCCACAAATGTTGACAAACCAAGAGCAATATCGAAGAGAAAGAGAACCAAATGGGAACCCCCACCAAATGGAACTTATAAACTAAATTTTGACGGGTCCCTCTCTGCTGTTGGTTTGGGAACTTACGGCTACATCCTTCGGGATTCCGTAGGTTCTCCAATTTTCACTGGCAACGGACCATCACCAATCAGTTCGGTTTGTGGCTGTGAGAGTTTGGGTCTCTGGAAGGGACTTCTGGCTGCAAAAGAACAGAAAATAACTAACCTTATCATTGAAGGAGACAACTTAACAATAATAAAAAGTCTGAAAGGTTTGGGGAAGCCTACTGGAGACTCTGAAATGATTGTCTCGGACAGTCTAATCTCGCTGGGCTTCTTTGGTTCTGTTGAGATTCGTCATGTCTTCCGTGAGGCAAATCTGGTAGCTGATCGTTTGTCACGTATCGCTTCTGCTTCTAATGGATTCTTGACTCCTGATGATTCTTTGTTGCGTAGTCTCATCCGCAAGGATGCTCTTGGCTGATAGAGCTCAGCTCTATGGTCAAATTTTTTCCGTTTCAAAAAAAAAAAAATGCTTATTGCGTAATTACAATAATAAGTTAACAATTACAATAAATTATCTGTTGCAATACAATATGGAACGACATCACAAAAATATTATATATTGTAACACACTAAGTCATTACGATAATATATTACAAAACCACTTTTTTTTCATTACACTAATCATCACTTAACCCCTCAAATTAAAGATCCATGTAATCTATCTCTTCCATTACCGTCTTTAACCTAAATTCAATAATGTATTTACAGACAAATAAACAAGCGTCGATCGGTCGACAGTGAGCGCAAAACACACGTAAATTGCGTAATCAATCACTGAAAATGGGTATACATACTCATCAAATTCGATTATTGTGGCTCTAGTTAGCACCGTAAGACATAATTAGAAGAGAGGTTTGATTTTGATTTTGTAGGAAAGAAGAGGGATTTGATTTTGCACTGATTAGAAATGAAAGGGTGTTGTTAAGATTTTTTTTTTAATAATTAAATGAGGGATTTGAGTTTGTACGGTAGGGGTGGAAAGTAACATAAGGGCTTTTTTGGCATCATAAAATATAAAAGGTCTAAATTATAATAAAAATACTAGAGAGGTCCATTTACACTTACAATTAATGAATATGATCTATATACCTCACTCTCTCTTTAGTTTAGGGATAAAATAGTTTACAACTTAATTACTTTAATTAATAAGGAGAAATATTTATTACCTTGAGATTACGAGTTCAAACCTCTTTAACCTCACTTTAAAAAAAAATTGTTTCTCTTAGTTTTTTCTACTAAATATGTTTAATTAAATAACAAATTTAAATTTTTTTAAATATATTTATATAAATATATTCTTTTTAATATATACATATAAAATATTTGCATTTTTTTATAATTTTATATTTCTTAATTTTTTTTTACTAAAAAACCCTCTAAATATTTTTCTGAATTAATTAGTGACAGACTGACAGTTCTTGCTGAACCGCACAATGGATAGGTGAAATTAATAAAAGAAAAATACCTAAAAGAAGACAGTATTTGGGATTACAGAAGGAAGAAAAATACATCATGGCAATGGGCAAAATTGATGGAATTAAGAGACGAATTCTGCCAGGGGTTGATATGGCAAATTGGAAACGGGGAAACTATTAGATTTTGGAAGGACAAATGGATAAAAAAAGAAGTTAGTCTTCAAACTTTTAGATTACAAGACCAAATCGAAGAGAATGAAACGATTGACTAGTATATAATATCAAATAAAACCTAGAATGTAGAAAGATTGAAACAAAACCCCCCGAAAGATATTTTGGACGAGATCCTTACAATCCACATCCCTACAACAGAGATTGAAGATATACTATATTGGAAAGCTAGCAGAAATGGTTGATTTTCTAAGACAAGTGCTCTGGACCACATCACAAAAGCAAGCACAACTAACTGCGATCCATTGGAATGGATTTGGAAGATTGATTGCCCGCCAAAAATAAAGACTTTCCTTTGGAAGAATATCCTAAACGGAACCCCCACTAAAATAAGACTGAGAAACAAAGGAATAGATGTACCCTTGGGATGCCCTCTTTGTAACCATAGTGAAGAAGATGCTACACATTTATTCACGACATGCCAAACTTCAATGTCTCTTATCGGCAAAATGGACGAGTAGATTGAAAGAATAATTAGAAATACTGACAAAACCAATAAGACCTATAAGGCGATAATCATTGAAATCTTTTCCCAACTATCACCAAACCAGAAATCGGTACTAGCTTTTTCCTTATGGGGAATATGGTCTATGAGGAACAAAATCCTTTTTGAAAACCAAGATATCTGAATTATGGAACAATGGATAAAGTATATAATCCAATATATGATATCCTGGAAAAAGGCTAAAAAGGATGATCCAGAGGATGACAACATCTTTATAACACAACACAACCCTAGAAACAGTTTTCGACATCAGAAAAAAGTTAAATGGAACAAACCTGCCGAATGATTTATGAAACTTAATTTTGACGGTGCAAAGGTAGCTTCTGGACAAGCAGGTTCTGGTTTTGTCATCCGCGATTGCCATGGTAGAGTGGTTTCTTGCGGAGCGCAAGTCCTTGGAAATGTTTCTCCTCTCCAAGCCGAGTGTTACGGTCTTCATTCTGGTCTTCTAGAAGTAGTGAAGAAAGGTTTTTATCGCCTCGTGGTGGAAGGAGACTGCCTGGCCATCATTACTGGCCTCCGTGGGATTGGTACATGCCCGTGGGTTATTGAAATGATGATCACCGATGCTCTCGGCCTCTGCAAAGCGTTCGAGGTTGTCTCCTTCTCCCACACTTTCCGAGAAGGCGACCAGGTTGCAGACAGGTTTGCGCACATCGGTTTATCCTCGTCCTTCTCATCTGCACATTGCCCTGCCGAGGTCGAGGATGCCGTCCGCAAGGACGCTATTGGGCAGTGGTTCAACCAAGGTTGACCACCCCCAAATTTTCGCCCTTTATCAAAAAAAAAAAGTGACAGACTGACAGTATTATCGTGTGTCAGATTTGTTTTCCTTCACTCCCCTATTAGCACGATCGGGATCAGTTGTCCCCTTTATTTTCCCTCCCCAGCCCCCAAGAGGCCAAAATAAAAAAAGAAATATAATTAAAAAAAATAGTAAAGGGTGGAATTTTTGTGAGAAGTGATAAAGAGACAGGGGAATTTTTATGACAATAGATCCTTACCGCCAGCTATTTTTTTTTATACAAGGTAAATATTTGGGGGTGGGTTAACCGCGGTTATATCACCACCCAATAGCGTCCTTTCGACATGGTCGTCGATTGTTGAACTAGATCTCCAACCTATGAAGTTCGCTTGAAGACTGAGATGGACAAGGTGGTCAGCCACTCCACTCGATTACCCTTCCTACAAATGTGGGAGAAGGAGATGTCATCAAAGGCACGGCTGAAGTCGATGATGTTGGAAAGGCACGGCTGAAGTCGATGATGTTGGAAATGATCATCTCAATCTCCCAAGGGCAATTAAGTCCAGCACCTCTTCAAGACATTTATCGTTGTAAGATCGTCGCCCTCCACCTCAACACGCGAGTAATTAACCATCCTTCAAAACTTCTGAGAGGTCGTAGAGATCGAAGACCACGAGTCTCCGTCTGCAAAGTCAAAATCTGTCCGCAATCGAAGGGGCCACACGTCAAAGGTCTACTGAGGAAATCTCGAATCACAAAGCCGCAAACCGCTTAGCCCTAGGGAAGACTTGCACCATCAAAATTTATTTTCACAAAATCTGCTTTAAGTCTTTCTCATTATATATTACAGTATTCTGTTTACGTTAGATGATCTAATTATTGTGGGCCTTTTGGTCGGGTAATCCTCACCGCTATTATCTATCCATGCACAAACAATGTTGTTTGTATAATCGCGCAACCACATCGCCTCTAAATACGACATCAATCCTTTGATGTGGCCCCACTCAGCGAGCATACCCCTTCGTCGAGTGTTGAATGTATCAATTGTTCTAGATTCAAAGAGTCCACAATAGTCACTCTGAAACCTTCTCGCCACATCGAGATTCTTCGACTTCTTGAACTCGGCTTCTTCACATTCCCTCAACACATTAACTTCGCATAACATATGTCTCACATTGGGGAGAGCGGCCTTTAAAGCTGCGATGAGCCCCAACTCTCGATCCGTCACAATGACGTTTGGCAGCCTCCCCCGGAGTGTGTACATTAATTGTTGCAATGCCCAACGGTAAGTATCAGTGTTTTCGCGTGACATAAAGCAAAATGCAATATTGAAATTCTTCCCCGTACAAGTGAAGCCAATGAACTGACACAAAGATATCCCGTACCTACACAGCGATGATAAATGTAGTCATGAAGAAAAAAAAAACAAGGTTATGAGACAAGTTTTAAATAGAAGAAATTCTTACTCGTTCGTCTTGTAGGTGTTATCTATTATCACTGCAAATGGAAATAGGTTGAGCAAGCGAGGAACTTCCGGTTGCACCAGAAACATGCCATTGAGGCTATTAACCTCGCCAACGGATTTTCTTACAAAACAGAAGTAGCCCTTCTTTCTCAACAGGTGCGGTCCTTCCTCTGTGATCGTTCTTTCCCCTCGAGCTTTATTCTTCAATGTCGTCTCTACCTGCTTTGGATCTAGCCGACCCACGAATGACTGCCCCTCCAATGAAGTTGGAATGACATGGTTGTGGGTTCCGTGAAGTAAGACCATCCCCCATTCGCCTCTTTTGAATTCCACGCCGGATAAGGCGAACGGGCAATCTTCAAGCTTCGATATAGATCTGCGATTCCGGCATCGTTCTCCATTCCCGACAACTTTTGCCCTCTTCCTTGGTGTGTACACGTCTCATGCTTCTCGCAAGCAAGTAACACACTACCACGTCTTTTGTGAGTGCTTCCCCATGACCGTTTAATAGTTAGCACCATATTCAGCCCCAAGGCAATATCGCAAATGTGCTTGATCATTGCATCACGATCTGACCACCTCTGTGATGTGGTGAAATCTGGCGTGTAATCGTAAAATTCCCGATTCTCGGACTCAGCTTTGTTCCCCTCATCATCTACCATATCAGTCTGCTCCTATATAGGGTCCTGAGGTATTGCGCCAGTGATTCAGGGACAGAATAATTGCAAGTTATGTACGAGAAAATCGTGCACAGTGAAAAATAAATCATGCAACTTGAAAGCAAAATGACTACACACTAATACACAAATGACATATGAGCATGTAATATAATACAGTAGTGCATATTATAATTATCCGTGATATGTACAAGTAAAACGCTCAAAATTATGTTTTCCTTTTTTTTAAGACAATAAATAAGCAAATATCCCGGATCTTAATGACACGCCCGGGTTATTTGGTCTTAAAAAATTTTACACTCTAGTAGAACTGTGAAGCAATTATGAAGAGAGATGAGAGAGAAGGAAGAGCCATAGATCGAGACGGAGAGAGGTGAAAGAGGGGACATCAGTCATAGATTGAGTGAAAGGTCTTCTTCAAGACCAAACCTCCGGTGCTATCCTAGTATCCTTCGCCCGGACAAATGAATGTAATATAACCATGTATAAGTTCTACGAGAAAAATTGACAGAAAGTGCTAAATGCAAAGCCAAACGGACAAAAATGTAAGGAAATAAAAAAACTGCAAGCAAACAAAGCATGCGGAATTAAAGCTACTTAGCTACTGATATAAATGTAAGTAACTTGTTAAGGAAACAGTGTATGGGTGATTCGGCTAAAGGCCAATTGTAATGGGCTCAAGCCCAGCCTAATAGTGCATAGACGGAAGCCTTACCAAAGGCTAATTCTGAGTGTATACGGGGCATGTTGATATGGAACTACAGACAAACCACTTTCAGCCCTTCTCTTATCTTCTTCTTCCCTTCCTATCTCTCTCAGCTTTTACTTTCCTAAACCCCTTTCATACACAGACAACCCTAGGTCGGTGACATAACTAATTAACTATTATGTGTAACTGTAAATTTCACAAGAAAACCTATTTTACGAAAATAAATCTGAACAAATAAATCGGCTTGCAGGTAATATAGGCTTCAAAAACATACCGGTACGGCCACATCGTGATCTTCATTCACCATCGGCAATGGCGGATCCAGGATTGTTGCTAGGGAGGCTGAAAATTTATAGAACAATAATAAAATTAATCTTGGTATCCGTCTACTATCTTCAAGTTCATTGCACATCACCCACATATAAAGATTCGTACCTACTATGTTATAGAAACCATCTAATATATAGTCATCATAAGAGACAAACACCCAAAACCTGTAATTTAAAAACTTTTCTTAGTCGTTACACAACGTCTGGCTAAGGGCCCAAAAAATGCAGTAACTTGTCAACTTGTTTCTTCCTTTGATCAAAATGGTTCAAACGCCTTCAATTAAGTGCAATAGAAAGCAACAAATTTGTAAAATACATTTTCAGGCATAAAAGTTGAACAATCCGTGCTTGGGTCACACCAACTTGCAGCATCACATTCAGCATATTACAGGCATTAGATATTAACAAGAAACATATCTCATCAAATATTCCACAAAAACTTCCCCAAATCACAAACTCAATTCACAAATCCCAAATTCAATTCACAAATTCGTAAACTTCATTCCCAAAATCACATATAAATGACAAAATTGATTCCCAAAATTACAAACCCTAATCAAAATTTCACAAAATTGATTCTCAAAACCAAACCCTAATTTCACCAATTGATTTCCAAAATCAAAACCCTAAACGAATTCTCATCCTACCTATAAATCAAATCTCAACAATCAAAAGTTACAGCACAAATTCACAAAGTATAAAGTATGAAATGCTAACCTTTTCAATTCGGATTTGGGATTTGGGGAAGAATTAACAACAATGGAGAGTGGAGACTATGGAGTCTCCCCTGTTTGGCAGCAGGCAGAGCCGACAGCCAGTGAGAGGGCGGAGCAGACACGGTGGCGACTGGCGCGACGGCGGGGGAGTGCTGGTGCGAGTGCGACTGTGCGAGTGCGAGTCGGGGGAGTGCTGGTGCGAGTGCGGGTGCGAGTGCGAGTGCGAGTTTTGCTGGTTTCTCAACCCCGGAATTCGCAAATAGAAGCCTCAGAAAAGGCAACCGTGTACTGTGTTGTCTGTGAAAATATGTTAAAAAGTTTATACAAAAAATAAAAAAGGGGCAGAGGGGATTCGAACCTTGGACCTTAACGTAAAATAATACTTTAGTTTTTTATTGTAAAATTTTCTAGAAAATAGAAAAGGAAGAAGACATTATGGTGTAAGTGCTTGGATTAAAATTATGAAATTAGAAAGGAGGATTTGGCTAGGACAATAAACCATGTTCTTAAATTATTAAAGTAATTTAAAACAAAATACCTTATCAATATTATATCAATTTAATATCCCTTTATTGCATTGAATTTATAATTACAGTATAAACACAATGGAATTGAATCCAACCACACTATTACGTAGCTTAACACGGAACTCTTTTTTTATTTATTTAATCTCGATCTCGATGAATACACGAAGCTCATGATCCGTTTGGAAGACAATAAATAATACATTTTGTGCGTTTATTAGCACATTAGGGTTTCACTCACCAATTTCAACAAATAGAAGAAGCTATAAGGTGTGAATTGATTATGCCTTGAATAGGTAAATAAAGAGCGGTCATTCCGGGGTTCGAACCGGAGACCTATGTGTACTACCCATAAGTCTTTTCCGGTGAGCTATTTCGAAATGGTTGTGAATTGATTATGCCGAGTAAAAACAGAGAACGATTGGACTACGCTTAGGGCAGATTAATTACAATTACAAAATAAAATGGATGTGAACGTCGCTCTTCTGGAGTTTGTGATGGAGATTAGAGGAGAGAAATTGGGCTAATGTTTTACATAATTATTCAATATAATAATGGGCATGTTTATTACTACCTCCGTTCCAAAATACATGGGTTTTTAGTTTTTGACACGTTTTTTAAGGAGCGAAAAACTCTATAAAATATTATTTTTTTAATTAATTTTTTTATATAATTTAATACTTATTAGTAATAAGTATTAAATTATATAAAAAAATTAATTAAAAAAATAATATTTTATATAGTTTTTTGCTCCTTAAAAAACGTGCCGAAAAGTCAAAACCCATGTATTTTGGAACGGAGGGAGTAAATTGCAATTGCAAATACAATGGGCCTGACCCAGATGATACCAGGCTACCAGTCTCACAAACCCCAGAAGAGCGACGTTCACATATATGCACGTGGGATTTCCATTATCCACACATTTTCTTTAATTTGTTTGTTGTTTTTTATTCTTTTTTTTTAAAAAAAAAGCGACAATAATTTAAACGATAATCCCATAATGGAATTATCGTTTTTGGTTTTGTCATTCACGAAGGCCAGTGTCTTGGTTTTGCCAGTTCTTGATTGCGTGGCGCAGGGCTAATGTTCGGTTTTTGCTACAAGCGGAGTGACTTGGTCTACATGTTGGTTGACTGGAATCTACTAAGAGGGGTTTCTCGCGTCTTGAGGTGGATGGGAACTGCTTGACTGTGGCCAATGCCATTATGCAGAGTTTTTTGACCGTCTCTCTTTCTCACACACCCTTAGGGAAGGAAACCAAGTAGTTGACATGATGGCGCATCTTGATTAGACTCACCTCGACTATGTTTGAGGAGCACTCTACAGTTGAGATCGATGACCTCGACCGTCAGAATGCTTTTGGATGATGGTTCAACCGCAGTTGCCTATCCCCAAATCCTTGCATTGTATAAACACTAGTACAAATATAGGGGGTGGAGCACGGTAAGTTGGGTACGGTTTTTTACAAGCGTGCTTATTTTTTTATTTTAAGCACGGTTTTATATTAAAAGTGTGTTCCCAACCCCAAATTTAACAAAAAGCAACAGACTTTTCCATAAAACCGTTCTCGTTTATTTCTAAAAAAATATTTAGACCGGTTTTCGTGTAAAGCGTGCTTAAAAAAACTTAAAACGAACACGATTTAATTTTCAAAGTGTGTTCCCAAAACCAGATTTGACTAAAACAAATACGCTTTGCTATAAAACCGTTCTCGTTTATTTGTAAAAAAAATATTTAACTCGATTTTCGAGTAAAGCGTGCTTAAAAAAATTACAACGAGCACGGTTTAATTCTCAAAGTGTGTTCCCAAAATCAAATTTAACTAAAACGAACACGCTTTTCTATAAAATCGTTCTCATTTATTTCTGAAAACTATTAAGCTCGGTTTTCATGTGAAGCATGCTTAAAAATAAATTAAAACGAACACGGTTTCATTTTACAAGTGTGTTCCCAAAACCAACTTTAACTAAAATCAACACGCTTTTCTATAGAACCGTTATTGTTTGTTTCTAAAGGAATAATTAGCTCGGTTTTCATGTAAAGCGTGCTTAAAAAAATTAAAACGAACACGGTTTTATAAGAAAAGTGTCTTCCCAAAACCAAATTTAACTAGAGGGAACACATTTTTCTTTTAAATCGTTCTCATTTATTTTTATCAACCGTTCTCGAATTTTTTATTTTTTTTATATTTAGAGTTTTTTTTAGTAATTAGATTAAGTAAATGCGCAAAGTTACAACAAAATTCCGTAGCTCGAGTGGCAGGAGTGTAAAGTGGACGAATTCAGTTTGAGGGTGCAAGAGGTCTTGGGTTCGACTCCTGGTTCGAGTGTGCAAGGGGTCTTGAGTGAAATATGAAATAGCATACTTTTTATTTAAAGCGTGCTTACAGAAATATGAAAGAGCACACTTTTCATTCAAAGCGTTCTTATTATTAAGCACGGTTTGAAAAAAAGTGTGCTAAAACTTTTTTTTTAGCACACTTTAATTGAAGCGTTCTTATAATTGATCGTATGACAATTTTAAGAACGCTTCAACACAAAACCGTGCTTAAAATATGGGATCACGGTTAAATAGTAAGTGTGCTTATTTGGGAGCGAACTCACTATAAGCACAGTACGAGAAGTGTGCTCCCATGCATAAAAAAAGCGTGCTCTAGTCCCCCTTTTGTACTAGTGAAAAAAAAGCTCTCAAAACACACCATGCGTTTACCGAACCATGAGCACACAAGACCGATGACTTTCTATCCTAAAAATAGTTGGCATTAAATAGGAGGAACATCCCACTATTGTATGTAAGATTTAGACTTGTTATATTATTAATGGGGATGTGTACATCTTCCACACTACCATAACCTACCATGCTTCGCCATATGAAAGTTTAGATCCATCAATGTCCTCCAACTGATTTTTCTACGGTACGTTTATCCTAAAATTATTTTACCCTTAACATTAAATAAATTAAAAATACATATATTTAGCTTACACATATTTGAAAAAAAAATCTAAAAAAAAAAATAACTTACCGAAATTATAAACCAAATGTATGGAAAAACTCAATTTTTTAGCTTTTACGTGGAGAGGAAAGACGAGAGATGAGCTCTTGGAGAAAAACCAGAAAGCTCAACGGGCTACGCAAAAATAGAGCGAAAGTCCGAAGTAGTCTTTCTCTTAATATCATCGTCAATAACCGATAAAATGCCCTCCTTATTAAGAAAGGAAAAAACCAAAAAAAGAAAAGGGAAAAAAAAAGCTAACGATTGAACCCACTCCACACACAATACACATTTTTTTTGATTAAGTAAGAATTCGAGGGTTAGACGGGTCTGACACTTGTCAAAATTGACAAATGGAGGACCATCAAACATAATACACATTGAAATCTATACCTTGGCCGCCACGTACGGATTGGATATTCTTTTATAAATAAAAAGAAGTTGATATTGCTTAATTGTATTATTAGGTTGAAGTTCCTTTCAAAGACTTACCTCCACATATTAATTCTGATATTTTTGTAATCTTTCAAACTCCTTCAACTTTGGCGTTCCAACATGTCCGTACGATATCCCTATAAATACCCTCTGTCAGTCCGCGAGAGCAATATAAGATTTACCACACAATATATCTTCAAAGGTCTTCTTAATATCAATAAACCAATATGGATAAAAAAATCCTCGGCCTCTTTCTCCTCCTCGTCGTCGCGCTCTCCTCAGGTATACATATATATTCAGCTCAATTCGTATATCGCTCACCAATCTAGCTAGCTAGAATAATATATCAACATGTCATAATCAACTTATATGAGCGCGTGGGAACACATCAATTTGCAGAAACAAACATGGTGAAAGTGGAAGGGTATTGTGCGAAGCCGAGCATGTACTACCATGGCTTCTGTGGGTCGGACTCGAGCTGCACGAACGCTTGCGTGAGGGAGCAGGGCTGGACGTACGGGGTGTGCGTCAACCATGGCTTCTTGAACAGCGCCTGCGAGTGCCGCAGGAACTGTTAAACCGTCCATCGATCGATCTACTTCTCCTTACGGCATATATGCATGGCTCGTGCATGTCTCCACAATATTATATACAAAATAATTAAAGGAAACGTATATATAGGGTGTTCGATCTCCCTATATATATATCCTAATTATATATATGTGCTTTTTAAAATTGTGTCATATATGTTCACGGGTTGTTGCACGTACGTACCCTACGTTCTCGATCTGAGTACGTGTTGTATGGTACGGTTAGGTCTTGTTTGTTGAATAAATCGAAAGATATCGTTCATCGATCTATATATATCCGTACGTTATAATCAAAACTATAAAGGTGTATACTAGTTTTATTTGTTGGTAATAATATATATCGCCGGAGTGTGGGGGCGGCCACGCCCAGGGGCGGACCCAGAAAGTTTTTAGTGGAGGGTCACCATAGTAATTGACAATAAGATTGAGAAAAAAATCGCAAGACACAACGTGATCGATAGTACAAACTAGTGTCAACATATGGTTTCGAAAATACTACAAATATATAAAACGAAAATAAGGATAAAAAACGAAAAATAAAGATATAAAACACAATAAATAAACATTGCATTATTAATATGTAATAATGTATAATTAGATATAAAAAATTTAAATTTGCGTAACTTCTTACCATATTCTCAAAATAAGTAATATAACATATGGGCTCAAAGCTCTCGAGATGAATTATAATATGAGAATGTCAATTTAAGTAAAATATTAAAGTATTATAGTATATTGAAATAAAACTAAAGTAATTAATGCTGCCGTAATTTTCAAACATTCATAACTTTTTACTCAGATGTCGGATTAATTAGGGCGCGCGTATTATATATCAAAACGAAGCTATCGACGAGGAGAATACACCTAAATAATTGATCGGATGAGGAGGGGGTCACGTGACCCCCCTAGGACCCCTCAGGCCCGCCTCTAGCCACGCCTATAATACCAAGTTTTAATCTTTGATATATATCTGTTCAAGATCAAAACAATGGACCCAAGTCGGGGTGGCCTAGTGGTGAGAAGTAAGGGGGTAGGAAGGAGGTCCCGGGTTCGATCTCTACCTCCGCCCCTTTCCTTGGAATTTCCATCCTAGGTTTGCCTTACTCCATACCAATGGGTCAAGCCGGTTTATCTAGTACGTGGCTCTTGCCAGCTGGGTCACGTGATCGAGGTTTACCGCCAAAAATAAGTTCCTCGTCATAAAAAAAAAAATACTATATCTAGTTTTTCGTATGATATTATTGCTCTCTAAGCAGGGGCGGCCCAAGGGGGAATTGGATGGTTCAAAGCCCTTAGTTTAGAAGAAAAAAATCATGGGTATTTTTTTTTTAAATTTTTACTAATTTTAAGGCTAATATATTACAAAAATGAACAATATACTACAAAACTTAGACTAGATTAGATAGGAAAGAGTTGATATTTAAAATCATGAGATTATATAGGTTTAAACCCCTTTAACCTCAAATTTGAATTTTTTTTATGCTTTTTTTTTTAACTAAAAATGACTATTTAAAAAAATCATTTCTTGAAAAAAATTCCAAAAAATAATCACCCAGCAAAAGTATTTTTAGTTTCCTCGATTTACGAATTAAGGCATATACAATAAATCGAAAATAGTCAATATTAGTATCGCTACATATATGTATCAATCGATTATTTTAGATATAAATATTTATCAACAATAACAACCCAATATATTCCGCGATAAGGCAGAGTCAGGATGTACGCACTCTTACCTCGAACTAGTCGAGAGAGTGTTTCCAATAGACCCAAAACGATAGGGTATAAACAAAACATGGAAACATGGAAACAAAACATGGAAACATGGAAACATGCCAAATAATAGAGAGTGAGGTAAAAGGGAGCAAAGAGCGGTTTTTGGAGTTTTTTTTTTTCTTCATTTTTTTCGCTTTCCCATTTTACCCTCTCCTATTTCTCTTTCTTTCTGAAGAACGGTTTACTCTCTGCTCCAATCCTCCACGTTCTGCTTCTTCTTGCCCATTGTTGCCGCCCTCCTCGCCTCGCCTTCTTGTGCCGACGAAGAAGCCATGGCGGGTTCTAGCTTCGGCTGCACACGCCGTGGAGGTCGTGGTCTAAGGGCTTCTCCTACACCTAAGGCTCACAAGCGACTATGGAGAGAGAGACGAAGACAGAAAAACAAGGTGAAGTGTGGCAGCAAAGGGAGTGACGAAGTCAGTTGGCCGGTAGTGCAAGTGCCGTGTCAGGCGATTGGTGAAAGGTATGTATTTTTCAATTTAGAATTTTTCCTCATGCGAAAATTAGGGTTTTTTTTGACATAATTACCCTATATTACTATAAAATTATCATTCAAGCAATAGATCCAGACTTGCCCTAATAAGCATGTACTTAGACTCGTATTTCTTGACATTCTTAACTGAATAAAACTGGAGTATAATTGATCTGGCAATGGGCCACCACCAAAATTGAATTGGGTAGCGCACAGTCGCACATGACAAAAAGAAGTGGTGGGCAGCAGAAGGCAAGGAAAAACACACGAAATTTTGAGGTGGATGGGACTCGAAACTGAGGCTCCAATGCTCACATCTGGGGTCCCAACCAACTGGGCTATTTACACAATATGATACATGAATACCTATATTAAATATATTACTAGCAAAATGGGGTGGCCTGCTCATTCCGTCCCTGCTCGTGGGTCCCATTATTTTTTTAATTAAAAAAATCATAAATCTCCATTTAATCTCCACTATCCATTTTATCCAATCCGACGATCCTTATGTGTTCCTACTATATATATATAGAGAGAGAGGTTAGGTCTTGTGTTTATAGCTCTTATGGTGTTAAGTGTTAACAATTATAAGCCATTGGATCATTAGAAATGGAGGGTCTAGATTCATTCCCGAAATTATATTTTTTAATTTGGAAAATTAAAAACCCACCCCATTTCCTCCTTCCTGGCGCGTGCAATCTCACCCAAAAGATCTGATTTTTTTGGATAAAACACAAAGAGTATCTTCATTATCGAGAATCGTCCGAAGGGGGAGGCGTGGAACTGCAACTCCGAAACCGTGGAACTACAACTCCGAGCAACGCCAGAAATCGTCTGCACCTGAAGTGGAAGGAGGCGCGCCACCAGATCTCGCCGCCACCACATCTCTTCCAACGCGCGAAGGGGTCGGGAGCCACCGCCTCTCTGCCGGTGTTCAGCGATTTGCTGCAGAATCGTCCGAAGGGGTTCGAATCAGCAAAATCAACATCGAGATGGATAAGTTCCAGTGCTTTGTGACTCCTTGCTGAATCCGTAGTTCAAAATCGTTGGGTGTTGTGTGTTTCGATTGAAAATCGATTGATTTTAGTACAGTGTAGGTCGGATAGGGTTTTTTGTGAATTTTTGTTAAATCCCACTCCCTATCGGTTGATTGAAGATGAAATTGGATGAATGAATTGGTTATTCTGATGAGTATAGTTTAATTTTTTTGATTGAGTCGAATGGGGTTTGGAGTTATAAAATTGCATAACTAACTAGATGAATATTTGACAACAGATGGTGCATATGTGTGAGAACTAGATGAACATACTGAATATTACTGAATATTTGATGAATATATGACAACATATGGTGCATATGGTAAGCACCCTACCTACATAACAGTAAAGCCATATAATCGTCGGAAGTATGTTACTGAATATTTGATGAAACTTAAGATGAATAGTTGGTGCATCTGTATGAATATTTGATAATACACGATGAATATATGATGAATAAATCTGAAATATTGATGAATCTTTTATGAAATCTTGATCAATATCTCTGAGATCTGAATGAATGTTTATTAATTCTAGATGAATAATTGTGATATCTTTTTGGTATGTTAGAGACATTGCATCGTGACGTCGGACTTGAATAGTGAGAAGGCGACGGTATTAGCTGCTTTCAAGAATGGTCCGGACAATGTTAACCAGGTTGCATGAAAGAAAATCCATCCTTAAATGGTTCTGGACATGTCGGGCTTACACCATTTGCAATTTCCCTGTTAAAGTACTGCGTTTGTTTCGCACTTTTGGTCAAACTTCTCCCCTAGAACATATGTTAGTATATCTTCATGTAGGAAGTAAGTGTTAGACAATTATCTACTCCCACTTTTTGGTATGTTAGTGACATTGTTATATATAACAACTAAGACATCTGTCTCTATTCGTCGGCATGGTCTGTTTTACGCAAACATATTGACAGTGAACCGTTAACCAATATTACCCTAATAATGACAAATAATACCCTTCTAATGACGAATATTACCCTTCTAGTGACGAATAATTTCCCCATCTTAAGTAACATGGGGAAATTATTCGTCATTAGCAGGGTAATATTCGTCATTAGATGGGTAAAATTCGTCAATGGGTCAACAACACCATGTACCAACTACTTCGATCTCCTTCACTAGCCGGTTTGACAAAACCGTCTATGATATACAAAGATATCACATAACAAAAACATTGATCTTGAATTGTTTGATATCATTTTTTTTTATAAAAGGCAATGGATAAAATTTGGAACAATAAAAATAAGAAAATAAAATCAAGTTTGTTAGATAGGATATTTTTATATAAAGATATATAATTAAATTTGGAAGAAAAATCAAAATCCCAACGTGGCCACCCCCTATTTCTCGCACCAAATTTCAACTGAATTCGGCGCCGGTTTTCCACCACCAGGAGATTGTGCTTCACACGCTAAACTGCGTGTAGAATTAAAAAAATCATGGGCCCACTGCTTTAATTTAAAAAAATCCAATAAATCAAGGATTAATCACAACCTTTCATTTGTATTCGATCGACGACCTATATTTGTTAACATTTAACACCGTAAGGCTTGTAAACATTGGAACCACATTATATATATATATATATATATATATATATATATATATATATATATATATATATATATATATATATATATATATATATATTGGTTCCGGTGTAAACACCTCTTAGGGTGTAAGTTATAAACAAATCTTGACCATCAATTTAAATTGAATGGAAGGTGGAGATTAATTGTATTTTATTATATTAAAAAAAAAGACAAAATAGGAAAAGGAAACCGATATTGGCTCAAGGCGCGTGCAACTCCATTCTACAATTTCTACGTATTTGTTTTTTGATCTGGTGGTTTCTATTTTTTTTTGTTTTTATATGTGGCGGTTTCTACTAGTATTTCACTCATTTGGCTTCCTTCCCCCCCCCCCCCCCCCCCCTTGTTTCGGTTTTTTTTTTAAAATTTGTTGACATGATAATTGTGATAATTATGGATAAATTATCTTATTCGGTTAAATTACAAATATTATTCGCAGGTAAGGGAACAATTATTCCATTAAACTTAACTTGAGAGATTATATTATTCGGTTAAACTTGATAGATTATTCGTATGTACGATTACGATTGTTTGCATGGTTATTAGTTTTGGGGGTTAAAAGAATTTTGAACAAAATTGTATATTATTCGGCGAGATCACAAAAATTATTCATATACAAGAGTAAGTTTGCAACAATTATCTATAAAAACAATTATGATTTGATGAGTGGTTTTTGAGAGATTATTCATAGAAATGTCTAAATTATTCGTTGACATCTGATAAATTATTCATAGATATAAATGAATTCATGAGTAATTATTTTTAAGGTTTCTTTTATCCATTATCCATTGATATATGTAAAAGTATTCATATAAATAATTGAATTATTCACAAATTCATGGTTTCTCTTTGGAATTCATATATAAATTGTGCTCGGTATAAGAGATAATTAGAAGATATACAAGAGATTATTCGTACGAATATCTAAATTGTTAGTTGATTTCTAATATATTATTCATATGTATAATTGAATTAATGATTAATTGTTCTCATGATTTATTTTATCTATTATTCACTGATATATATATATAAAATTATTCGCAAGTCATGGTTTCACAATGTATGAGTTATTCTTGGAAATAAATAAATTATTCATTCATATCTAATTAATTATTCGTACGAATATATAAATTGTTCGTTGATTTCTAATATATTATTCGTACGTATAATTGAATCAATGATTAATTGTTCTTAGGATTTCTTTTGTCCATTATTCATTGAAATTATTCGTAGATATAATTGAATTGATGAGTGGTTTTTCTTAGGTTTTTTTTTCTATTATTCAATCATATATGAAAACTTATTCATTGATATATGACAAATTATTCATATGATTATATAATTTATTGATTTGTTGATATTTGATAAATTACTTATACATATAATTGATATAATGATTTACTGTTTGTATGGTTTCATTGATATATAAAATATTATTCGTATAAATAATTGATTATTTGTACTATTTAGTATGGTGTGCATAATAATATTATTTATGTGTACAAAAATATATATAACAAGACAATTGTCTATATAAATAATTAAATTTATGTGTCTCACAATAAATAAACCTATACGATTTTTTTTAATCTATGTGTCTCACAATTAAAAAAAAAACATTAATCGTTGGGGCTCAGCCGGTAATCCCACATTTCACATTTACAGTCTTACAGAGTATGTGATAAAATAAATACAAAAGGAAAAGAAAAGAAAAAAGAAAAAGAAAATAACTTTTTTGCCTTGTACGGTTTGTACCACACGCACAAGAAAATAGAGTGGGTGGGTTTTGATGTGGGACCCACGTTTTTTTAATAAAAAAAAATAAAAAAATAAGGATTAAATCTCCACCATCCATTTCACATAATCCTAAGGCTCATCTTTGTTCACAAATTGTATTCTAAGTAGTGTTTAAAAATGAACCATCCTCTCTCTATACATATATATAATAGATCATAAGTACCTAACTCTTAAGTGTATCATGTGAACAAATTTAGACCCTTAATTGATAGAGAATGGAGGGCTGAGATAATTCAAAAATATTTGATTAATTGTAATTTTATTTTTTTTACAAAATAAAACACTCATCGAGCGCGTGGTATCACAACGCTCCCTAACCCTACCATTACCATAAATTGACATAGGAGAGCTTGGGCGATGAGGCGAGGACGACGGGGAGGCGAGGAGGCGATCAACTTCAGTGATGTGATGTCCAGTTGAAGGCCAGCGAGGAGGCATCCGGGCGAATAAAGTCAAAGGGCCAGCGAGGTTGTAGCGGCGACGGAGGGACGTAAGATGGCGACGACGATTGAGTAGCATTAGACTCCCGTTTGCCTGCAATCTCTTCTTCTGCTTAATTGTAAATTTGTAAGCCTTAATCGATTGAAGATGCCAGCACATATCAACATAAATCGATTAAAGATGCCAGACAGTTTCATCAATTGAAGATGAAGATGCCACTCAATTGGTGATAGGTTTCATATTTTCAATTCATGTTTTTGTTTTATCGATTTATGTATTTTAATTCGAATTTGTATCCCAGATCTAGTTCCTTCTCTATCCAACATGCATCTTTGCGCCTTGGTTTCAGAGTTGGTATTGACCAAGTTCTGCTATGTATATATCCACATGATAGGATTTCATTGGATTTTAGGCTGAAAAGGAAGGATTTATTGGATTTGGCCGAATAATCACCATTTCATATAGATCAATGGTTGATTTTTTGTGTTTTCATGGGATTTAAGAGTATTCGAGAAAAAATTCGAATTATTTACATGTAAGGACCGATTTTGTGCTTATGAGATGAATTTTTTTTATGTTGGCGGTTATATAAATAAAAAATGCAGATCGAATAATCATGTGATACTATCGAATAATCCAGCGAAATCATCGAATAATCTATCGATACGATCGAATAATTTATCGATACGATCGAATAATTTATCGATATGATCGAATAATCCTGTGTTACCATCGAATAATTTGTCGATACGATCGCATAATCTATCGATATGATCGAATAATCCAGCGAAACCATCGAATAATCTATCAATGCGTCGAATAATCTATCGATACGATCAAATAATCCTGTGAAACCATCGAATAATCTATCGAACCCATTGCATAAATTATTGATACGATTGAATAATCATGTGATACAATCGAATAATCTATCGATACGATTGAATAATCACAAACAATGAAACAACCCCAGCCACTATGTACGCGCCTCCCATCAGGCAAGCAGGGCTCAGAAATTATTGAGGGCCACCATTTTTTTAATTAAAAAAATTATAAAATAAAATTGCCTTTTAATCTCAATCATCCATTTTGATCAATCAATGTCCCTGATTTGTTCACATGATACACGTTAAGAGCTGAGTACACCGGAACCAACCTATATTTATATATACAAAAATATATATTAATAAATATTTTTGGGGCAGTTTCCATACAGGCCATATTTTTTGCCTATATTAGGAAATTGTCCACCACCATCTCCATATTAGCTAAATGTCCACCTATGTTGCTGAAACTGCTGAAACGGAGTTGTTGAAATTGTCCCCTTGTGCCCCCTCATGTTTCAACAATTTTTTTTCCCCGCGTTGCTAAAACCCTGATTTCAGCACTGTTGTTGATGTTGATAACCCGATTTCAGCAACGTTGTTGATGCTAAAAACCCCGATTTCAGCAACGTTGTTGATGCTGAAACTTCGGTTTCAGCAGCGTTGTTGATGTTGAAATGGTTATTGCTAACACTGTTGAAATTGTTATACTTACAAGCTACTGAAATGCTGAAATACTAAAATGTTGGAAGACTGTCATATATGCTTGTAAGATATAGTATCTCATGCAATTTTATAAGAATTAATTTCAGCAACAATCAAGAAGTTAATAAACTCTCCAAAAGTTTCAGCTAAGCAAATTTTTTTCCCTGAAATTTCCAATACACAATAGACATTTGTATTCAAAACAAATACACCAGTTGATGGGACATTCTATGAATAGGTGAATATCATCTTCCACGAACTGGTTGCATAAGATACATGTGTTCGGTACCGCCACCCCTTTTAGGGCCAGTCGGGTAGCCGTGGCGAGGCCTTTTTGTTTTATTTTCCAAATAAAGTTCTTAACTTTAGGTGGGGCGTCAAGTTTCCAGATCCATGAGTATTCATCCGACGGTCTTTGTGGTGTGGATGAGATTAAGTTATAGGCACTTGTCGTTATGAACCATCCCTTTTTGGCGGGCCACCAATACAGTCTGTTTGTAAGGGGAGTGATTGGCAAGGGGATTTTCATAATATCCTCTACTATGGACTTAGGAAGCACTGATTCAAGTTTTTCCTTCCACCATTGTCCTCCTATTATGAAATTGCTTACAGAATCATTTAAATTAATGTTATGTTGAGAGTCTATTTTGTCTTTTAGAGGGGTCGTAGCCACCCAATTATCTTCCTAAAACTTAATTGATTTCCCATCCCCCACCTGCCAGATGAGTCCCGTTTTGAATTTCGGGATTAGATAAGTCAGTTTCGACCATTGCCACGAGGCATTGCCTTTTCTAGAGTAGGTAAGGATGTGGTTTTCTTTCAAATACTTGTATTGTATGATTTTTACCTAGTTATTTTCCGGTTCAGCCAGAATTTTCCAGATGAGTTTTAGTTGAAGAGCTTCATTCATATCTTTGGTTTTTCTAATTCCCAGTCCTCCATCCCTTTTTGATTTACATATTTTGTCCCAACTGATTAATGGGCTATGTTGCGCATCTTTGTTCCAGAAAAAGGTTTTGTTGATTTGATCTAGTTGTTTGTGGACTGCTACCGGAAGCATGAAGCTCTGCATTAAGTATAAAGGTTTTGATGATAAATTAGACACTATTAGGGTTGCTCTGCCTTGTTGAGAAAGGGCATTAGCACGCCATTTGCTCAATTGGTCTTTAGATTTGCATATCATTTCGCCAAAGGTTTCATTGGTAACCCTCCCATTTATGATGGGACAACCTAAGTATTTTTCCAGGTTTCGTTCAAGGGGTATGTTTAGAATCCCTTCTAGGTCTCGAGCTCTTGATCTAGGAATACCTGGGGTGGTTTGAAAGGACGATTTGTGGTAATTTACTTTTTTCCATGAGAATTTACAATAGTCTTCAATTATCTCTTTAACTTTTGGACATGCAGAATTACTTCATTTCGAGTTATGTCGTTTGCAAAGGCCATAAACGGAACGCAGGGACCCGAATGGCCAAATTTAAATCCGATGCTGTTGTGGTTAGATTCTGCTTCCCTTGAGAGTTTACGAGCAAGAATTTCTGCCCTGAGCAAGAAGAAAAACAGGGAGAGGGGGTCTCCTTGCCTCAAACCCCTTGAAGGTTTGAAAGGATCCGCAGGGCCGTTGTTTAATAAAACAGAGAAAGAGACTGTGGTCACACATTCCATAATAATATCCACAAATTTTTGGTTGAATCCAAATTTTTGAAGAACTGCTTTCGTGAAATGCCAATCTACTCTGTCGTATGCTTTCTCCATATCGAGTTTTATTGCAGCCCACCCCTTGGCACCTTTTCTAGTACAAAAGGAGTGGAATACCTCGTGTGGATATTGTCTTGGATTGCTCTATCGGAAACAAAGGCTCCTTGTAATGGGTGTATAAGTTTTCCTATTACCATTTTCAGTTGTTCTGTTATTATCTTTGAGATGATTTTATATAAGGTAGAACATAGGCTAATCGGGCGATAGTGTGTAGTCATGGAGGGGTTATCATTTTTTGGTATGAGGGAGATAAAAGTGTGGTTAATTTGTTTTAGCATTTTGCCAGAGTGAAAGAAAGCTTTTGTAGCCCGGATGATATCAGAGCCAACGATGTCCCAATAATTTTTGTAGAACTCAGTCGTCATTCCATCAGGGCCGAGGAATTTGTTGTTCCCCATTGAGAAGACTGCTTTTTTTATTTCACTGTTTGTTAGTTGTTGAATAAGTGATTTGTTTTCCTCTTCTGTAATGGTCGGGTTGATTTCTGAAATGTATTCTTCTAATTGGGGGGTCCTATACATTTGTTCCCGATTAAATCTTTTCTCAAAGTCTCTTTGAATTTCCCTGGACAAATATCTCAAAACATTAACAACCTAATCACATAAATCAGAGATATGAATCAAATTTTACAAATTTTAGGCTCCACTCTTCCGATGGAGAAGAAACAACATATAGCAATCAGATGGTGGACCATTTGGTTTATAAGAAATCAAACAATCTTTAGAAATGAAACAATCCCCTTTGTAGAGGCTATCAAGAAAATGATCACGAACAAAATTGATAATTGGAGGAAAGCTAGTAGATGGAATGAATTGGAGGATGACGGCATATAGAAACAAAGTAGAGGAAAAGGGCTCTCTGGGAACAATAGGAAAACCTACAGATGGAGGAAATCTCCGGAGGGCAAATATAAGCTAAACTTTGACGGATCATTTAAATCAACCACAAACAGTTCCATTGGATACATCATCAGAGATTGGCGTGGAGACCCAATCAATATTGGCAGAAAAGCTAGTGGTTGACAATCACCCCTTATAGCGGAAGCTTTAGCTCTACGCCTAGGGATAGAAAAAGTGAGAGAACTAAACATAACCAATCTAATAATAGAAAGAGACTCTAATATTATCACGGACTATCTAAGATCACAAGTTGGATGTCCTTGGGAAATAGAAATGGTCATGTCAGATATCCAAAGCCTTCTCAAAGGAATAAGGAATGTCAGTATATCACATATTCCCCGTATTGGTAACCGGGTAGCGGATAAGGTTGCACACATTTGCTACTCTACTAGGGGGCCTGAGCTATACCTAGATAAAGGTCTTCTTGACCTCATCCGACAGGATGCTTTCGGTTAAGGTTCTCCCATCCGAATTTTTACCTAATTAAAAAAAAAAAATACACCAGTACCCTAGTCAAATACACCACTAACTCCAGCTTTAGCTCCCAAACTCTTGATCTATATTCAATAGATGGAAATGCAATGACATAAGATATTAGAATTGACATAAACAATTGAGACTACTATTGATCGAACACAATTTCCGCAAAGGATTTTCGAGACTACTATTTCAGCAGCATTCAAAATTCAAATTGATTGAAGTGCAGAAATTGATCGAAGTGCAGAAAACGAGTAGCTAGAGACTACTATTGATCGAAGTGCAGAAATTGATCGAAGTAGAAAAATCAAATTGCAAAGAGGGAAAGGGACCTACGCCTCATCGAACCTACAATCACTATTGTGGATTTTAGATGTACTTTCTACGAAGATGGGATTCTACAACCTAATCATTTCATTAGGTTCTACCGTTCTACACTAGATAAAAAGCTTAACATATTTCCATTTCCATCAGTAGGATGATGGAAGGTTAGGTGGCCGGGATAGATATCAACATTCTTTATCTAGACAAAAAATTTATTGGAAGTATAGAAGACGGAAAAATCAACTGAATTTCATAGCCAAATAATACATAAACAAGAAATGAAGAAAACCGACTGATATGTGCCAATGTGAACTAGTACCTTCATTATTGGCCCCAATTGGCATCTTCATCTCATAATTGCTAGCACCAAAACTGCTCACTGTTGGAGAGGTTGCTGAAATAGATGGAGAAGTTGCTAAAATTTACTTCAATTAATCAAACAACGCATACTGAAATCAGAAGGCATACTCCATCCGCTCCGAACGCTTCCATCGAAAAAGGAGGAGGACCAAATTCCACCACAAATGAGGACGCAGCTGTCCGCAGTCGCAATCGCACACTAAGAAATTAGGCGGCCATGGTCAGCGAGATCGAAGAAGCTTCTATGCAATCAGCTCTGAGAAATTGAAAGCAATCGAGAGGGCGGCAGAGGAGGTGCGACCAGGCAAGGCGGTAGAACGACGAGCGAAGGAAGATAAGGTGTAATTTTGTCGAGTTTTACCCTCTGTTTGGCAAGTGGGTATTTTAGGGAAGGGAAGGGATCGATAAGAATTTAAGGAAGAGAAGGGAATGGATTTCACTTTCCCATCAAATTCCACCAATTTGCCGGGGTATGAAATTCCATCGGATAGGTCAGTTATTCAGGTTTTAAATCTCTTCCATTCCTTCCAACCGTCTATCTAAACACTCAATTCATTTTCCCTTATATTCCCTCCCTAAAAATCTCATCAAATCCCATCATCCAAACGGAAGGGGCGGAGCTGAGGGGGGCCTAGGGGGCACGTGCCCCCTCTCATTTGACAAAGTACCAAGTAGTATTCTCCTCACCACTAGCTTCGTTTTGACATATAATACGCCTTCATCCGACATCTGAGTAAAAAGTTATGAATGTTTAAAAATTAAAGGTATATTAGTCACTTTAATTTTGTTTCAATAGACTATAACTTAAATTAACATTTACATACTATAATTCATCTCGAGAGCTTCGAAATGAGAGGTTATACAAATTATTTCGACAATTAAATAAGAAGTTACGCAAGTTTAAATTTTTTATATTTGGTTATACATTATTATATGTTATGAGTGCAACAAGTTATATATATTAACTAGAGTTGTTATTCGAGTCAAACAAGTCTAGTATTGTTTGATTATATTTAGCTCATTTAGAAACAAGTCAAGTTTGAGTCGAACCTATATTTGAACTTGAGCTTACACTCGATTTGTTTAGTAAATGAACGAGCCAGAGTGAGTTTTTTAAGTATCATGCAACTTTATTTGCTTAGGACATAGTAACTTAAAAGAAAATTGTTAAATTTCATAAATATTGTGCTATTCGGGTTTTAATCGAGCGTAGCCAAGGTTTGAATCGAGCATAAAAATGTGCTCATAATCAACTAATTTTCTAAATCATATGCTCGAGCCGAGCTTTTATTGAGCAAAACTCGAGCCAAGCTCTAGCCACTTAGCTTATATAACAACCATAATCTGAACTTAATGTTTATTATATTACGTTTCCTATACTTATTTAGTTAATTTTTTTTCCGGATATTTCATTTATATATTTATATTTCTTTTTTTAGGCGCGGAAAAATGATAGTGCTTTATTATAAACCGATGACATTTTATCTTAAAATAACATCATTTATTATCAAATTATATATAATTCTTTATGTCAATTTAATCCAAAACAATATCGTAAATATATCATTGTGCCCCCCCCTCGAAAATTTTCTGGCTCCGCCACTGAAACGGAGTGTTAGGAGGCAGTGATCAATTGATAGGTTTAGATAAAAGATGGGTAATTTTGTCCAAAAAGTTTTAGGTGGACAAAACCCGAATTTAGCACACTTGATAGACACTACTTCAATATGGTTAACGGCACAAATTTTCTCTTTATTTTTTGTATCAAAATATGAACCCTGTGTGTCAAAAAATATATATTAATATATAACCTAAATATGTGAATGAGAGGATCAACCCCTTAAATGGACCTACAGTAACCCGATCCAGATGTAGAGTGGGTTAAACCCACTTGAACTGGAAAGGATAAAAAAAAAATATATAACCTAAACACATAATTATCCTCGTTAATAGACTAAATAGTCATCGCCATCGGTTGTATTTTTCAATAGAAGAAAGCCTATGTAAGTATGTAGCCTCAACACATAATTGTCCTCGTTAATAGTCCTCGCTTGTATTTTTCAATAGAAGAAATTTCAAGTTTTTTTTGTGGGGGTGTAATTTTTTTAAATATTTTTTATTAGTTTGGTATGCTTTTTTTCCTCATTACGGACTACGGAGTATTCCCTCCGTTCGTAATTAAATGTCGTTGTTTTTAACTTTGACATATATTCCTACACTTGACTATAATGTGGAAATTGGTAAGTTGATGTATTAGTGATGAATAGAAGTAATAAATTAATAGGACCACGTACATGGCCTACACTTGTTCCATCAAAAGTATCGCACTCAATCAAATTAATTAGACGAACACTTGCCACTACTTCCTCTTTCATGCTACAGACTTCTTCGCCTCTTGAAATGGACCACTCTTTTAATTACTCCCTCGTTCAGGTAACTTGTCACTTTACTATTCACGCGTGTTTTGTTATAAGATAAAAACTAAATAAAAAATTAAGTTTTTTTAATAATTTTTTTTTATTTTCTTAGTTATTATTAATAAGTATAAATCTGTCAATTTTTTTTTATAAAAACATAAATTTTTTATATAGTTCTAAAGAAGCGTGCGTGAATAGTAAACGACATAATTTGTCGAACGAATGTAGTATTTAATTGTTAGATCATATAGCTAGCTAATTAAACTTGATTGGTGTGATCCTCCGATTCACAATTATAGTTATATTCTATGTTCTTTTCATTTTGATTAGTATAGTTTATTTAAATATAGCTTTAATGATTGAGAAAATGAATAAAAAAAATTTCATATTTCTCCAAATCAAAATAAATGGATTGTAAAATGGAGTTTACAATAGAAAATCTACCGAGCTACGCCCATGCATCAAATTAATTAAAGGAACCTAAATATATATTTCATTCCCCATATCTTATGTCAAACTGGCCTTAATATATATTTCATTCCCCATATCTTATGTCAAACCGGCCTCGTTTCCAATCTCGATAGACTGCTGAAGTAGAAGGGGCAAATGGGCACACATGGGGGCACAATAGGAGCGGTAGATATTTTGTTAATTTGTAACCCTTGGTGAATATTTTCTTAATAAAGCCTTTAAATATGACCATTCTAGAAATCATCCCTTTTATTTATCAATACGCTTTTGAAAAATTAAAAACCTCTATAGTATTTTATATTAATCCTGAATTAAATTTTGAGACGAAAGGAAATATGTATCATGGTAAATTTCGTGTCGTGTTTTTCGTATCATATTGCCATGTTAAGTGGCGGAACGATTTAGGGGTTTCAGGATAGCTGAAGGCCCCCAACCCGGAAGAAGAACTAAGAAAAAAAAATTTAAGTGTTTTTTTGTAATTTTTGCTAAGTTTAATTTAGGGATAAAATAGTTTACAACTTACCTTACTTAATAAGGAGAAATATTTATTACCTTGAGATCACAAGTTCAAACCTCTTTAACCTCACTTTTTTAAAAAATTATTTCTCTTAGTTTTTCTACTAAACATGTTTAATTAAATAACAAATTTAATTTTTTAAAAATATATTTAAATACAAATATTGTTTTTAATATATAGATATAAAAAATTCGTATTTTTTGATAATTTTTATATTTCTTAATTTTTTAACTAAAACTTATTATTTAAATCACACATTTAAGATTTTTTCTAATAAATCAATAACTCCTTACCTTAGTGGTAAGGGAGAGGTTGCCCTTGCAAGAGGTCAAGGGTTCAAATCTCACTTCTAATACAATTTGTGTATTAGTGGGTGCTTAAGCCTTCATTGGCTTGGGTGAGCCTGCCTGGTGGGTTGCCGCCTGGCTTAACCGGTTCGCGTCCTTTGCAGGCTAGGGCCCGTACCCGTGGGGAACTAGATCGATAACCTCGGAACCCCCACGTTACAAATTTTTTTTTTCTAATATATTTAAAAAAAAATATTTTTATTTATACATGAGAAAAATTCTCTAAACAAATATTTAACCCTCTAAATATTTTTCTGAATCCGTCACTGGCAATATTATCACGTGTCAGGTTTTTTTTCCTTCACTCCCCCAGTCCCCAAGATAAAAATTAAGAAATATAATTAATTAATTTTTTTTTAAAAAAAATACAGTAGTAAAGAGTGGAATTTTTGTTTGAACATGTAAATATATAGATGTGGTAGTTAAATCGAGTTACATGAGTGGAATTTTTGTGAAAGGTGATAAGGAGACAGGGGGATTTTTCTGACAATGGATCCTCACCGCTATTTTCTTTGATACTAGGTGAACATTTCGACAAGAATGAATTTAGACACTGCTTCAGAGAATCAAATGCGGCGGCTGACTATATATATAGCTTGATTTAAGGGTAGTATTTTGGCTCTCCCCTCGAATGGGGAACTTCTAAAACATCATTCGTAGAGATGATCATGAATGAACCTTGCTCGGCAAGACATTCTACTGTTTGCACACTGTAAAAAAACGGCGGTTGTACTACCACCCAATAGCGTCCTTTCAAATTAGGTCGTCGATCGATGAACTAGATCTCCAACCTATAAAGTTCTCTTGCGGACCGAGATTGACAAGGTGGTCATCCACTTGATTCCTGCAAATGTGAGAGAAGTGGATGTCATGGAAGGCACGTCTGAAGGCGATGGTGTTTGAAATGATTTTCTCAATCTCCCAAGGGCAATTAAGTCCAGCACCTCTTCAGGACATTTATCACTGTAAAATAGTCGCCCTCCACCTTAACACGTGAGTAACCACCCTTCAGAGCTTCCGAGAGGCCGCGCGGAGAAAACCACGAGTCTCTGCTTGCAAAGTTGAAACCTGCGCGCAACCAAAAGCACCACACGTCAAAGGACTACCGAGAGAATCTCGAATCACAAAGCCGCAAACCGCTTGACCCGATGGAAGACTTGCACCATCGAAATTTATTTTCACAAAATCTACTTTAGATTTTTCCCATTTGATCTTTTTATGTTTACGTTGGGTGATCTGATAAGAAAAACACTCGATGAGACAGAAACTCTACACTTTCCCTTTCCCCATTACGCCGAAACCTAGCTGTACCAGTGCCCCCAAATCCCCCGTTTTGATCCTCAATCCGGCTTCTCTTGATGGGGCTTTTAATCAAATTCGTATCCCCACATGTAATCTGTCTAATGAAGGAAGTGTTGTCTCGATACATCTTGTATCACCATCCCTTCTTGAGTGTACGTGTGTGCAAAATCATACGAGGTTCTTTAATTTGATGGGGGTTTGGTGGGATTCCTATAAGCAAATTGAAGATTCTGAAGTAAAGAGGAGTAAATGGAGGTGGTGGCTAGCAGCTTGGTTCCTTCCGCCGCAAGGAAAAATCAAAGAGATTGTGTGTGATTGGGCAGTCGGGGAATGTAATGTGAAGGTGCAGACCATGTACGGTCGAGGAAGAGTAAGCAAGGAATTAATGGAAGTGGTGCAAAGGTATGATTCTCCACTGTTTCGGAACTGTTCATCGGTTTCGATCGATTATAAATTAAGGGGTGTGTGGTGCGTTTGCTTCACCTCACTTCTCTTTCTCAAATCCATTCTGGTTTCTAACATCAATCCTGTGTGTGTTCTTGTTGTTGGCGGTGAAATCATGGCTCGTCCTAGGAGTGACAAAGGGAAGCAGGTGTTGGTGGAGAAGGGCTCCCGCCAGTCCTCGGCCTCTCATGTCGATTCTGAAACCGTGAAGCTTGATGCTTAAAACCAATCGCCCAAGGGGTTCTTTGGCCTTGAGGGTGTGGGTGAAAGACCGGGTAAGAAATCATGCAAGGGAAATGGCTCCTTTCCTTTCAACTTGGAGCAATACAAGGCCAAGCTGTCTGGTGTGTGGTTGTTCTGTCGAACATGATATGATGGTATCTATCGTTATTTCTGTCCTCTTGTTGGTCATGTTTGTTTGGAGGACGGTTTGTACAGGTTAATGGCTTGTCCATTATGTCCTAAGAATGTTATGTTAGGTGCACTCAGTCGGGTTGGTGTCTCGTTGAGCCCCACCCCTCTGTTGTTTGTTGATCATATCACTTATTATGTGTCATGTGTGGCATGCAGTATGGTGGAACCCGTGGAATTGTATAATGAATATTAAGCTTCTGTATGACTGGCGGCTCTTGATGCTTGGGGGTGGTTTATTATTTGCACTTCCCTTGTTTTCATGGCTATGCTCTTACCTTATTGCAATAATGCTTAGATAACCGTTCAAACTCCTACCTTTATTCATAACTCAGTTACCTTTTTGAAGTTTGTTACCGTTTTTAATAAAACATCAGTGGAGATAACCTCTCCAAAAAAGGTACTCGAACCCTCTCTCGACCATGGTCTGTGGTGCTCGGGAGTTTGGCTCCCAAGCTCTTACAGCAACCGGTGCCCTAAGCATCATCAAAACCACTGTATAATACAACGTCGTTTGGGTCGAATACCTTTTTCGAACCCAAAATATAGTGGTGTTTCATGAAGATCTGCTTCTGGAATTGTTGTGGTATAGGAAAATGATCATTTTGGACGAATATTGACGTCCTATGCAAATCAGAGCACATCCAAATGTTAGCGCTTGATGAAACTAAAACAGATGCCATACTTGACACTCATGTTTGGAGGGGTGCAAGTTTTGACAAAGCAATCTGGGTTCCCGCCTTCCCGCCATTGGCAAGGCGGGTGGTTTAGCGTTTTTGTGGAAAGAACATACTCTTCTACAAGAATCCATTGAAACTCTATTTATTTGGGAAAGGGTAATAACTGTAAAATACACTAATGAAGCGGACAACTTCTGTTGCCTCATTTGGTTTGTTTATGCCCCTCCCCACGAGGTCGATAAACCGGCTTTTTGGGATACTCTTACAAAAGCAGTTAATAAGGAGAAACTACGAAGTATCATTATTGGGGATCTCAATGAAATTGCATGCTTTGAAGATAAAGAAGGTGGTGCCCCGGTCAAAATTAATCGGTTATCACGACTCACAAACTTCAAGAATGACTGCTCGCTCTCTGAAATCCCGTCTTGGGGAAATAATTTCACATGGCGCAAAAAACAGATCGAAGAAGGCAACATTAAGGAAAAACTAGATCGAGTGCTGGTGCACCAACAAATCATTCAGCAGTTCCCAACTATCACCACTAAAAATGGTGCGTTTTCGGCATTTGACCACTGTCCAATCTCGATTGAATTAACTACCAATATCAGATTCAAGCCTCCTCCGTTTAAACTTGAGAATCTTTGGCTCAAACGGGGTGATTTTCTTAATCTTGTTAAAAAAACTTGGCGAACCCCTTGCGAGGGTTCTGCTATGTTTCAACTGATGTGTAAGACCCGATTACTTAAACAAAAAGCAAAGATTTGGAATAAAAGCACATTTAGAAACATATTCTAGCAACTTCAAATAATGGAAGACCAGCTGCTTAGTATCCAGACAACTCCTACCCGATGCCGATAAGGGCAAGTTCAAAACAAGGAAAAGAATCTGATCACCAAGAAAGAAATATTACCGCAATTTAAAAAATCTTACTTGAACCAAAAAGCTAAGACTAAACACATTAGGCTTACGGATTCAAATACTGCATACTTTCATAGGATCGCATCTGGCAGAAGAAACAGAAAGGCAATAAGACGAATCACCATTGCTGATGGTGCCGTAATAGTTGGGGATTCAAATATAAGTAATGAAATTTGTAAGGATTATCAACAACGATTCTGTAGCCAGAACATTAACCAACAACGGTTAGAAGAGTATCTGCAACTGGTATCTACAGAAATCACCCATGAGGAAAACGAAAGATTAATTTCCACCCCTTCAAATGGGGAAATAAGGCAGGTTGTGTTCAGCATGGGGAAAAACAAGTCTCCCGGCCTGGATGGCATGACAACAGAATTCTACCAAAATTATTGGGGCATTGTGGGCCCATCGGTCATCAAAGCAGTCAAAAGCTTCTTTCTATCGGGCAAGATCCTAAAACAATATAATCATACACTTATAACATTACTCCCAAAATGTGACAATCGTATGTCCACAACGCACTATAGACCGATTAGTCTATGCTCTACGATCTATAAGATTATATCCAAAATTCTTACAGAACGCCTCAAGGTGATTATGGGTAAGCTCATTCATCCCTTGCAAGGTGCTTTTGTCTCAGACAGAGCTATACAAGACAATGTTCTAATTGCTCATGAAATTTTCCACTCTTTCAGGTCTCGAAAGGGTAAAGAAGGTTGGCTAGCGCTTAAACTTGACATGGAAAAGGCTTATGACTGGGTTGAGTGAAATTTCACAAAACAAATTATGAGTAAATTTGGGTTTCACCCAACCTTTATCAATTGGATCATGGAATGCATTACTACTGTATCGTTCTCTGTCCTCATGAATAATGGTCCAACAGAGATGTTCTACGTACCCTTCACGAGGATTACGCCAAGGTGACCCATTATCACCATACCTCTTCATTCTAGGAGCCGAAATCCTTGCTGGGCGCTTGTCAGTGGAGTCTACTATGCCTAGCCGACAAGTTGGTTTTAACTTTGGACGAAGCGGTCCTAATATTCCATTTTTGACCTTTGCAGACGACATTCTCATTTTCTGCAAAGTGAATGTCACGGCTTGTCAGAAAATTAGATCCATATTGGAAGACTATTGTCAAATATCGGGCTAGAAAGTTAATTTTCACAAGTCTTCTTTTCAAGTTACATCAGGCATCCATAGGCAGAGAATTCCTGAACTAGAAAATATGCTTAACATTTCATATGTCACTTCTATTGAAAAATACTTAGGTTGTCCAATAATTAATGGACGTGTTAACAAAGACACATTCGATGAAATAATCTGCCGATCAAAAGAACAATTAACAAAGTGGAGAGTTGATGCTCTATCATAGAAAGGTCAGATGGTTCTGATCGACTCAAACATGGCTGCAAAGCCTTTATATACAATGTTGAATTTCGTGCTACCAGCTACCATGCACAACGAATTGGACAAAATCAATCGGCAATTCTTTTGGAACAAGGATCCACAACATAGACCCTTAGTTGGGTGGGATAGAATATGCAGACCCAAAAGCGCTGGAGGCCTTGGTCTCCGAAAGGCAAAAGAAATGAATGAAGCACTTCAACTTAAACTACTATGGAAAATCATTGCTGAACCAAACAACTGTTGGGTTCAAATGGTAAAATATAAATATCTCAAAGATTGTGAGTTAACAAACTATAAAAGGAGTGGCAACTGCTCATGGCAATGGTCTAAACTGTCGTCGTTAACTGACAAATTCCAAAGTGGACTGGTCTATTGGTAATGGACTTAGTGTTAAAATTTGGACATACAATTGGGTCTATGCACAACCTTTAAGCTCTAGAGCTGATTGCCCTACTACGATCAACCTATGGGAGAGAGTAGCTGATTTCATCATTGGGGGCCAATGGTGGACTGAAAAACTTGAAGCCAACCTCCCAAGACATATTGTAGATGAAATTGTGTCTATCCCGTTGCCTCAGTGTGCAATGGAGGATCGTCTATATTGGTGGCCCAGTCAGAATGGCTAGTTCACCACTACATCTACGTACAATATGCTCACAGCTCCGCTGAATGAAACAAAAGACGAGAATGCATGGATTTGGAAACTGAATGTACCACCGAAAATTAAGAATTTCATGTGGAAAGTCTGCCAGAATGTTCTTCCCACGAAACATCGCCTAGTTGTTAGGGGAGTCCCCGTTTCAACTCTCTGTGAAATCTGCAACGATTGTGCTGAAGATGAGACCCATATATTCCTACAATGCAATTTCCCTCACATCGCACAATATTTGTCCCAGACAGAGTACAATAAGCTTATGGCGAAATTTGCCGAAACAAGAGATTTTAAAAAAGATAATGACATGGCTTGGCAGGAATTTGAAAAAGGACAAGTTACAGAAAATTGCTTTTAACTGGTGGAGTATTTGGTATTTTCATAACTTCTTCAATTACAGACAAGGGAAGGCTCTGACGCCTGCGAAATTCTTGGGATTCTATGATAACCAGCTCGCTGCCTGGATCCGAGCAAACCAAGGAAAGATAGTGCAGGAGGAGGGAGCCTCATCTAGATTGGGCAAAAAACAAAGGCACAGTCCTCGGAAAAAGCTCCTCCAACATAAGTGGATTAGGCCCCCTGATGGGGTTTTTAAACTCAACTTTGATGGCTCATGCCTACAAAATGCTGCCAGCTGTGCTGGCATTATCATCAGAGGCTGGCATTGGGCACCTATACAAATGACCTTTAAGCGGTTGGGCCGGAATAGTCCATTAATGGCTGAGGCTCTAGCCCTTAGGCTGCGTATTTCCGAAGCGTCGAAATTAAAAATACAATAGCTGCAGATCGAGGGTGATTCCAAAATCATTATCGACTATTTGCAAGGGAAATCTTCTTGCCATTGGGACATTGAATTAATAATGTCAGATATCAAAACTATGATGAACAGCATGGGTAGGGGTGTTCATAATCGGGTATCCGACACGAACCGGTTAACCGTGTCTGATACCCGAAATCGTTTATGGGCAAAACACCGATCCGAACACGACACGCCTAGAACCGAGTATCCGACACGGATACACTAATCGGATCCGTGTCGGATATCAGGTTATCCGACACGAACCGTTTGAAATTTTATTTGTAAATTCTTTTTTTTTCCTGCTGTCATCATATACATAATATATAACTTTTTTACGGTAAACAACATAATATTATAAAGTATTCATCAATACACATAAGAAAGCCATCACAGATTCATAGATCTACAAAGATGACATCTTCATTTACATTTACAAAAAAAAGGAAACCCTAACCCTAGATATTCCAATCCATCACAGTTCTACAAAATAGAAATCTATAGTATAAATCGATGTCGAAAACAAATCAAAACTTGAATCGATACCACAGAGATTGATGAATGAACAGTCGTTACCTCGTCGGACCACTAAAGAACAGTTGTGATGCCAGATCTGGAGATTTCAAGAGGGAGAAACCGAAGTCGCAATTAATCGCCTCTCGCCAGGCTCTTCAAGCCGATTTGGAGTCCCGTTAAAGAGGGAGAAATTGAACTGTTTTCGCCGTCAGGCTCTTCACTTCAGGGAAAAAGTCGATGACTTGGACTCGGTGACTCACCTTTCTCTTGCTGAGAGAGAGGAGGCTGTTCACTTAAGGGAGAAATTCGATGACTAAGACTCGACGACTCGCCTTGCTCTTGCCGATAGCTGGAGAGAGAGGGGAGGCTCTTCATTTCAGGGAGAAAGCGGACTCGGCAACTGGCCTTGCTCCTCTCTCATGAGAGAGAAAGAGAGGATGCAACTGTTTGTGGTTGATTTTTACTTTAGGGTTTAGATAGAAAAGAGAGTAGATATATATAAAGGAAACTTAAAAAATGAAAAAAGCGGGGGGAGGGGGGGATATGGGATTCGATCCTTTACCTAGCTCTTAGCTGATTAATGTTAATTGCTTCCGTCCAAAACCAAGCCCCTCCAATTTATTGATTCATAAGGGATTATATACTACTACTACTATATTGCTTTACTTATATAATTATATAAAAAAAAAGTTAAAGGGAGAGGTCTCGGGTTGTCGTGTTTTCGGTTTCGGGTTTTTCTGCACAACCCTATGCATGGGAGAGGTCTCGTTTCCCATGTCCCTCGGAGTTGCAATAAAGTGGCGGACAAGGTTACACACTTTGGTCACTCGGCCCAAAGGGAAATAAACAAACCTTTTCAATTCAGATCTCATTAATCTCATCGGAAAGGATGCTATATATTGGGTAGTCCGCTACCGAAATTCTTTCCTAATAAAAAAAAAACAAAAAACATAAAACAAGAAATGTTGGGTGATCTGATTAATTATCGTGGGGTATTTTGCTCGGCTAATACTCATCGCTATTAGCAGACCCTGGTGCAACGTTAACGTGGACGATTTCGCGGCCCAGCCACATGTTAAGATATTTAATTATTTATTGTCTTCGAAAATACCTTTCAACTTTGGCATGCAATTGGTAGAATTTAATACCCAATTTTATTAGGTTTGGATCGTAATTGTGTGGACATCTAGACGTATCGATAAGTTTGAATCTAAATATTTTGGCCACCACATATAATTATTTTTGGGTACCACTTAATGTTTATATATGTTTTATGACCTTATAATATTATATACGGTACGCGCGTATTTTAAGATTTTTTTAAAACCTATATACATGTCCAATATACTTTGAAAATGATTTTTCTGAAAGTTTTTCCATACATAATTTTCTTCAAATCAGGTTTGTTTTAAGAAAAATTATTGCGTTCGTATAGTTGTTGATAGTTCCTTTAAATTTGTGGTTAAACCCTAGGGCGACAGGCGATTTCGGCGAACACCCCTGACGATCTCCGATCGGCTTCTCTTCTCTCCGGTTCAGGGCCGTGGGAACTAGGTATTCTCTCGCCGGTAAGTGCGAAATTCACCGTAGTTGGCTACGTTCGAGTTCGACTGGATCAGGGCGTCTGATAGGCCATTGCAGGGATGGGGAGCAAAGGAAAATCGATTCATCTGACGGAGGACGAGTGCATACCAGTGGTCGGGGATGAAGTGGTGAAGGAAGAGAAATCCGTGCACAGTAGGCTATCGTTGATAGGGAGTGTTATGTCGAAGAAGGTCTCGAATGCTCATGCCCTAAAAAGCGACTATGAAGGGGGCACGGAGAACGAAGATTGAGTTTCTGTTTAGAGAAATTAATGAAAATCTTTATAGCTTCCAATTTAGCAGTGAGGAGGACAAAGAGAAGGTCCTAAAGGGGGGTCCGTGGTCCTTTGATCACTCCCTGGTGATGCTAAAGGAGCCCGACATGGAGCAAGTTTCTGCAGTCTCGTTCACGAAGACAACCTTCTGGGTAAGAATATACGATCTCCCTCATGCCGCATACACTAAATCCATGGCTATGAAATTAGGGAAAGTCTTTGGGGGGGGGGGGGGTGTTAGAGATGGATGAGAAGGACCTCTTAACGTGTAGCAGGTTCCTTCGAATGCGGGTAATGATAGATGTTACTAAACCGCTCAGAAGGGGCATCATGGTTACCATTGAAGGGAAAAAGATTTGGGTGGAAGTGAAACTACCAAACTTTTTCTACATGTGCGGTTGCTTGGGTCATACGGATGCGGAGTGTGACACTGATGCAGAGGACGAATGCTTTAAGGGGGAGTATGGTGATTGGTTAAGGACGTCGCCGGTTAAAATCATAAGGGATCGGAGCAGTTCAGAGAGAGAGACTGATAGGGTAGTGTTAGAGAAAATGAGAGGAAGAGAGGAGAGTAAGAGTGGTGAGGAACCAAGCAGAAGTAAGAGAAAAACTCTCATTGAGATACTTGAGGAAAGGGAGAGGGACGATGAGGAAAGGGATCAGGTGACGGGGAACAAGCTATCGAGTGAGGCCGGGGAGATATTGGAAGGGGTGGTTCGGGTCAGGCTGGACAATGAGGGTGATAAAAGGGAATAGATGGTGGGTAAGGAGAGAGTCAATATGGGAAAAGAGGGAGTTGGGGGCGAGACTCATGCTATAGGTGGAGAGAATGAGTTAGAAAAAGAAAATAATAGAAGTTTAAAGAAAAAATGGAAGAGGGTGGTGAGAGGTGGAAAAGGGCCCATGAAAAACATTATGAGGGACATGGGAACAAATGGTAAGAGGGGAGTTAAAAGAAAGGAGGGAGGCGGGGGGGGGGGGGGGGGGTGAGGACCATATGTGTGTCGATCAGGAAACCGGGGGGAATGTAGAGGGTGACGTCGAAAAGAGGAGAAAATTGGACTTCAGTCAGAACATCAGTGTTATATCGGTCGAGGATAACATCCCCCGCCGAGAGCAATGAATTGCATAAGCTATAACTGCCGGGAATTGGGGAAGGTCCGCGCAGTTAGGAAACTCACCGAAATGGTGAGAAGAGAAGCCCCGAAAGTGTTGTTTTTGATGGAGACTAAAAGCAATAGGAAGAGGATGGAGGAGGTTAGGATTGAGTTGGGGTTCAAGGGGATGTTTGTGGTTGAGGGTATAGGAAGTAAGGGTGGGCTAGCTTTGTTGTGGGAGGATGGATGTGATGTGAGTGTGATGTCGTACACTCAACACCACATTGACAATCAAGCAAAGTTGGAATCAGGCGGGGTATTCAGGTTGACAGGAGTGTACGGAAGGCCGGAGAGTGAAGATAAGTACCAGACGTTAGATCCGATGAGGCGATTGTTTGAGGATCCTCGTGATGGGGTGGGTTTCTATGGGTGATTTCAACCGCTTTACTTCACTGGAAGACAAGAGGGGAGGAGATCAAGCGAATTTTGATAAGGTGGATGAGTTTAGGGAGACTATCGAGTACTGCGGGCTGAGATATATTCCTTTTATTGGGAATAGGTTCACATGGGAAAACAACAGAGAGGAATCTGGGTTTATTCAGGAGCGTTTAGATATGGCTTTCGGCAATAGCCCTTTCTTTGATCGTTACCCGAGCACCTTGGTTGTTCGCTTAGGAAGGTGTGGGTCTGATCATATCCCAATCAAAATTGAGCTTGAAGGGGAAATGAGAGGAAGACGGGAGGGAGTAGATAAACCCTTTAGATTTGAGGCGATGTCGCTCAAGGACGAAGATTGTTTCGAAATCATCTCGAATGGGTGGTTGAACCCGGGTTCTTCTCAAGCTTCGAATGGGGTGGTTGGAAAACTGGAAAGGTGCGCCGAAGATCTAAGAGATTGGGACAGGAATGTGTTCAGAAATGTGAGATCGGAGCTAGGTATTATCAGGAAGAAATTAGCGGAGATGGGTATAGGGATGGGTGGGAACTGAGTCAAAGAAAGAAAGGAGCTAGAACAAAAGGAGAAGGAGCTAATGGATAAAGAGAAGACCTTGTGGTTTCAGTGAGCGAGGGCCAATGAGTTCCGGTGCGGGGATCGCAACATGAGGTTCTTCCACCAAAAAGCTGAAGGTCGGAAGCGGAGAAATAGAGTTCATAAATCGGTTGAGGATGATGGGGCTGAAAGGAGATCATTAGAAGGGATGAATGAGGTGGCAATGACCTATTTCGGCAAACTGTTTCAATCGGAAGCTTTGGCAGAACCAACCACAGCTACTCAAGGAATTGAGTCTTTGTTATCAGCAGAGGACAACCATGATCTGTCGCATCCCATTACTGCAAAAGAGGTAAAATCCGCCCTTTTCTCTACGCATCCCACAAAAACACCGGGTCCTGATGGTATGCCAGCATTATTCTATTAGAGGTGCTGGCATATCGTTGGGAAGTACATTACTACTGTTGTGCTTGATATTCTGAATGGGGGTTCGTTGCCAGAAGAATTGAACCACACTTTTATAACCCTGATCTCCAAGGTAACGACTCCATCAAGAATGAAAGACTTTCGCCCGATCAGTCTTTGCAACGTTTTATACAAAATTGTTTCAAAAGTACTAACGATCAGGTTGAAGAAAGTACATGGGAAACTGATTGCACCCAGTCAGATCGCATTCGTCCCGAGGAGACTCATTACAGACAATGTCTTAGCGGCTTTCGAGGTCTTCCATTACATGAAAACCCGGAGAGGAGCTGATGGACGTTTTTAGTCGCGTAAACCGTATCAAAATAAATTCGAACTTACCTAACAAATGTAGTGTGATAAGTACGAGTCAATCCCACAGAGAATCAAGTTATTCCTAAGTTAAGTTTATTTACCAATTAATAGAAAACGGGGGTTTTTGAGTGGTGAAAATAAGAAAGAAAATAAAATAAACTATAAACAAATAACGGAGATAACAATTAAGAAGATAGTTTAATCTACAAATATCCACTTTATTTGGTTGAAACGATATTAAAACTTCTTCTCGTCCTATTAGGTTTCCGATGAATGCCCTTGTCCCGACCTAATATAGTTACTAGTCCAACCAGTCCTAGAAACCCTTATCAATCAAACAGTCCCTAAAGAAGGATTTAACCCAATTGATAGCTTTAAGTTCAGAGATTAACCAAGGTATTTGCAGTCCCTAAAGAGGGATTTAACAACACATTCAATTTCCTACTCATTCAATTAGTTCAACCAGCCCTAAAAGAACGAGTTTGCCACTTGGGTTAAGGTTCGCAACCAGGAATCTACAAAACCCTAGCAATTGAATTGATTCTACCAAGTTGATCAGGCAAGATAAAATAAAACAATCAAACATTCAAGCACAAAGAAGTCGAAACATTCAATATATGAAATAAGGAATAAGAGTTAGAAAATCACAACCAATCCAAATAAAGCTTCAAATTATAGACGAAACGGGAGAGTTTGGGTCTCCATAAAAACAAAACAAAAGACAATTAGGGTTTTGAGTTAAACTAGATCACCGTATCGTGAACACGGCTCGGTGCACTTGCCGTCTGAATGTATATATATAGTGTTAAGTATTGGTGTAAAAGAACACACTTTCCATTGATTCACAAAGAAGGTATAAATAGAGCAATACAATGAGGAGGAGAAGATTAACGTGGAGAGGTGGGGGAGAGATGGAACTAACTTTGACTTATTCTAACCCTAAATAATAGAAATAGTTAAACTAATAAAATCCTAATAATATAAATATATATTATTTTCCTAATATGCCCCCGCAGTTAAAGCGAGAGATATCAAAAACTGAAAACTGGAAAAAGATGGATTATAACATAAATAAGTATTTTTTTTTTTGAAAGGGTTCCCCTATTACGCACGACAAGCGCAATTCAAGACACCGTTGAGGGAGGACCTCCTCTTCGGGCCAGGGATCATCCTCTTCCTGAATCGGGACTTTCGACGAACCCTTAGCAGATTGGCGGGGATGGCGTCTAGGTAGAAGACGATGCTAGGTGCGGTTGCTTGTGGCTCGGTGGCTCGGGGCTTGGGTTGACTTTGCATCGAATCTGAAATCTTTGAAGTGATCTCCTGTGTTCTTAATTAGGAAATGCTAATTAAGCATTTCAATATGCTCAAATACGATCAATTGATGGCCACATGATGACGTCGCACACTAAGTACATATGCGAGAGGCGGCGGCGGGTCTCGATCAGCCGGGGCAGCGCTCGCAGTATGATCAGCGGCAATGGTGGGTGGCCTGGGTGGTTCGACGGAAGCGGTGTGGTGGTGAAGACGACGACGGGTGAGCTTGTTGGTGTGCAGCGGTGGTGCGATAACGAGGGCTTTGTGAAAGTGGTGGTAGGACGCCATGGAAGAGGCATCAAGGATTTTCTAGGGGTAGTTTGATGGTGGCAAATGCCGAAATTGGATTAGCCCGAAGACAATTTTGTGTGGCCGATATGGTTTGGCCAACGAAAATAAAAAACAGAATTAAAGACCGACATGGTTTTGGCCTAAATTGGAATGGCAAAAGCCAAAATTTTGATTAGTATGGCGCAATAGAAGCACCAGAGTCAAGTTTGGATTGCCCGTAGGTGGTTTTGTGGTGGCCTAAGCCATAGGATAGATTTCTTGGCAACATGCCAAAGCATTGGTTTGTGCCGAAATTTGGATAGTTTTCCGGAGGCGGAAATAGGAGGATCAAAGCCGTTAGGCGAAAGGCTCTGATACCATGTTAAGTATTGGTGTAAAAAAACACACTTTCCATTGATTCACAAAGAAGGTATAAATAGAGCAATACAATGAGGAGGAGAAGATTAACATGGAGAGGTGGGGGAGAGATGGAACTAACTTTGACTTATTCTAACCCTAAATAATAGAAATAATTAAACTAATAAAATCCTAATAATATAAATATATATTATTTTCCTAATATATAGTACACAACCTAAAACTAACTAAATCTAATATATCCTAATATAAATATATAATATTAATATAGCTAATCTATCTATCGACACCTATATAATTATATATCTCCATGTCTAAATTATAATTCTTTGGTGAGTACAATAGCCGGCACTTCTCTGGCGCATATCCCTCATTGGTCCATATGAATTCAGCTCGGCCCATCTTTAATTCTCCCAATAATCCCTTAAATTGTGATCAACCTCTAAATTCATACGATTCAGTCCGAAAATGCCTGAAATATATAAAAATACTAGTGTAGACTCCGAATAGCAAATAATACAAATTAACTATAAAATATGTAAAAATGCTCTAAATTAATATGCAATTCTACCTTAAAAACATGACTAAAATAGACTCTATCAAACTACTCCATGCTTAGATTTTTGCTTGTCCCCAAACAAACTAATCACAAAGCAAAGACAACTAAAAAAGACAAGAACTCAAAGAAATTTCTATGAATGATCACTCATCAGTATAGTTGTCATGGCTTCAGGAGTATTTATTACGTTATGCTCAAAATAATTATGACACTATGAGACCCACATTAAACCTTTCATACTCATTGCTTTAAACTCCAATTAGGTTTAGGGGATGCTTGTATTCAGAATCTATTGAGCATTCTCGAGCATTGCTTGGGGAGGTTCGGATTCTCCAACATGTGGGTCTCCTTGGTCATGAAGTGTGTAAGGACGGTGAGCTTTTAGGTCCTAATGGATGGCACATTGTTTCCTGTATTCCGTCCGCAGAGAGGGTTGCGCCAAGGGGATCCTTTATCGTCGTATTTGTTCCTCCTGTGTGCTGAAGGGCTGTCTGGAATGATTCATGTTAGCGAAGCTCAAAATAGGCTGAAGGGTATCAGAATTGCGCCTACAGCACGGAGATTATTCACATCCTCCATACTTATGGAGTAGCGTCCGGTCAACAGATTAACTTCTCGAAATCAGAACTCTCCTTCGTCAGGAATGTTGATGAGGCCAAGAGACAAGAACTTCAGGATATACTGAGTATTCGCGAAGTCTCGAAGCATGAATGGTACCTTGGGTTGCCTACGATTGTGGGTCGATCGAAAAAAGTTATTTTTGAGCAGCTTAAGGAAAGAATCTAGAAGAAAATGAAAGGATGGAAGGAAAAAACACTCTCTCGGGCGGGGAAAGTAGGGGTGTGCAGAAAAATCCGAAACCGAATTAAACACGACACGAAAACACGACACGAAAAAATCCGAAACCAAAAAAACACAACACGATAATGACACGAACCGAGAAAACACGGCTGTAAACGGTTCGTGTTCGGGTCGGACAAATCGCCTTGTCGGGTACCCGACACGAACCGTTTAATTTTTTAAAAAAAATTTTAGGTAAGGGAGTATGATACTAGTATAGATAGAGTCCCTTAAATAGCAATAAACTCTGTTAGCTCAATTGGTTCAAGGGAAACGAAGGAATTGGACTTTTGCAAACAGAGTAGGGTTCGAATCCTCTAGTTTCAATTTTATTCCTCCCATTTTTTCCCCCTCTATCATGCCTTACGCAGCTACGCTAACGCCTAACCCTATCCTTCATTTTTTTCTCTCTTTCACGCCGACAGTAATGAAGAACCCTCAAGTCCTCAACCCAGTGAGACCCTAAATCCCTAATTCTAACTCTCTCAAATCTCACTCTAAAATCAGATCTCAAATCGTTGCGAACTCTCTCAAATCTCACTCTAAAATTAGTTTTCAAATCGTTGCGAGTTCGAATCGTTCGCCCCTCTAGCCCTCTCGGAATCAGATATGAAATTAGGGTTTGTGTGATTCTAAAATTAGGGTCCTGTCTTTTTCGAGTTTGAATCGTTCAACCCAGTGGCCCTCTTGAATCGTCCCTAATCCAGTGAGACCGGTACTGTCTTTTTCGATTCGATTTACACAAATTTCACTCTAAAATTAGGGTTTATGTGATTCTTATCCGTGCCTCTCGCCATTTTTTTCCCCTTTTGATTTTTCGTAAATTTTATATATCTATGTTTTGATTTTCATTCTTGGTTTTTGGGTTGCTTCAAGACTTTGGAAGGGATGGAGGATTTGGGTTATGGTATAAGATTTACACACTGCACACTTGCATTGTGCCATTGTTGCACAGGTAAACCTTAAACACAATAGCACAGTAAGCACACGGATAGAAAGGGAAAAAAAAGTTGGCTCGTGTCGGGTACCCGACACGGAACCGAATAGCTTAACCGTGTCGGGTACCCGGGTTAAGATGGTTCTTATACGGTTCGACATTTTGGGTTAAACGGTTTCGGGTACCCGACATGATTATCCGGTTCGTGTCGGGTACCCGAATATGCACACCCCTAGGGGAAAGATGTGCTGATTAAGGCAATCGCCCAAGTTATACTCACATACACCATGTCTTACTTCTTGCTCCCAACCGGGCTTTGCCGAGAGATTGAGATGCTCCTGTGCAATTTCTGGTGGGACGCACTGGATGAGTTGGAAGAGGATGTGCAGAGCTAAAGCGAAGGGTGGAATGGGCTTTTGAGATTTAGAGACCTTCAACAAGGCTTTGTTGGCTAGACATGCATGGAGATTGTTAGAGGAGCCAGATTCACTATTGGCTAGACTTTTAAAATTAAAATACTACCCTAATGCATCGCTGCTCTAGGCTGAAGTGGGACACACCCCTAGTTATACATGGCGTAGCATTGTCGGAGGGAGAGACGGGCTTATCGAAGGGCTCATGTGGAGTGTCGGCAATGGGACCGATATAAAGGTGTGGGAGGATAGGTGGATTCCGAGACCAACAAGCTACAAGGTTCTAGGGAACTTCTTTGGAGGTGATCCAGAGATGAGGGTGATCGATCTCATTGATTGGACGGTCGGGCGTTGGGATGAGATGTAGCTGCAAAGATTCATGCTCCCGGTCGACATTGAAGAGGTCCGGAAGATTCGGTTGGTGGATGCGATGGACAAGGACCAACTAGTTTGGTGCCACACTAAAAATGGAATATTCACGGTTCACTCAGCATACCATGCGTTACTGGAAAAGTCTAATACATCGAAGCACGAGGCGAGAACGTCGAATGGTTCCCAAACTGAGAAGGCATGGAAGGCCGTGTGGTTGCTTAAGGATTTGTCGAGAATTACGGCATTAGTCCGGAGGGTTGCTGCAGGGATTCTCCCTTGTAAATCGAGCTTAGCTAAGCGCAAAGTTACGGAAGACCGGTGCTGTGAAGGGTGTGGGAAGGAAGACACCATCCACCATGCTCTGTTCAAATGCAATTTCGCTAGGCGTGTGTGGAAATGTTTGCCGAAGATCGAGCACTTCTGGCTGCGATCCAATTCCATCTCAGAAGTATTCGAGACTGTATTAACAAGGGGCTCAATCTTAGAAAGATAATGGTGGTCAGCGATGAAGCGTTTATGGAATTTTACCTATAATTATTACCTCATCATGACGACAAAAATGCCTTAAAATACCTGCGAGCCTTAGCCGAGTGGGGTGATGATCAAATTGTATACTTAATAGTCTAAGCGATAGAGGTGGTAAGTTCGGCTCGCGATGAGTTAGTTTATTGTTAAGTCGTCGTCTTTAGAGGAAGTCAGACGATATTCTTATTCCAAGAATGTTCTTCTCCGATCAAAGACCTTAAGAACTCAACTCCGGGGGTTTTAGGACGGGGAAATTCTCAGAGTTTTTCTTCTTCTCTTTTGAATCGAATCATTTGCCTTGAGGATGAAGGGGGGTATTTATAGGTAGGTCAAGCGAGCAGCTCGCTGGCGACCTCGTGGTTTAACAGGAGATAGGTATAACGCATGCCCTTACGCTAGGGAACTAGGTATTATACGTGGCACTGTCAGAAGAGAGGTGCTTGACCCAATGAGTTGCTTGTTTGGGGGCCTTGGAAGGCCACGAGGTGTTGGTGGGACCTGTTATGATTTCTACGCATGCTTACACTTATTATCTTGATCGTGAGGTGATCTAAACTGAGAATACTTAGGGTGCGGAGCCTAGCCAGGGTTGTTATGACGTCATGTCTTTGTTAATTAATAGGCCTATTTTTTATGGCATCGTCAAGCGACAATTTGGGCGATTTGGAAGGCTCAAAACAAGCGCATTTTAAGGGGACTGTGACGCAGTTGAGTGAGATTTTTCAGGAGGTCGAAGAGCTGCTGATCGAATTTGACTCATATTGGGATGTGGTGTCTCCACTCGGTCGAGAACAGCAGCAAGGCACGATGGCTGAGCGTTGGCAGAAACCATCGAGCGCGGTCCTGAAGTTCAATTGTGATGAGAGTCTAACTGAGGCAGGTCGATCAGTGATTGGAGTGGTGTGCAGGAACCACATGGGTGAGCTGCATTTCGGGGACCAGAAGGAAATTCAAAGCACTTGAAGTGTGGAAGAAGTCGAGGCTGAGGTAGTGAGATGGGCAACGCAGCTGGCTAAGGAGCGAGGGATGCAACACGTTCAGATTGAGTCGGACTGCTTGACTTTGGTCTCAAAATTAAAGAATGAGGGAATATGTAAAGGGCCATTGCACAACCTCATCACAGCTATTTGATGTAACGTGAAAGTGTGGATTGGAGCCATGTCAAAAGGGGGGTAATATGGTGGCACATGAACTAGCTACAGTTAGGCCTATTAGTCATTCTATCTCATTTAATTTGCTTGCTTTTCCAGACTCTGTAGTTTCTTTCATTCTCAAGGATATGGAATAGAGTGGTGGCTTGTTTTAAAAAAAAATATTACAATTAGTTTTTTTTAAAAAAATACTAATTTAATTGGTGTCAATCTTGTTAAACGGCCCTTTAAAAACTTACTTTTGGATGAAAATGGTAAATTTAAGGGAGGCAAATCTCCTGTCCTCAACCTTGTGCCCCCCTAGAGCATAAGAAACCATGGGTTTTTCTCACCTTAAGGTTGCTAAAAGGTAACCTCATGGTTGTTGGCAAAACCTTAAGGTAAAGAGAGGAAAGGGTTTACCTTGGTGTGGAGAGGTAGGAAGTGCCTTGGACCATGTGCAAAAGCATGATATTTTATTTATTTCAGAAATTTCACGAGGTACCCTCGTAGTATTGCAATTTTCGCCAGGTGTACAGAAGTTTGACAAATTTCGTGTGGTACCCCTAACGTTTGGGGATAATTCGTCTCACGCCCTCCGAGGGTTAGTTTTAACAGATGCCATCTTTCTCCGTTACATTAAAATAAAATAAAAAACAAAGAAAAAAAGAAACAAAGACGAAGGCAAGAATTCAGATCGAACGAAGACAGTACGAAGGAAATTTCGCCGATGAACTGAGAAGCGACCGATGAAGGCACGAATTCGAGTGGATTCCGGTGATAGGGAGAAGAACCGACCTGTAGTCCGGTGTCTAAGCACGGCGGCGCAGTGTCTAGGCCGCGCCTTGTGGAGATGGAGGCGCCAAAGGAGGGTGGTGGAGGCACCGAATTGCTGTAGCTGTTCCGGTATGTTGAGTTTAATTCATTGCTTCGATTGGGTTTTTTCTATTCCATCGCGAATTGGGGGTTAGAATTAATTGGTCAGGTATGTCGATCGCGAATTGGGATTTTTCTGTTCGATTGCTTGGATGGTTATCCCGTTGTTTGTGGAAATGCCAATTGATTTCAATTTTTCTTTGATTCTTGTTTGCCAATTGATTTTAATTTCGAACCCCTTTTCATAAAATTAGGGTTTCAAGTTCAAATTGGGGGTTTCTTAATTATTGAGGTGTTCTGTTTCAAATTTGGGGTTGGCTTAGAAACCCTAATTTTATGAAAAGGGGTTCGAAACTGAAATCAACTAGCAAACACTAATCAAAGAAAAATTGGGGTTGGTTATCACCGAATTTGGGGTCTTAAAGTTCAAAATTGGGGTTTCAATTTGTGTTCATTATCACCGAATTTGTGGTTTCAGTTTGTTTTGTTGATCCTAAAATTCTGAATTTCAACAGATCAGATCAAATATAAATCCATTTTAATTTCCACAAGTGTGGCACCTAAGTTTGTATATGTACTTGTCACTGGTTCTTAGTTTGAACATAATTGAAGGGATGTTTTATTGGTATAGTGATCAAGTGGAGGTCCAAAATTCTCTCGCTAATGCTTATAAAGTAAGATGGAACAAAGTATATTATCTAGTAAATTACCATGTTCACAAACATACTACTCTAAGAATGGCTTTAATTTGTTTTGTCGCTGGCATGTTGAGTCCATAACAGGGCTAAGTTAAGGTTTGTCATTATTGAGTTAAAATAATCTTATTTTTTAAATACAGCTTCTACTTGAATTCAATGTATGCTAGTATGTTTAAAACTATCCTTGAATTTGTTCTTTGATCTATTTGAATTCAATGTATATGTTAGTATGTTTAGAATTATGGGGATGTTGACAACTCTAGTTTGTTTGTTTTTTTTGACAATTTTGCATATTGCCTGATTATTTTTTGGTTTTTTTTGGTAACCGTCCAAAATAAGGGGGCTGTTTTGCAAAATGTCCATTTTCATAGTGACTTTAGCAAAATGTCCTAAATTGACATTTTTACCCCTAGCTTCAATACCCTTCTTTTTCCTATTGCGGAACGCCAATTTCTTCTGATTCACGGAACGACGAGGAGGAACGCCAGTTTTTTCACCAAGGCTCCCCGATCTCCCTGATTTCGAAGATTTCGATCTCAATCTGAAGCAGGAACGCCAATTTGTTCATCAGGCATCGTCGATTTCGCCATCAGTCATCAAACCTGAACGAATTTGTGCTCGGCTATAGCACTGTAATCCCAAATTCAGATTTCAAAAGAGGTAAATATCGAATTTGTGCTCGTTTGTTGTTTGATACATGAATATTGTCATTGATTTTGATCTTAGTTGATGATTTTCATCTCAGTAGCAAATTTGGTGATTTTTGTATTGTAATCCCGAATTCTGTTTTTGATACATGTGTTTGAATAACAATGGATTCCTGTCATCACATTAGCTAATTCCAATTTGATTATGATAGATGTGTTTGAATAAAATTGGATGCCTGTCATCACAGTATCTAACTTTGATTTTGATCTCAGTTTGAATAAAATTGGATGCCTGTCATCACAGTAGCTAATTGCAATTTGATTATGATAGCTGTGTTTGAATAAAATTGAATGCTTGTCACCACAGTAGCTAATTGCAATTTTATTATGATAGTTGTGTTTGAATAAAATTGGATGCCTGTCATCACAGTATCTGAGTTTGATTTTGGTCTCAGTTTGAATAAAATTGGATGCATGTCATCACAGTAGCTAATTGCAATTTGATTATGATAGCTGTGTTTGAATAACCAAGAATGACACCAACACTAGAATTGTCATCAACTGCATCATTTGAAGCACCAACAACAGTATCATCACCAACAATGTCACCAGCCACCTCTTTTGCCACACTACTGTCTTTATTGAACTCAAGTGAAGAAAGAACAACAGTAGGAGCAACAATGTCACCAGAACCAGAACTGTCATTAATTTCATCAGTCGAAACAACAACAACAGTATCAGCTCCAACACTGTCACCAGGCACATCTTTTGGCACATTAATGTCAGCAATGCACTCCTGTGAAGAAAGAACAACTTTAGGAGCAACAGAAAGAGCAATATTGGTGGAATCTGATAGAATAACTTCAGTGGGAGCAACACTAGAATCACTAGTTCCATCTGTTGAGATAATGACTAAAGTAGGAGTAACAAAGCCACTGCCATTAATTTCATCAGTAGAAGCAGGAGGAGAAGCTTCAATTCCACCATGTGACACAACAGTTGGAGGCACACCACTGTCAGCAAGAACACCACTGAGATTAAGCTTATCATCTGAAACACCCACTTCACTTGAGACAAACACATCAAGAACAGGAACAACAATGTCACCAGTTTCAGCCAGAGAAGCAAAGACTTCAGCAATAGCAATAGCACTGTCATCAGCAATCTTATCATTAGAAGGGAGTACCATGTCATCAGCAGAAGGAAGAACCCTGTCATCAGCTTTCTCCAGTGACTCCAGATCTGTCCCATCAGCAGTGCAATCAACATCACCATCTATTGAAGTTGACGCATTATTTGATGGACGAACACAATAATCTGCAAGGTCAGACTCGTTGGAAGTATCGTTGTCATCCGTTTCATTTAAACAGCTAAAAGGATACCCATGCTGAGAAATCTGAGAGCAGTTCTCCCTAATCCCAACCATTTCAGGCTTGAGAGATGCATCCAATTCTTCACGAAACTTTTTTAGAGCAGCTTCACTGTCATTAGAACGATGAGATTCTAGTGAAGCAGAGTTCTCTGCTCAAGTCCAATGATCTTAGAAACACACTCCTTCAACTGTTATTCAATCTTGTCAAAGAATGCCCTAAAAGATTTGATAATTCCTTCAATAAATTCAGCTTTTCCAAACAAATCTTTAGCCCAACCAGGAAGATCATCACTTGCAGGAATAGAAGAGGAAGGCAAATCAGGTGCAGACTCAGACTTAGGGGCACTAAACTTACCACCTGTAGGAGGAATAGGTCTAGGTAGCTTAAACTTGGATTTCTTTGGCTTGTCTGCATGAGCTGGAACTTTGTCAACCTTCTTTGCTTCTTCTTTACTCTTAGAGGGAGATTGACTCTTTGGAGATTGCCGAGATGGCATCACTCGTTGCTTCTTCTTCATAGGCTGATCAATAACTACAGAGCTTCTCAACTCTCTCTTCTTCACCACAGGAGCATCACTGCGCTTGGACCGTGTAACCACTGCTTGCTTGAGAGGAACAGGACTAGCAGCAGTGCGCGTGGACCGTGTCACACCTGCCTTCTTGAGAGGGACAGGACTCTCAAAGTCAGACGTGGCATCCATTGCAATTAACTTCTTTTTCCCCAATGGTGACTTTTTGACTAAGTCCTTCTTTCGAGTAGGAAGTTTAAGAGAAGGGAGAGTAGCTTCAACTCTACCATGAAATATGGGACCACCTTATTGCCTAACAACATGAGCTTCAAGACGTAACTTTCTAGCAGATACTACATCACTGTCATCAGTACCCAACCCAACGAAAGAAGAAACAAATGAATCAATGGCGTCATCAGAGACTTCATCAGAAAACGAGAGTTGAGGGCCATTCATAAACTCGGCATAAATAGGATAGACAGTAACACCCTAGAAAGAGAACAAGAAACAACATTACACAATGACAGTTAGGAAATGGAACAATGAACTGATATAAAAATAATAAAACACAAGAAGAAAAAGGATGCTTACCAAATCTTTTGAAAAAAATTCAGCACACTTGTCATAATTAATGCAGAAATCAACATTTTCACTATACCAAACAATAGAGGCAGGTAATCCTTCACAAAATGCAAAGTTACAACATGTCATCGAAGCAATTTGAGGAATTGCTTCTAAAATCCAAACCTGAGATGAAAACAACAATAAGGACAAAAATTAGAATAAAAGAACAATAATATAAAAATAATAGGCATACACAATAAAAATTGGAACTTAAAAGTAAGTAGAAGAGAACTACTTGAAATGCCAAGGGATAACCGAAAACATTGTAGCCAAACCTCTCACCTTTGTTGGCTTGTTCTGATCGCTTGCCTTTCTTAAAAAAAGACAATGTTTCCAAATAGACAAGACGTCCAAAAGGATACAGCAATAATCTGACCAAATCAGAAACAAGATGAACATACTATTGACGGACATTATAGTTTTTCCTCTGGGGGAGCAAAACACCCTCAATCAGTAATAGGTATGCTAAGGATAGTTTCTTCTGAGACACCTTTGGTTCCTTTTTAAAAATTGCAATAAGACCATCCAAACTGCACTCAGAAATACCCAAAAACTCCTCCATATCAACTTGAGGAGAGGTAGACTTATCAGAACCATTATCTTCACAAACCAACCTGGTTACACAGCAAAACTCAGCAAGTGAGAACCTTAACAAATGTCGTTCAACTTTAAACCACATTTCATTCTTTTTCTTAGTCTCCACTTCATGTAGTAGCATCTGATGGACAAGTTGAGAATAGAAATACAGGCGATCACCAGCACGCACAATTATCGACACATTTCTCCCAATCTGTCCACGAAAGATCCGATCAACAGTTCTCTGAAACGTAGCCCTGACATTTCTGAGTCCAAAAGGCATGACGCGGTAACAAAATATTCCTTGGTTGGTGATGAAATTTGTTGCCTTTTTGTCTTGTGGATCAAGGCATATTTGATTGTACCCAGAATAAGCATCAAGGAAGCTGAGGACCCTGTTACATGCGGTTCCGTCAACGAGCTCGTCTATGGATGGCAATGGGTAGCTGTCTTTAGGGCAGGACTTATTGAGGTCGGAGAAGTCAATGTTCATCCTCCATTTTCCATTAGACTTTTTCACTAAGACCACATTTGAGAGCCAGTCTGAATCTTCCACTTCCTCAATGAAGCCTGCTTCTAACAGTTTATCAGTTTCTTCTTTTGTCGCGACCGCCTTTTCGGGGGCCATTTTTCTTTTCTTCTGTACTACGGGCTTTGTTCCTGGACGAATCCTCAAAGTGTGTAATGCAGTAGCGGGTGGGACTCCTAAAAGATCTCGCGGAGTCCATGCAAAAACATCCATTGACCTTGCTATGATCTCCAAGATCTGTTCTTTCTCCTCTGGCACTAATGCTTGTCCCACATAGATCTTCTCTTCTGGATTTGGAAAAGGTGTGTACAGTCCTTTCATCCGCGGTTGGTATCCTTGCTTCTGTTGGTTTAACTTCAAGCTCAGCTTCCGACGGTTCGGATGGGCTATTGTCTCCCACCACGGATTCACATTTCTTACTGATGCACATTACTTCCTTCTTTCTCTTGATGGAAGTTAAATAACAGCTTCTACTTTCAGGTTGTCGGTCACGGACTTCACCTACCCCTCCCTCCGGCTAAGGGAATTTCCCGACAAAATGATAGATGGACACTATCATCTGAAACTTATAGAGTGAAACGCGTCCCAACAAAGCATTATACACGGTTGGTACTTTTACTACCGTGAACACAACGTCTTCCATCCGCCTTCTTGGGACCGTCCCCAAGACTACTGTTAACTCGATCGTCCCCGACACCTGTACTTCACCTCCCGAGAAGGTAATCAATGTACCCGCATATGGCTTCAACGAAGCCGCGGAGATTCCCATCTGAGAGAAAGCGTCCCATGACAATATATCAACGGAAGAGCCAGTATCAATGAAGACTCTTTTGACTGTCTTGGTAGCTATTTGAGCATGGATGATCAATGGGTCAGAGTGCGACATCCTTACTTCCTCGGCGTCTTTGGGGGAAAAAGTAATCTCTTTATGTTGTGACAGAGAGATCTTCCTGCTTGACGCGGATGGTGGTTGCCTTCCTTCTCGCTCGTAGGTCCTCTTTTCTTGTCTACTTGATCCAGCCATGGAGTATCCTCCAGCAAGGGTATTTATGAAACCCTCGGTCTCTGGTATGTGGCCTTCTCCTGGTCTTCGGGCCCCTTCCTGGTTTCTCGGCGCTTGATTAACAGATCTTTGCATGGTATGGGCGTGATTGTGTCTACCCCCGCGCCATCTTCGTCCCATGCCCCTTCCTCGATTGAAAAAAGGGGGCATCTCCCCACTGGTCTTGTAACCCCTGGTATCGGTTCTGTCGATGGTGGGGGTCGTCAGGTCTAGAGTCATGATTTTCCCAATCCGGCCTCCGATCGTGACGATCCTCTCTTTGTGGAGGAAATCTCAGTTCTTGATTCCGGTAAATGTTCTCCCTTGGATGATAAGACTGCGGATGATCTTCTCTTTGGCGGGATCCCTGGCCTCTTTCAGAATTCATGTGTACATCATCGCGGTGGGGATGAAAAATTCCTTCTTCTGACTGATGCCTGGGTAGTTTAACCTTTTCTTTTTTAAATTTTCCGGCAAGCTTCCCAAAAAGGCCTTGACTGCCTGTGTTTGCTCTAGAACTAGACGCGGCTGCTTCCTCGGCTTCGATTTGCCTTGATACACGATCCCTCAAATCATCATAACTGGCAGGCTTCTTACGAAACAAATAAGTTTTGAAATCTCCCTCTGCCAGATTCCCCATGAGAATGATGATCGCCGACTCATGATTAAAATTAGGGATTTGTACTACCACGCTGGTGAATCGGGTAAAGAAGTGTCCCAGCGTTTCCCCAGCTCCTTGCCTGATTGAGTTTAAATCAAGCATTGTCTTCTTCCGCGATCCTGCACTCCCAAAATGAGACGTGAAGATATGAGCAAGCTGGGTAAAACTAGTTACAATGTTTTTCGGCAAGTTGGTAAACCATGTGAGGGCGATCTTTGTCAGGGTTGAAGGGAAAGTCCGGCACAACATAGCATCGTTGTACTCATTTATCCCCATCGCGGTAGTAAAATGACAGAGATGATCCTCAGGATCAGTCGTTCCATCATACTTCACAAGGCCCACATCTCTCCATCTCTTTGGTACAACCACGAAACATATCTCTCCGGTAAAAACAGATGGGAGGACTGCCGGTCCTTCCATTCTTACATCCGTCAAATCAGATTTGGTGGAGGTGGAAATATCTGTAGATTGTTCTCCGCGTCGGTATTTGTTCTCACACTGCCATTCGTCATCTTGCCAAGATTGATGTGGCATTGCATGACCCTGAACTTGAAAGCCATAGTTCATGTTGTCGAATGCATCACCAGGGTTATTAAATGTGGTATAATGTCTATTAAAATTTTCACGCTGTCCACCACGGTGGGCATTTCCCTGTTGTCGTGAGTTCTGTCCCCCACAATCATAATAGTAATACTGCGCTTGCTCTTACTGTAGAGGATTAGGTTGCTCATCACGAACTTCATAATACCAGAAATTTTGAGGCATGTGTTCTCCCCCGGCTCCATGTTGATTATAATCATGATGGAGAGGGGTAACGTGTGGCGGCTCCCCTGTTTCACCTTCAAGATCAGGTTGAGGTGTCAACGAAACATACATACTTGAGGCTTCCTGATCGTGGTGGACCTCCTGGCTCATGTCCTGGGTCGCGTTGTCTTGGTTAGCACTCATTTTTCTGTCACCTAATCAAATTTGACAAATCAATGACTCATTGGTTCATTATTCATTCAAAAAAAGTCTCTTTCTTCTATGCGCGCGGACTCCCCGCCCCCTCCAGGAGCTGGGAGTTTTATTTGATTTTTTTAAAAAAATTCGAAACTTGCAAAGGAACCACTTAGCGTGAGGGTGTTCCCACATACAGCGCCAATGACGAATCTCGAACTAAAAAAGGTCTCCATTTTTAGTGGGACCCGGAGATAGACCAGTGGGGTCCATAATATTCCCAACGGGCTTACCTGACCCGCACCGAGATAATCGGTACGACCCAACCTGTGCCGCGGGAACAAACTATAGCCTAAGGACATTATCCCCTCATCGAGGATTCATCAACGAAATGGGAATCAATCATTTACTTGTCACCGTTCGCTGATTTTGAGTTAACGGTTACGAACTCTTGATTCTCACTTCAAACTCCTGAATGGCAAGAAAGAGCCCGAATAGTTTTCCGCGGATGAATTCAACCCTTATCCACGGAGCGGCTCCTTATCCTGATGAAGATCATTTTACGTTCAGCTTTCTCTTTTTCTATCACACTTTCTCTCTGGATCTTTATTCTTTCAAGGATCTTGTATCAGGTCCGCTCATTCTTTCCCTTTCTTGGCGCCCAAAAGTCCCCTACTTCGGTTTCTTTTTTCCCTTTTATAGGTGATGAGTATTCCCCAGGTAGTCACCACGTGTGGTTTCCCGATCGACATGTGTCCTACCCGTGGGATGGGGGCATGTTGGGCACGTACCCCCTCCTTCTGTCCGTGGATGAAATGGCTTTGTAGATGGAGGTTTTAATTCTTTCCGCGGTTGCCTCTGTGGTGTCTTTATTTTCCTTTTCATTTCCTTTCTTTATAATTATTTAGATGTTTTTATTTCCGGTTTCGTCAAGCCTAAATTATAATTTTAGTAGTTTTTTTCTCTAAAAAAAATCTATATAAACTCTTAATTTAGAAGAGTTTAGGATGATGTGTCAAACTTAGAGGAATTTTAGGAGTCTCGACCAATCAATTTTTTTTTGCCTTTTTTCTTTGATTTTCTTTATTTCTTTTTTTTCCTTTAATTCTCTTTTTTCTTTAATTTTACTAACTATTGGGCTTAGTTCAAAACATTGATCTTAGCCTAAATTATAATTTTAGTAGTTTTTTTCTCTACAAAAATTGGGATTAATTCAAAACATAAAATTAATGATAAGAAAATATAAAATTAATATTAGTAATCTATATATATATATATATATATACTACTTTAATCGTTTTCTCAACCCATGAGTTTAATTCAAAATATTTAATTATCTGAACTTTTACAATTATGTTATAATATTAATTTAATATATTAGTAAGATTTTATTTATAAAAATCGCGCCATGGTGCGGGGATCATACAAGTATACTCTTATAAACATTCCCAACCGAAGCTGAAAATAGAAAAAAAAAATTGGAAAATTTAGAGAAAAAATTGATTTTAATGATCCAACATCCCTCTATATTGCTTTGTAAAATAGAGAATTGAAGAGAGAGCAAAAATAAATATTTTCATCAAGCCTCATGCCAACCATTCAAATAATAATTAGATTAAAATGAAGTTCAAAATATAAAGTTTAGTTGGAATTATAATTATTATTAGTACATGACGGTGCTTGGCTTTGTCTGTAGTCTACGTCCTCAACTAGCAAGATTTAGTTTTGCCTAGATTTGTCTTTGTAGGGTGCACTTTCGCTTGTTGTATGACACGTTTTCGGTTTTTGATCGCTTGTACATTTTGAAGTACGGTTGTCCGTCTGCCCACTTGTCGACTATCGAGATTCAGATATATCTGATATCGAATTTTTACTTAATAAAAAAACGAAGACGTTCATATTTTCAACAAAAAATTATAATGATAAATAATTAAATTTATCTATGGGATAAATATCATACAAGGTACGAGGACTAGTACTAGTTGCCTTAAACTTAATAAATACATATATTATATTATGAATTTTTGCATTTACTATAGTATATAATAAATGTAAAAATTTGTATAATAGAGAAACTCTTGAAATTGGAGTGTGTTAATATTTTTTAAGAGATTTTACTATTTGATTAAATAGATTTTTTAAAGGATATGTTGGAGATGGATGGAGTTCCAGTAGAGTTGTTAAAAAACTCTACCTATAGAGTTTAGAGAATCTCGTATAATCCTCCCCCCTCCTTTCCCTTCCCTACTACCATCCTCAATTTTTTTTTATTTTTTTAGAGAGGAAGGGAAACTCTATCTTGGGATTGGATATTCTTTATAAATCAAAGAAGAAGTAGATCGATATATGTGTGCTTAATTATATGATTAGGTTGAAGTTCCTTTCAAAGACTTACCTCCACACATTATTTCTTATATGTTGTGTTATCTTTGAAACTCCTTCAACTTTGGCGTTCCAACATGTCCGTACGACATCCCTATAAATACCCTTAATCAATGAGAGCAATGATGTATCACATACCAGTATTAATAATCCATCTTCAAAAGTCTCTTTAATTAACATCAGTCAATCGATATGGATAAAAAAATGCTGGGGCTTTTTCTCCTCTTCGTCATCACGCTCTCTTCAGGTATATATATTAAGTTATCTCGCTACCTAGTACGTACGTTATCAATTCGATCAATCTCAGGCAAGTAGTTAATAATATCGTTCAATGTGTAATAATAATTAATTTTTCAGAAACAAACATGGTGAAAGTGGAAGGGTATTGTGCAAAGCCGAGCATGTACTATCACGGCTTCTGTGGGTCGGACTCGAGCTGCACGACTGCTTGCAGGAGGGAGCAGGGATGGAAGTACGGGGTGTGCGTCAACCATGGCTTCTTGAACAGCGCCTGCGAGTGCCGCAAGGACGACCCCTGCTAAACCATCTTCGATCTTCTACGTACTCAAGTGATCGATCGTGCATTGCTCGTGCGCGCATGTCTCCACAATATATATGGATATAGTAAATAAAGGAAACATATATGAATAATATGTTCTCCCTAGCTATCCTATCCTATCATATATCATATCATAATTATAATGTGTTCACAAAATATGTGGTTCGTGGTATGTAGCATGTACCCAGTACCCTACGTTCACCATCTAGTCATGAATGGAGTACGTTTTCTATGGTATATGTTTTGCTCTTTAATTTCTCCGATCCTCGTGTGAAGAATCATATATTATCTAATAACAAGTTATATGTCGATCATCTATATTAGACTGAACTAGAATCGAATTATTGGGATGAGATCAGAATAAATGGTTGGTCTAGACTAGCTATAACAGTGGCGGCCGCAGAAATTGCTAGAGGGGGGCGGAATTTATCGTTGGAAATTTTTTTTTTTCTCAGTATATATAATAAATAAATTTTTTTAAAAATATATTGAAAGAAAACCATAAATTATGGTATATTGAAAGAAATCCATAAATTATGGTATATAAATACGATATTTGATTACAAAAATTTAATAATTTACATATATGTACTTGATTAAGATTTTTTTTTATTGAAAGAAAATTATAATTTTTTTTAAAGAATTTGTCATTGGTAAATGAAAATAAATTGATATATAGGATTTGAAAAGTATGACAAAAAACGTCATAAATTGTTGTTTAAATATGACATTAATAGTAAAAAAAATTTCATATGAATAAAAACTTGAAGATTTTTTAAAAATATATGTGTAACATAAAGAATTATCTTATGAAAATATTAAAAGAAAAATATAAAATTTGATTTAAATATGACATTTATAGTATAAAAAAATAGTGTAAAAGGGAAAGGAATGGGATTTGAACCCATCTTGATAACTTAAATTCCCTTTTCTCCTTTTACCAATTAAGCTAGATAAGTGTTGTGTTCTCTTTTACATTTTTTTTTTATAAATACGACGAAGTTCCGTCGCCAGAGGATGGGACGGCCGCCCCCGCACACCCCTGCGGCCGCCACGCCTATAATACCAAGTTTCAGTCTTCGATATATATCTGTTCAGCCCACCCAAAAAAAAGATATATATATGTTCAAGACCAAATCAATGCGTAAACGGGTTTACCAATTCATTTAGATAGCTCAATGGTAATTGACAGTCAGATCATTTAATTAGCTAGCCGTCTTGATACTATAAAGTCTGATATATAGAAACTCATTATTGGGGGATAATGTGTACGAATACATGTGTCAGTTACTCGTCACATATATAAGCTTTAGTCAGTTTTGATCCTAAAATCAATTAAGCATTGAAACTTTAAAAGAGTAGCTCATCCACTTATATGTTGTTTAAATTTTTTTTATATATTGTTTAAATTTTCATTTTATCTTTTTGATCTTTTCACCTCTCAATAATTTTGTCTTTAATTACAAAGATTTAATTCTCTAAAATGATTCACAATTTTCGATTTGGGATCCGAGAGACTTCAAGAATCATAATTAGCTCTCCAAATTAATCTATTTCAATCAATAAACCATTACTTGGCATGGTTTCATTTCTCAGATTTTTTTATTAATTTTGTTTATATATAATTTCACACTTAATTATGACTACTAAATACTTTGTATAATAGTATGCTCAGTAAAACATAGGGAAAACTAAATAAAATACCCCCATCTTTGGGAGTATGGTAAAAATATATCCCCAATTTTCAAATGTAATAAAAATATCCCGACCTTTGAGGGTAGTGGTAATATATTACCACGAGTTTTCTCATGAGTCAAAAATGGTGACAAGACAGCCTACGCGGATTTTTTTTAACAAGGCAGCCTGCGTGGAAGCTTTTTTACAAATTATATAGCACTAAAACTGGGTTTTTTTTAACGGTTTCCTTAGGAAAAAAATAAACCGACAACAAAATTAAACCCGAAAAACGAAATTGATTCAACAAAGCAACTAATCCGGTCAAAATTGCCTCAAGTTAACACAACACGACTATTCCTAACACCAACCCGACAACAAAACTAAACCAACAACAACAACGAAGAGGGGGGAAAAATTTACTCAGTCAAATCCGTGAACGAATCAAAGAGAAAGATGTGAGATAGACAACTTAAGATAAGCGACAACGAGGGAGGAAGACTGTCATTGAAGATGAACCATGAGCTACCTAGAAGACCTATAAGACAGTTCAAGAAGCGATCACAGAAGAAAATAGTAGGAAGGAAAAGGCGTTGTGTATGAACCCGATCAAATTTTTTATTTTTTTCTAAGAAAATCGTTCAAAAAAAAACCCTTGTTTAAAAAAAATCCACATAGGCTGCCTTATGTCATCAATTTTTACTCATGAAAAAACTCGTGGTAGTATATTACCACTACCCTCAAAGGTCGGGATATTTTTATCACATTTGAAAGTTGAGGATATATTTTTACCATACCCCCAAAGGTGGGGGTATTTTAATTAGTTTTCCCTAAAACATACTCATCTTTTACTAACTATTTACCTTTCTTTTTTTTTTAGAAAAATAAAAACTAAATAGAATATCCAAATTTTTATAATTTTCTTTGAACAAATTCGTACTTATTTGCACCAAGTCATGAATTTTTTTGGGCCATGGAAATGGGCCAATAAGTAGGTTGTTGAATTGGTGCCCAAACGTAAAGATCCAATTTAAGAAGAGCCAATCGAGAAGTGGCAAGTGAGATTTATTAATGTCGCGGTGGTGAATGGTGATGAAGACTAGAATTAGTAGTGAAGTAATAATAGCTTGCTGTAGGTCGGCAGTGTGTATAACTATCAAGCTTGGTGTCTTGAATCAAACCAACCTTGATTACAGTAGAGAAAGAGAAAATCCAGAGAAGGAAGAAGAAGGAGAGAAGCTGTTAGGTGTCGGTTAGGAGGAGTGAGTTTATATAGACTCACAACCTTCTAATTACATAATATCTCCCATTCTATCTAAAATATATAAAATTCCCTTAATATATATATCTCATTACCCCCCTCAAGGTGGAGAAGGGGTCTCAAATACCATTCCCAACTTGACAGCTAAGAACCGTTGTTGAGCCTCTCCAAGGGACTTTGTCATAAGATATGCAAGCTGCAATGAAGAAGGAACATGATAAGGCAGGAAGAAACCTTCTTGTAGTTGTTCTCTCACAAAGTGACAGTCGATCCTCATATGCTTTATCCTCTCATGGAAGACTGGGTTAGCTGCTAAGTGCTGAGTCGATTTAATGTCACAGTAGAGAAGAATTGGACGTGGTAGATGTACTCTCAAATCACTCAAAAACCCATCCAATCATACCATCTCACTGGAAGCGTATGACATAGCTCTATATTCTGATTCAGTGGAAGACTTTGATACTGTCTTCTGCTTACTGGTCTTCCATGAGATCGGATTTTTGCCTAGCAACATGCAGTACCTTGATAATGATTTTGTTGTGTAAGCACATGAGCCCCAATCTGCATTTGTGTAAGCTACTAAGTCCAGACTTGAATTGCTAGAGTAGAACAATCCTGCATTGAGAGTCCCCTTCAAGTATTTGAGAACATGTAATGCAGCTTGGTAATGTGGAACCTTGGGAGAACTTATGAACCGAGTCAAGTGTTGCACTGCATATGACAAATCTGGTCTTGTCATAATCAAAAATAGCAATCGGTCGACCAATCTTTGATAAGATTCTGGATCATCCATTGGGACACCTTCATCTGGAGACACCTTCAAACCTCGTGGCAAAGGAACATGAGATTCCTTTGAATCCAACATCTGTGTATCTCTTAGTAGATCCAGAACGTATTTTCTTTGATGGATGGTCATACCTGATGATCTTGAAATCTCCATTCCAAGAAAATATCTCACAACGCCAAGATCTTTAATAGTAAACTTGTTGTGTAATTGATCCTTTGTTTGCATAATCACATCTTCATCATCACCTGTCAATAACAAACCATCTACATAGATAAGTGCAATCACAATACCTTTGGCAACGGGTTTAATAAACCTAGAATAATCATATTTAGACTGAACATAACTCAATGAAATAAGAAACTTTGTAAGCTCAACATTCCATTGGCGACTAACCTGTTTCAAGCCATATAAGGACCTTTTTAAGAGGCATACTTGGCCTGAAGAAGCTTTGTCATAGCCATCAAGAGGCTTCATATAAATTTCTTCATCAAGAAATTAAACCATGTAAGAATGCATTATTTATGTCTAATTGATGAATAGGCCAGTTTCTAATAGTAGCAAGAGCCAACAAGCGTCTAACTTAAGTGAACTTAGCAACAAGGGGAAAAAGTATGCTTGTAATCCTTATCTTTTACCTCGTTATAACCTTTGGTAACTAAACGTGCCTTATACCTTTCAATAGAACCGTCTGGTTTGTATTTGAGTTTAAAAACCCACTTTGATCCAATTGGAATCTTTCCAGGAGGAAGAGATGTCAACACCCTTGTCTTGTTGTTCTCTAATGCCTGCAGTATTATATAGGAATCACCACTAGGTACAGAATCTGTAACTTCAACATGAGTAAATGAATCATTGGAATCATTGTCACTCTCATTGTTAAGATGAGGAACATCATTATTTATATAGGAATCACCACTAGGATAATTAGTATTATTAGGAGAAATCAATAAATCTGATGAATCAACAGGAATTACAAAAGGAAACTTGCATTTACCACTAGGAGAAGCAATGGGTATGCTCTCACTGTTTTTAAAAAGAAATTGATCCTAAAAATTGTATATGCCTACTTACAATATACTTTTGAGTATCTAAACAAAATAATTTATAGGCTTTTTGAGCAAAAGGATACCCAACAAGAACACACTTAAAAGCTTTACTTCCAATCTTATCCTTCTTAGAAAAGGATTTAATGCAAAACATAGACAACCAATGGTTTTAAACTCATCCAAACTAAGAGGATGACCAAAAAGAACCTCAAAGGAAGATTTCCATTGCAATACAACAGAAGGTAACTTGTTAATAATATGAGTATCAACAAGCACACAGTCTGCCCAAAATCTAACAAGTAGATTAGCATGAATCCTAAGAGCTCTAGCAGTCTCAATCAAATACCTGTGCCTCCTCTCAACCTTACCATTTTGTTGTGGTGTGTAAAGAGCACTTCTCTGATGAATAATGCCTTTTGATGCAAAGAGATTGAGGCAATCCTTTTGCAAGAACTCATACCCATTATCACTTCTAAACCACTTGATAGTGACATTAAACTGAGTTTGGACATAAGAAATAAAGGAAGAAATAAGCTGGAAAACATGAGTCTTACTGGGCATTAAAAATGTCCAAGTAACTCTACTCTTTTCATCCATAACAGTAAGGAAATAAGAGAAATCATCAACACTTTTGGTCTTAGAAGGACCCCAAATATCCAAATGTACCAAATCAAAACAAGCTTTAGAAACAGTATTACTCACAGGAAAGGGAAGCTGCGGCCGCGGCAACGGCTCGGGGGGGGGGGGGGGCAATCTGAGAGGATGTAGGGAAAGGGGCGGCGGGGTGATGTGTGGTGTTCATGGAGACGATCTGACGAGGTCTGAAGACACCAGAGATGTTGCAGGTGTGCGGTCTGGTGGTAGGAGGAGGTGGTGGTGTAGGGGGAGAGGTAGGAGCACTGAGAGAGCTCTAGGAAAGAAGAAAGTGATGGAATGAAGACTCTGATTCAGACGGAGACACATGAGGTGTAGAAGAGGGGAGGGAAGGAGAAGAAAAGGGAAAGCGAGACTCATCAAATGTGACATGACGGGACAAAATGAGCTTATGGGTCTTTACATCGAGATAAAGGTAACCGTGATGATCAGACGGATAGCCAAGGAAGACACAAGGAGTGGAGCTCGGGTGAAGCTTGTGAGGGGCGGTGGAGGAATGATTTGGGAAGCACAAGCACCCAAAGATACGAAGGTGATCATACCTATGCAAGGTGCAATAAAGTGCCTGAGTTGGTGAGCGATGGTGTAGGGTAGTAGATGGGAGAATGTTTAGGAGATAGCATGTGGTGGATAAGGAGTGAGGCCAATAGGGAAGGGGAATAGATGCATGGAAGAGGAGAGAGCGCATCATGTTGGTAATGGTTCTGATGATTCGTTCATCCTTGCCATGCTGTTGGGAAGTATAGGGGCAAGACAAGCGATAGAAGATCCCATTTGTGTTGAAGAAAGTGTGAAAGTCTTTGTTATCAAATTCGCGGCATTTTCACATTGGAAACATTTGATAGAGGTGTGAAATTGTGTTTTGATGTAAGCATGGAATTTGGCAAAGATAGGAAACACTTGAGACTTAAAATGCAACGGGAAAACCCATAAGAAATGACTATAATCATCCAGAAACAAAAGGTAATACTTGTGACCCTCCTTGCTAGGCACAGGAGATGTCCAAATGTCACTATGAATTATATCAAATGGTGCAAAAGTAGTGTTTAAAGATCGTTGAAAAGGTAGTCTGGCATGTTTGCCTAACTGACAGGAAGAACATAAACTAGAGCGAGACTCTTTATTACATTTGACAAGACTCTTATAACAAAGCAAATCTAAAACTGCAGCACTTGGATGACCAAGGCGTGCATGCCACAGACTGGATGACGATGTCGAAAAGGCGTCAGGACACAACGGGCTGGATGGAGAGGGCGACAACACAGGATAGAGCTCCCCGGTGCTATTACATGTCAGACGAGTAACCCCCGTAGTAAGATTCTTCACAGAGAAACCAAACGGATCAAACACAAGAGAAACATTATTGTCAGTGGTGAACCGACGGACATAGATAAGGTTTTTGACAAGTTTGGGGGCAATGAGGACATTGTTGAGGTGTAAAGGGTTGGTTGGGGTCCGTAATGTGGCATGGCCAATACCCGAAGTAGCAAGGCGACCACCGTTGCCGACGATAATAGAATGTGCAGGACCCTTAAAAGAAAGATAGGAGAGAGTACCTGAGGAGTTCGTCATATGGGAGGTCGCGCCATTGTCCAAGTACCAAGCGGAGTCAGGAGGGGTCAGCTGCATAGAAGAGAAGGTGTGGTGCACATCAGTCGGAGCATAGGCCTGATCAGACGAATACGGGTAAGCCTGGTGTCCGGCGGATCGAGGAGCGGGACCCAACAAGCCCGCTCCTTGCTGATGGTGAGGGTACGGGCTCGGTGGGCGATATGTCGAAGGCGGGTATCCATAGGGCATCCAGGGAGGGGTGAAGCCGGGGACGGGAGACCAGGGGGCGCGAGGGGCATCCGACCAAGGTTGCGGCCGACGCCCATTGCTGTGGCCGCGGCCGCCGCCTCTCTGCGCAGGTTGATCGTTGTTGCGGCTTCGTTGCGGGGCATAAGTCTCGTCAATGTCGCTTGACGAGACCAGTGCGGTTTTGTCCTTGGCAGCATCGGTGGTCTGACGGTGAAGGCGAGTCTTCTCCAGGATCAACTAAGACCGGGTCTTCTCGAATGTGGGGAGAGGCTCCGTCTGCTGGATATGAGTAGCAGCAACATTGTATTCAGAGGGAAGGCCCGAGAGTACCTACAGGACAAGGCGAGTAGCGCTAGGTTTGGAGTCAACGGCGCCCAATTGATTAGACAAGGTTTTGATATGCTGACAGTAGGCGGATATCGACGAGAAAGACGCAAGCTTGCAACTTGAGAATTCGTGCTCAAGGTAGACGACACGGGTGGACTTGTTGTCCTGAAAGAGATTCTGAAGCTTGGTCAGGCACCCAAGACATTGTCTTTGGGGTTGAGGATGGTTGTCAATAGATCTTTGGAGATGGTGTTGAAGATCCATTGAAGAACGATGGTGTCGAGCTGAGCGAAGAGATCGTCGTCCTTAGTGGTGGGACGAACGATAGAGGAATCGATGTGGTGGAGGACCTTATGCGCCTTAGCATGGGTCGTGAAGAGGTGAGACCACATGGTGTAGGAACTGGATTCAAGATCAATGATGATGGGGATGCAATTTTTGATGTTGGAGATTGTGAGAGCGGAGTGGAAGAGTGGCTTGATAGGGTTGGTAGGAGGGTCGGCCATTGGGACAAGAGGGAGAGAGAAGAGTCGAGAGAGTAAGGGGGTCGGTGACGAAGGAGGGGTGGCCGAGAGGGGGGGGTGTCGGCGGCAATGGGGTGGCCGAGATGGTGGGGGAAGTCGGTGGCAAGGGGGTGGCCGGCGGCTAAGGTTTGGAAAGAAAAAGAAATTTATTGTAAGATAATGCGATTGATTGTAAAGTCCTCCTTTAGAGTTTCATTCATTGATTAAACATATATATAGGTTACAATGGATCTGGGCCTTTTGGCCCACTATACAATATAAAGTCCATGTAATCTATCAATCTTTACAAACATTAGAGACATGTGCAACAAATTTATTCAAAGGTAAACAATCAGAATTGATCTTGAGGGGAATTTGCTCAGCATGTATATGATCAGTTTGCAGCTGGTACAATCCATGATGCTTGGCTCCAGATCCAATGACTTGATTAATTCCAAGGTCCTGGAAAAACCAACCATGGGCAGTAAATATAGCTGCCAAACTAAAATCATCTACAAGTCTACCAACAGATAAAAGATTGTGTTTAAAACTAGAATCATCTACAAGTAAGACATTCTTAAGAACAATCTTGTCATTAAGATGTTATGTTCCCATCTAAAAAACATAAGAAACATTCCCATCAAGCATACCAACCTTTATAGGTTTACTGAGCATTCTTTTAACACTAAGTAAATACTCATAAGCAGTCATATGATATGTCGCACCAGTGTCAATAATCCAATCAGTGTCCTTAGTGAATTGAGCTAACAATCCAAGATTATAGGCTTTAGAGTTACCTACCATGCCATGTTGGTCACAGCACAATTGACCTGACTTTTCTCTTGCATAACCTTTAAAAGCTCTTAACACAAGGCATTCACCAAACTTCGATCCATCTTACCACCCTGACTTGAACCTGCAGTAGCAGAAGTGTTGAAGCACTGCCCTCTGTTGTCAGTTTCTTCCAAAGAAGACTCCAATTGACCTTCAGTGTTCTCAAACACATTGTTTGCTGTAGCCTTTCCATCACGAGGGCCTATCACACGATCCATCAATAAAACCTATCTTATTCTTCGCCCCCAATGCCAATCGTACTCCTCGACTCCACCCCAAGAAATTCGTCCCTGAAAATTGGAAAGAAACTAGCTGGGCACCCGGATTGTTCGAATTCGCCAACGCAAGAGGATCATTGTTGTTGCTCTACAACCCTCCTCCTGCAAGAACTCCACCGTCGGCCATTTTCACGATCACCAAGATCCAAGACCGCTTCGCACACAGCGAATCTTCGCACCAAGCGAATTCACACCAGAAACCAAATACACCTCATATCCGAGATCAACCAAAGCTCCTTTGCTCTGATACCATATGAAGCTTGATGTCTTGAATCAAACCAACCTTGATTACAGTATAGAAAGAGAGAATTCAGAGAAGGAAGAAGAAGGAGAGAAGTTGTTAGGTGTCTGTTAGGATGAGTGAGTTTATATAGGCTCACAACCTTCTAATCTTGTCTAATTACATAATATCTCCCATTCTATCTTAAATATATAAAATACCCTTATTACATATCTCATTAATAACCACGGAAACACCCTCTCAACTTTGTTAGCTAGGGGAAAAGAAACTATTAGATTCACAGACCCCGCTAGTTAGGTAGCGGGATATATTGAAATGATTATTGTTGTTGTAGTCATAGTAAATGCCTTTTGGTCGAGTGGGCTGTGCGTGTGGGATCGGAGCTCCACCACATATGTTTGATCTCAATATTTGAGCATGATCGGGAGGTGCTTATTAGAATTTAGATTATATACTTGTAGTGAGTATTGATCCTTGTGTTTGATCGATCATATAATCGATCACACGAGTGATCAACAATTTTTATTATTCCGTAATAGCTAGGTATCAAATTATATACTTGTATGGTAAACTTTTTTTTTTAATTTTTTAAAAACAATTCCATTCTTATTGTTAATAGGTATTAAATTATTAAAAAAAATAAAAATAATTTGACTTTTCATATAATTTTTAATATCTTAAAAAAACACATACATAAATAACAGGCAAAATAATAAATAAAATTAATCAAATAGGGTAATTTATTAACGGTTTTTCTATCATTGGCCCTATAACAGTTCTAATTTAGAATTATATTTTAAAATTTAATTAGTTTAAGTTGACTTTTTAATATCTTAAAAAAACGGAGTATATTACAATATTTCTTTTATTAAAGAATTTTTTCCAATTTAAACTAATTTATTAATTTCTCATCTAAAAAGGCAGCTACAGTACAGCCTACAGTCAATCAAGCGGTGAACGAGGCCGTTTCTGGAGAGCGAAAGAAGCAGATGGAAGTAGGGAACCCGGCCAGAATCAACCCGTCATAGATCGATTTCCTAAGTATCTTCGCTCGCACCATCAATCGGTTACTGCTTTTCGTTGTGTAATTTGGTGAAGCATGAGATTCAATTTGGGCCTGGGGGATTAAGATAGAGTTCTTCAATTTTTGATGAAACCCGAAACCCTAGATCTAAATTCGACACTGTTGATTCGAGATTCATCATCAAATCGGTTCTTATACGAACTTCACCCTAAAATCGGCAAAAACCCCTCAACAAATTAGATCTGAATTCAACTGTGTATGAAAAAGAAGAAGAAGACAATTGGAGCTCGGCTACTTAAGAAAACTGCAGTCCCAACTGTAACCCTATGTACCGCATTGCTTGACTAAAACCCCGATTACAGCTGATCGACAATTCCACAGGAGACAACTCCAATTCATAGCAATTCAATTCAATTGTCAACCAGAGTTGGCCCAATCGATCGGAAACCGACTCTGCGACAAATCATGTACGAAGCTTACTCATTGAACTCACTCGTTGCAAAGCTGCCACGTTCGTCGAAATGCAAAAGATGGATACGCTCACTAATAATTTAATCATAAATCGAGTCCTATAAATACCCTCAAATCGGCAACAGAAATGATATACCCACACACACAGCAAATTCAGAGCTTCTTGATATCAACCGAGCAACAAATCGATCAACCAATCAATCAATCAAACATGGATAGCAAGTTCCTCTGTGTTTTGCTCCTCTTCGTCGTGGTGTTCTCTTCAGGTATGATCACATTAAGGTTACTCGATCTTGCTTATTATCGATCTCGTAAACCATATGATCAACAAGCTAAGTTGTAGCGCATTTGCAGAGACAAACATGGTGAAGGTGGAAGGGTATTGTGCGAAGCCTAGCATGTACTACAAGGGCTTCTGTGGGTCCAACGCAAGCTGCACAACGGCTTGCAAGAGGGAGGCCGGCTGGACGTCGGGGGTGTGCGTCAACCATGGCTTCTTGAACAGCGCCTGCGAGTGCCGAAGGGACTGCTGAGCCATTGATCTACTTCGTATCGATGCAAGCATGTCTCCGACTCGCATTCTGGATAATAATATATGCTTATGTAGTTCTGCTTAATTCAATAAAATGACATGTATGGGAGCACCCTAATACGTATCTCTATGGATATGAAATATGGGTTTAGCTATAAGCTATACATCTCTTGTACTTTTCTGTTGTAAAATAATACAAGTACATGACCTACTTCGGTCATGTATATCCATCGATCATCTCGTTGTCTATATGGGCACACATGCACTATATAGCTAGCCAAACACAAGCTAAAAATTAATCAATTGACAATATAAAGAATAAGTCACCAATTTATATACATAAGACTTATATATTTTAATTTACTCCATATTTTTTTATGCGAGTTGAGACACTTTTCCTTTCACATGCAAACTATTTTAAGTTTGTATGGTTTTTAATACTTGTTAATTTTTATAACAGCTAATTTTTCAAAACTTAATTATATTAAATAATTATTCAGTACTATTGAATAACTTTATGCAACTAAATAGCTAATCATGAACTTAATGCAAGTAAAAAAAACTTGTATTTTTTAACAACTGAATAACTATAATCAATGAATCATGGGCAGGAGAAACCGCGGAGGGAAGAATTGTAAGTAGGCGAGACAAATCAATGAAATCAAGAGTAGGAGAAACCCCAGGCAACTCAGAAGAAGGGATATCTACAGCATTCATAGAAGAAGATGAGCTCCGAAAGGGAAATATGGTTTCTTGGAAAGAAACATCCCTACTAATTAAGGTAACATGATCAAGCAAGTCATATACCTTGTAGCTCTTTTGTCCTGGAGGATATCCCAACAGAACACATTTTCGAGTCGATGAAAGAAATTTTATGTCTGTGAGTTTTGGGTTTCAAGGCATAACAGAGACAACCAACAACCCTCAACTCATCATAGGAAGGCCGGAGGTTTACAATACAAGGAGACTTCCACCTCAGCACAGAGAAGTTTGTTGATGATATGAGTTGTAGAAAGAAGACAATCACCCCTTAATTTCATAGGGAGATTGGCATGAACTCATCTAATGGCTTGGGCAGTCTCTACTAAATGCCTATGCTTGTGTTCAATGCGGCCATTTTGCCGAGGCACACCAGCGACTGATCTTTGATGCACTAAGGGCTATTCAATGAAGAACTCTCAACACTGTGATGAAACAAACTCAGTTCCAATGTCATACCTGAAAACCTGTATCTTGGTCTTGAATTGAGTTTGAACCATAAGCAAAAAAATGCTTTATGACCATAAATTTGCAACTTGTTTTGCAAGAGAAATGTCCAAGTACATCTTCAACAATCATCAACCGATATAAGAAAATTAAGTATTTAGGACCACATAACGAAGGAACCTTGTAAGGCTCCCCACAAATCAGCATGAACCAAATAAAACAAACTTTCTGCATGAGAATCACTAATAGGAAAGACAAGTTTATGAAGCTTAGTCATTGAACAAATGTCATAGTAGTACTGTGTCAACCCGGAACGTTTGTACACAGGCATGTGCTTCATTTTAGACGAAGAAGTATGTGCAAATCTCGCATGGAGAAGATATGTAAAGGATCTGTAATGCTCAAATCCTCCAACAGAGTTGAGATCAAGCTCCAAGTCTTCAGATCTGTAAATGGCGGTTGAAACCACTTCGAAGAACAACTCGGGGAAGAAGAAAATATCTTGTAACTGAATTATAATGTGTATTTATGAAAAACTGAAGCTAAAAAATGTATCCAAACATACATAATTACTTCAGTTTTATTCATAAGTTCGGGTAGGTGATCTAGAAGGATCAAAACGCAACGTATTGGCCCTTCTGATGTCGTTTCGAGCTAGAAATCTCAACAACTTATTTGATCAACATATTCTATATAGTTACCATGATCTCTGCCTATACGAGAGAAATTGTGAAATAATGATTAGAGCTCAATATAAGCATTTCTAAGATCAAATATTCGTAATAATATTTTAGTGGTGTTCATATGGGAGGAGCAAGGGAGTATTCGTAATAATATCTTGTACTAAGGGAGTACTACTGAAATCCGTTGGGACACTCGGGATCGGGGTCCGTGTGCACACGTGCGCTCAAGCGCTAATAGCGAGGTTTCATCCTAAAACCAATTGACATTAGGTGGGGTAGCACACTAGCTTATATAATAAGGCTTCTTTGTTCATGTAATCAATGTGGGGTTCTTTTTTGTCACGCCCCCGCAAGTGTAACTAGGGTCGTCTTTCGCCTCTAGTTGACACTTGGACAACGGATCTAGCATCTCATTCTCTTTTTAGAAAGCCCATGATCGAGAGTCGGGCCGTTTGGCTTTTCCGCTCTGATACCATACTGAAGTACGTTGGGACTCGGGATCGGGGGTCGTGTGCACACGTGCGCCCATGCGCTAATAGCTTAGCACATAAGCCGAGCGAGGTTCCATACTAAAACCAATTGGTATTAGGTAGGGTAGCCCACTAGCTTATATACTAAGGCTTCTTTGTTCATGTAATCAATGTGAGACTCTTTTTGGTCTCTTCAGTTCACATTCCTTTCATTCTCAACATGCTCGATTAAAAATATTGAAAAAAAATTAACATATGTGTTTTTTGTTAAATTTTTCTTTTCTAATTTAGTGTTAAAAGAGTTTGAAGAGAATAAGAAGTTATAAATTTCATTTAGCTTAGTTTGAATTTAAATCATGAAATTATTTTTATCTTGTAGATTTTTTTCACCTATTTTTGAGACGGCTAGTTTGTATATAAGTGGGTCCTCGTGTAATTAAGTTCGTGGATAGTTTTTAGTGGTTAAAGTGGCTATCTTGTAATGGTGGATTGTGTAGATAGTGGCTTTTAATTTTTCTATCAAATCTGATCCGAGATATCACTAACGATTGAAAGGTCGTGTAAGTAACTAATTGGTCATGAAATAGCCAAATTCCACCTCCATCATATAAATTTTCTTAAAACCACTTTACTTACCTACTTACCAACCTAACAAAGACTTCACTATTTTCCATCACGCGGGGCCGAGAATTTGGATTTTCTTTAACCATTTCGGTACGATATGTTCCTATGAAAGTAGTATAATTTTAATTGTAATTTTAATTTAATTTTTTTTATAAAAAACTTATAAATCAATTGAAAACAAGAGTTGAAGTCACAATACTTTAACAAGTGTTACTTCTTACTAACTCAACCAACTTTTATTACGTAGTAACATTTTTTTTTTTTTCATAAACTAAGAATTCGAGATCTGACATACCTGAATTTCGATAGGCTGATAAGTCGGGAGTATTGAGAGATGTGGATGAGATCATAAAGAATCACACATCAAAAGCTGTTATGTATATAAGTCGGTGGACTACTCCTATTATCAATTGGTTTTAGAATAGAATATGAAAAAAAAAACTTTCTTATTTAAAATAAAAAAGACAGCGGATACTCAATTAACAGTTGATCTTAATCTAGAAGTTCCTATCTATAAATTTTGATTTATTTACATTATCTTTCAAATTTCTTTCAACATTGGCGGGCTAACCACGCCCGTGCGACACTCCTATAAATACCCCAATCTAAGAGCAATGACATACGTACTCTCACACATACACACACATATCTATCGAGCAATCCATCGATCGATCAACATGGATAAGAAAATCCTCGGGCTGATGCTACTTTTCGTTATCGTGCTTTCAACAGGTATACTATATTCAATCAACTTATCGCGCGCTTATCGTACCATAGCAGCATGTCCTGTATTATATATATATATATATATATATATATATATATATATATATATATATATATATATATATATATATATAATTAAATGAAAATCGATCCTAACTATGAGTGCGCGAATTGGCAGAAACAAACATGGTGAAAGTGGAAGGGTATTGTGCGAAGCCGAGCATGTACTACAAGGGCTTCTGTGGGTCGAACGCAAGCTGCACAAAGGCTTGCGCGAGGGAGAACTGGCCTTCGGGAGTGTGCGTCAACCATGGCTTCTTGAACAGCGCCTGCGAGTGTCGCAGGAACTGTTAAACCATCCATCTACCCATCTACCTCTACTCCTATAGTTATATGTAATGCATTGCTCGTGCATGTCTACCTCCACAATATATATGTAATAAAGGAAACATATGTACGTATAATGTGTTCTCCCTATCGCAATCATGTATGCTTCATATAGTACGTTCACGTACTATATGTCCTTCGGGGCATGTAGCACGTACGTACCCTGCGTTCTCGATCTAGTTGTGAATGGAGTATGTTTTTTATGTTACGCTCACCTCTTGTACGCTATCTCCTTTGTAGAATATATCTTATATAATCTACGAATAAATTGAATATATATGATAGTAATATTAAGAACATATGGGAAGGACACCAAGCAAAATAGAGATGAATTGGACAATGAGCCGATGGAGGTTTTCATAAATAAAACAAACTTGAGTGCAACCATTACATGAAGTAAGCTTTGAACATGAATACGAAAGAAAGTGTTGGGACACTTGTGAATCCCCCATCGGAAGTGGGAGAAATCTGAACCTAAAATATAAGTGGATGGGCTACTCCACCTAACGCCAATTGGTTTTGGGATGGTGCCCCGGTCTGGCTTATATGTTGGGCTTTCTGATCGGACCCAACAAGACTTTCCCCCTAACAAACTGGTATGAGAGCCGGGTTCGGCGGGTGGGCCGGTTGCACCCAAAGATTGAGATGGACTCCACATCTGTATCGGTGACGGGTTAGTCGAACCCGTTGCGTGGAGATCTCGATTCCAACCGGGCTAGACTTGTGATGGATTCACAAGTGAGAGGGGGATTTGTTGGGACACTTGTGAATCCCACATCAGAAGTGGGAGGATTCTGAACCCAACATATAAGTGGATGGGCTACTCTACCTAACGCCAATTGGTTTTGGGATGGTGCCCCGGTCCGGCTTATATGTTGGGCTTTCTGATCGGACCCAACAAGACTTTCCCCCTAACAAACTGGTATCAGAGCCGGGTCCCAACAAATTCCCCTCTCACTTGCGAATCCATCACAAGTCTCACTTGCGAATCCATCACAAGTCTCACTTGCGAATCCATCACAAGTCTAGCCCGGTTGGAATCGAGACCTCCACGCAACGGGTTCGACTAACCCGTCATCGATACAGATGTGGAGTCCATCTCAATCATCGGTGCAACCGGCCCACCCGCCGAACCTGGCTCTGATACCAGTTTGTTAGGGGGAAAGTCTTGTTGGGTCCGATCAGAAAGCCCAACATATAAGCCGGACCGGGGCACCATCCCAAAACCAATTGGCGTTAGGTGGAGTAGCCCATCCACTTATATTTTAGGTTCAGATTTCTCCCACTTCCGATGGGGGATTCACAAGTGTCCCAACAAATCCCCCTCTCACTTGTGAATCCATCACAAGTCTAGCCCGGTTGGAATCGAGATCTCCACGCAACGGGTTCGACTAACCTGTCACCGATACAGATGTGGAGTCCATCTCAATCTTTGGGTGCAACCGGCCCACCCGCCGAACCCGGCTCTCATACCAGTTTGTTAGGGGGAAAGTCTTGTTGGGTCCGATCAGAAAGCCCAACATATAAGCCGGACCGGGGCACCATCCCAAAACCAATTGGCGTTAGGTGGAGTAGCCCATCCACTTATATTTTAGGTTCAGATTTCTCCCACTTCCGATGGGGGATTCACAAGTGTCCCAACAAATCCCCCTCTCACTTGTGAATCCATCACAAGTCTAGCCCGGTTGGAATCGAGATCTCCACGCAACGGGTTCGACTAACCCGTCACCGATACAGATGTGGAGTCCATCTCAATCTTTGGGTGCAACCGGCCCACCCGCCGAACCCGGCTCTCATACCAGTTTGTTAGGGGGAAAGTCTTGTTGGGTCCGATCAGAAAGCCCAACATATAAGCCGGACCGGGGCACCATCCCAAAACCAATTGGCGTTAGGTGGAGTAGCCCATCCACTTATATTTTAGGTTCAGATTTCTCCCACTTCCGATGGGGGATTCACAAGTGTCCCAACAAGTTCAGATTTCTCCCACTTCCGATGGGGGATTCACAAGTGTCCCAACAGAAAGAAACTAAACGAAAACAACGCAACAACGAAGGTCGAACGAACTAAGCGAGACTTAAAATTACTCAAGTAAAGCAAGATTGAACCATCCCATATCGGCTGCAAGCTGAAGACCAAAGAGCATAGTCATCACCATTCACCTATTTCAAGGCATTAACCGAAAATACAAAATTGTTACTATTATTATTGAATATAAAGTAAGGAATTAAAATTACATAATTGTAATTATCTAATCCATTTACCTTGCGTGGGCAATTATTGGATTTCATTTGTTACACCATTTCTCTGTTTGCTCGAGCATTGATCATCACTGCGACTCTGACATATATCCAATCTGCAAGCTCTTCGGCAATCCGAAAGTAAGCATACCTCCATCTCTTGTGAGCAACTAAGATTCCAATGACTCCCCAGAATCCGACTGCAAACCCCAACATGATGACCATGTAAAACCACATCTTCTCGCGTTTATTGTCCTTGTCATCATCAAGGACCATGCTAGTCGGGGGATGAGCGACATCGTCTCCCCTAGAGCATTTTTTCGGCAACGGATCGCCACATAAGCCTGGGTTTCCCATGTATATGGATGAATCGTTGAGAGTTTGGAGATGTCGACCGATCGGGATTTGCCCTTGAAGGTTGTTGAATGAAAAATTCATTTTGGATAAAAAATCCAAAGAAGAGATGCTTTCTGGAATTGATCCGGAAAGATTGTTGAATGACAAATCAAGGGACTCTAGAGATCTCAACTTCTCCATCTCCATAGGAATATTACCCGTCAAATGATTGTGCGAAAAGTTGAGGTTATCCAGGAGGGTTAAGCTTGTGATATCCTTAGGGATCACACCTACTAAATGGTTATATGAAAGGTCGATGTTTACTAGTTGGCCTAATATGTCGGTGTATTCTCTCTCTTGCCCTTTTACAACTTCTAGAGCCCTCAAATCACTTGGTGTCCCTCTATCGGAATCACTCGGCGACGGAGAAACACTCGAACCCATCCCTTTGAAGTAACCAAAACACTGAGGAATAGTTCCCACCAAATTATTGCTTGCAAGGTTTATAATGTGAAGCGTCTGGACCGAACATAATTGTGGTGGAATTCTTCCTGAAAACTTATTCTCTCGCAGTATGAGAATAAGCAAATAAGGAAAGTTTGCTCCATTCCAAGGGGGGATTTCCCCATCAAGTTTATTCATACTCATGTCCAAAAGTTCCAACCCCGTGGAATCACTCCAGGATGAAGGGAGCCCTCCTTCAATTGAATTGTTATTCAAGCTCAACAAATATAAGGCAGTGCTCTTTGTAAGAGATTTGGGTATGAGGCCGGAAAGTTTATTTGAAGATAAATCCATAACCTCAATTTGAGAGTTTGCCCAACAGTCCGGAATTTTCCCTGACAACCTATTATTTTGAAGGTGAAGAACCCATAGTGGTGATAACCTACACAATGATCTAGGAACTGAACCATTAATGTGGTTGCTAGCAAGTTTTAAGGACGACAAAGATGCCATTGCAATGCTAATGTTGTCTGGAATAGGCCCTGATATGCCGGTATTAGACAAGTCAAGATTTGAGATCTTTTTTTGGCTTAGAACCCAATTAGGAAATGGGTTGTTCAATTTGCAAGGTAGTATACTCAAGAATTCAAGTTGAAATGGAGGCATCCAACACTACAAAAAAAAATCAAATTTGCCACGCTACCTAGCTTCGGTAGGGGTTTTCCGTGGCAATTGATACCTTTTGCCACTGATGGTAGGTTCGGCAAGGGTTACCGTCGCTAATGTTGTCTTTTTTGCCACGGTAACAGGGTTCCCGTTGCTAACCCACATAGGCTTTTCTTTAAAAAAAAGGAAAAAAAATAAAAATTAGTATACCTACCAGGCTACCACCCATCTCACTCCGCTCATTTTCAGACGAGATGATTAGCGGGACTACGGGAACTCCGGGGAGGCGTGAGACAGGCAAGGGGAAGAGAAGGTGGTCTGAGATTGGGAGCTCGAATTTGGGCTCTTCAATGGCAGAAAGAGAGAGAGAGAGAGAGAGAGAGAGAGAGAGAGAGAGAGCGAACAGTAGAGGGAGAACGAGTGTGGTGAAGGGGATTTGTAGCCGGGTGTGCGGTAACTCTCACGGTTTGATCCGCGAGTATGGGCTCATGTGCTGCAGGCAGTGCTTCAGCGGCAACGCCAAGAAGATCGGCTTCATCAAGGTGCCATTTTTTTCCATCCCTCTTCCGTTTAAACTTCCAATCGAAGATCTTCATTGGTATATGTAGTTTTATTTGAAATCTTTATATTAAGCTTTTTTGGTGATTGTATTTTTGTTCTTTAATGGTTGCGAACATCTTAGTTATAGGTCTTGATTGGAACCTTAATTTCCTGTAGACATTGCAATCAAATGCAATTTGAGATTTCTTGTCATAGTTCGTTGATGTTATACCCAAAACCTCATTAATTTCCACATTTATCCATTTTATGTAAATTTTTTGAGCATGAAACACATTGTTCAACCAGTGATGATGAGTAGGACTAGAATTTAGTATGTTGATTTATTTCCCAAATTCATCGTATTGTGGTTTCCCTGTAATGGGGGTGGTTTATTAAGTTAATCTGGTGGTAATGTTTTATGGATTGGGAGAGGTGGAGTTGTAAATTGACTCTTTCCCATCATTTTCTTATTTTTAGAAATGGAAATTGATGACAGATAAGTGAGAATCAAACTTAAAACGTAACGAGGTTACTTTTCCATGGTTGCATTTCCAAATTAGTGAGATTCAAAACAACTCTTATCCATAAAGTTAATTTGAGCGTGTAGTAAATTAGTGGTTGCATTTCCATGGTTTCTATAATTGATTAATATTGAATATATTCCATCAGCTGGTGTATTTGAATGTGTAGCAATTTTTTTTAAGTTAAAAATAAGTGATGTCTGTTACCAGGTATGGGTAATGTAGAATTATCCCCTTTGCTTTCATTCCAGATTTTGGCTACTTGGTTATTAGGATTGTGTAAATCACTATTCTTTGGGTTATCTGGAATTTTCGCTACCCTTTCTTTCTTTGTTGAATTCAAAACTAGAAGTAGTTCCTAGGTGTTGCCTTTATTTATTTCTCGATGTAGACGCATCTTCAACTTGAATCCATCATCCATTTGTCTTTCTATTCAATGCTCTATCCGACACACTTGAGGGCTTGTTTATTTTTAAAGGAGAGAATGGAAAGGAACGGAATTAAAATTTATACATTTGTAGTTTACACTAGCTATCTCCAAAAATAAAATATTGATAACATTTTTCCTTAAGCGCTATTTGCTCAGAAAAAAATCTGCAGCCTTGTTTTATTTTCCTTATGACAAGAATTTCCATTATGGTGGCTTCTCTTTGTAGTTTACATTTTTATTAAAGTTGTCTAGCTTGTCCTGGATTTTTATTTATAATAGGATTATGGTTTTGGTGTTTTGCTAAGCATGTACACCATGGATGACAAATTTGTGCATTTTTCAGGTCACGAGGCAACACAATGAGGAAGGCTCATTGGTGTGCCTGTGGTTGAGGTGGATATTTTATGATATATGTTTCACTGCTGCTGCGAGAACAACTGACTCATTTTTTAATGCTTTTAGGCTCCATCTGAAACAGAGGCTCAGTGTGCTGAACTTTGCAAGTTGGGAAAGGTAAGTGATATAATCTGATTTCTTCTTTTTTTTTGTGATTCTATAGGTTATAGGTGACCCTAATTCATTACAAGGAATGTTTATGGTATAATAAAAGTGGCTGATTCTGGGTACAAGACAAAGGCAAAATGTGGTGTGCCGGATCTATATCCTTCTCACTGCGGTAAGCATTTCTTCGTTTGACGTGCTGTTTCCAGAGTCTTGCTATGCAAATTAAGTCATGGAAAGTGGAACTGATTTACTTGTTTAAGGGCTTCTTGTTATTGGTGAAAACACTTAAATGATATTTTATATATGCATGTTAGAAGAAAGTTTATGCTTGTTGAGCAGTTTCCAGAAGTGTTAGTTTGCTGATATGTAGTGTTTCTTTCCTTTCCTTGCATCTTTCTTTACTAAACAATTCATGTAAGAACATGCACCATAAAAAATGGGCTGAAAAGCAGAGAAGGATGCCTAAGCATAAAGAAAATGGCATCTTGACATTGGAACTGCTGTTGAATTTATTACTTTCAAACAGATTTTTCAAGTCTGGACTTTCGTATGGTGTATGAGTTTTATGTTCTCCTCCTGGTTCAGAGTCCTGTATGACTTTATAGGAGAGGAGCATCTAATTGGCGCACAAGATCTGCTGCACTAACATACCTTAAGATATTCATGTATAGGTAATATACTACATGCAGTAGTGCCATGTTGATTGGTCCTTTGGATATAGTGCTTTAAAAATTGCTAATGTGTTAACCTTTATGCAGGCATACATTTATCTTTTCTTTTGAGGAGAAAAAACAGATTTGGACCAATATTGAGAGATTACTGACAGATAGTCAGATAGAGGTATTCTCACTCCCTCTACCTCTCCTCTATCCCTCTCCCATCCTTTCCTTTTTTTGGACCCTGACGGCTTCTCTTAAATTTTGGTTGGCATGAAACTTGCATTTTATTGAGTGCTTTTGGTTAAAATACATTTCTTGTCATCAACAAATGTACCATTTTTTTTATATAGATTTTCAAAAACAAGATGCAAATACATTATCAGCCATTTGACCATTTTTTAAATGATGTCTATGTATTTCTTTAGTAAATTTGTGTTGATTTTCTTGGTTTATTGGCTACTCTTGGAAGACTGTCCTCGGGAAACTGAGACTGAGTCTCGAAGTCAATTTTATGTTGATATAAAGACAAGTTCAGTAATCATATGGTATATGATGTGAGTTTCCTTAAGGTATGGTGCATTGGTGCTTATCTCAACTTAAAAAAAAACCATGTTAACTTACCTTTAATATTATGTAAGAATGAGGTTTGCTCGATTATCTTTCTTTTTTATATATATATTGGAAAGGAGTTGAGTTATGCCCCATATTTTGGGTCATGAAGCCATATGATAGGCATAGAGATGTGGATGAAGTTCTTTTTACCTCTGGTGTCTTTATATATGTTTCACCTAGAGTTCTTTCTCAATATTCATTTTCTTTTCAAACTAAACCGTATTTTTTATGAAATGGGTCATCATGCTGCTGAACAGAGATGGGTTATTGGGGGGGCTGATTAGAAATTAGCGTGTAAAATATATATTTTCAGCTCTGTGCTTATGTGCAAATATTGTGCATGTTTTCTGGATTTTGTTAATTTTGAAATCTGTACTGCTTTATCAGGTAAGAGAGCATGCTGCAGGAGTTTTGGCTGGCCTGATGAAGGATGGTGAAGATAATCTGGCAACTGAATTTCGTAAAAGAACATTCAAGGCAAGCCTTTTGATGTAAATTATGTAGTTTTAGACAATTTTTTGGGTTAAAATATAGTTTTGGACATTTTATTGTATATGTAAATTTTATAATTATGTATATAAATTTTGTAGTTTTTTACATGTAAATTTTGTATAATTAATGAAAATTTATTATGTGTAAATTGTGTATTTTTTTATATTTAAAATATTGGACTTTTTAGCCCGGGTATGAAGAAACTGGGCTAAAAAACATTAGCTACGACAGCTTGCCGTAGCAAATATGTAGTGTCTTTTTATAGGGTCGCTTAGCCGTAGCTTAGCCGTCGCTAAATTTTTTTGCTACGGTTATTTGCCGAAGCTACCAAATTTTGCCAGCCAAAATTCGCGACCCCTCTATTTGTCGTAGTTAAGCCGAAGCTAAACCCCTTTTGCCACCCCTTGAACCCCTTTTGCCACGGCTTTTTGCCGAAGCGAACTTTTTTTTTTTGTAGTGCAATCAGGGGAGAGGTCAAGAATCACAGAGTTTGAGCTTATATCAAGGTAGCTTAAACTAGAGAGGTTAGCCAAGCTTACTTGATTCACCACACTCAAATTATTATATGACAAGTCTAGATAGATAGCTCAAAGATGACAATCTTCCCAAGGATGGAGGGAGAGCTTCTAATTAAATAATTGTTTGATAGATCTAAGTTTTGAAGGGTGGATGACAAGTTTCCAATTACTGATGGCAAGACACTCAAATTATTATATGAAAAGTCTAGAGAATTCAAAGATGACAATCCCCCCAATAATGGAGGAAAAACTTCTAAATTGTTATTTGATAGATCTAAGGTCTGGAGGGATGACAAGGTTCCAATTAATGGTGGCACGACTCTAAAATGATTGTATGACAAGGATAAATCGATCAAAGGCAACAATCTCCACAAGGAAGAAGGGAGGGTATTTAAGAGATTGAATGACATATATAAAGATTTGAGGGATGACAAGTTTCCAATTATTGGTGACACGACACCGAAATTATTATGTGACAAATCTAGACTCTCCAAAGATGACAATCCTACCAAGGATGGAGGAAGACCTTCTAAATTATTGTTGGACGGATCGATATATTGGAGGGATGACAAGCTTCCAATTATTGGCAAGTAACCACTGATGTTATTGTTTTCCATGTATAGGTACTGCAAATCATATATGCTACACCTAGAAAAATTAACATGTGATTCTGCCACATCTTCTTGAAGTTGGTTATCTGACAAATCTAGTTTTCTTATTCTACAAAGACAACCTATTGTGTTTGTGATCCCCCCATCGACACGGTTAAACTGATTATAACTAAGATCAAGATATTCAAGGTATGTTTTGTTAGCCAACCATGATGGAATTGAATAACTAAACTGGTTCCATGAAAGATCAAGGCTAGTTAGAGAGGTTGAATTTTGTATGAAAAGGGGAAATGAGCCGTTAAAGAAATTGCCAGCAAGACTTAGGTGTTTGGGGTGTACTTTGTTACCCAACCATGGTGGAATTGAAGAGCTCAAGTCATTATATGAAAGATCAAGAAATCTAATAGAGCTCAAGTTTTGCAAGAAATGAGGAATCGAGCTGCTAAAATGGTTTCCACTCAGGTCTAGGTGTTGAAGGGTGTTGTAAGAAATAGTGGAATTCTTTATTCTGACTGTGTGAGAGTTTGGTAGTCCACAATGAGCCAAATTCAGCACTGACAAAGATGGAAGGTGGTGAAGTAGAAGGCTAAGACTTTGACGTGCTTGAGTCAGGTTAATCCCACCTAGGTCAAGGTATTGCAAATTCTCAAGCCTGAATGCCCATTCTAGGCTGTTTGGCTCAATTCCCTCGACCCCCCATCCCAATGTAAAAAAATCAAGGACAACAAGTTGAGTAAGATTGCCTAGATGATGAGGAACTTTCTCATAAAAATACGCATAAGAGAGGTTTAGATATTGCAGTTGCCTCATTGACCCAAAGAATTCAGGAATTTTAGACCCATTAAAATCATTACCGCTCAAGTCCAAGTATTTTAAATACTTCAACTCAAGTAGGCAGGGTTTACCTCTCCAGCTTCTAATTTAGAGGATGTTGAGAATACTTCGACACTTCGCAGATCAATCTTGATGATGTTGTTGGTAACGTTGTGACACCCGACTCCCATTCAGCTGCAACAATCTCCCCCCACCCACGAACCAAGACGGTTCGACTTGTCAATGAAGCTGTGTTTGATCTGGAGCAAGGCTTTTCTTTCGGCTTCCTTACAAGTGAGTGTGAATCCAACTCCAAGGCTTGCACTGCAGATGCAAACTGTTAGGAAGAGCAAGGTGAATCGCAATATTAATCTCCCCATATCAGCTATAAATTGATAGAAGCCTAGCTAACTGAGTAGTGGAAATATATATGTGGGCAATATTGGGCATGGCTTACAAAGCTGGGCGTTTATCCTTTTATAGAGCAAAGGCGGAAATGTGAATATGGGATTTAACTTAACAACCACTGGGAGAGTACATTCAAATTCAAATAATTACCTTCAAATTTAAATTAATTATAAAAAACAACCTTAGGTTACTTTTAAATTCAAATTAATTACAAAACCTCTTCAAAATAATTTTTATTTAAAAAAGTCATCACTTCTTATATAAAAAATATTACACTTAATTGTTATTATTTAAACTCATAGCTAAATTAATTATAAAAAGTATCTCAAACCATATAAATATAACTTAAATTTATTATTTAAAAAAATTAATTAGATTATTTACATATCATTAAAAGTAAATAAATACTGAAGTTTCTATTCACAATTGATCTAATAAGTTTCTATTTACAATTTATTAGATTTTATAAAAATTTATTTATTTACACAATTTATATGGTACGTATAAGAATATAAGATAGTTTTTATAATTAATTTAATGATGAATTTAGGCTATTTAGCTAATAATGACTTAGTGAGAAAAAAAAATTATGAGAAGTGGTAGATTTTGAGAATAAAAATTATTTAGGCCATTTTTTTATATAAGAAGTGATGATTTTTTTTAAATGAAAATTTTTTTGGAGAAATTTTGTAATTAATTTGAACTTAAAGGCAACTGAAAGCTTATTTGTAATTAATTTTAATTTCAAGGTCATTATTTGAATTTGAATATAGCTTGAGGCTATTTTTTACAACTAACTAAATACTTGAGACTATTTTTTGCATTTTGGATAGTTCGAGCTATTAAGCGCAACAATTCCTAAAGGTTAGACTAATTTTTACAATTTTCCCTAAAAAAATTGGTTTAAGTAGTTATCATTTGAGGAGGATATCGTGACCCCGAACATCGTTCAGCAGAAAAACCAAAGCATTAATTATGTAATAGTTAGGGTCCGTTTGTATGCCAAAGCATTAAGTTTTATAATGACTTTATTATGTATTATGGGGTATAAAAATTTAAATTTAGTTTCAGATATCAAGTAAAGGGCAGGTGTGAAAGCATAAGTCCCATTTACATGTCATAGCCCAATACATATTATATGTACTCTTGGCCCAATGAATAGAGTTCTAGAACAATTCACTTTTGTATTTAGATGGTGACATCAGTGGCACCAGCAGATGCACTTATGCTAGGGTTATCTCCATAAATAAATCAATGTAAATGTTAAACAGAAATTGGCAAGTGAATGGAATCAATGGCGGTAACATTATCTTCACCTCTTTTACTATTGTCTTGACAACGTTGTATGGTGGAAAATTCTCCTCCCCTCCCCTGTCTCCCTCCTCCATTTCTTCATCTTGCCAAAGAGGAAGCTTTTACAGGTAATGTGGAAAGATGTCATTGACATCCTGCCTTGATAAAAATTTGAATCCAAGGGCTAGTTGCCACCATACACCATTTTTGTTTGAATAGGTAAATAAAGAGCGGTTATTCCGGGGTTCGAACCGGGGACCTATGGGTACTACCCACAAGTCCTTTCCGGTGAGCCATTTCGAAATGGTTAGCTAGCTACCTTCCAAACCATATTAAGTATTAACATATGATTTACATATATAGAATGTATCATACTCCATCCATCTGATCCGAACTATATAACATTTGACTTTTTACTATGCATTTTAATAAGTTAAAAAATTGTATAAAATATCAATTTTTTCATAAAATAATAGTAAATTATAAAAAAAATTAAGAAAAATGTTGATATTTGTTAATTGTAAAAATATTTTTAAAAAATTGTTATTTTATATAATTTTTGTGTTGCAACATTAAACTACATTTATTATGTGAATCGGATGGAGTAAATGATATAGATTGTATCCCAAGGGCTAACGCTTAGTCCAAGCTTGATGACGCTGCTTATAGCATTGTGGCACAGATATATCCAACTGAATAATCTTATAATCCCTTCCGGCAATGAACCAAGACTATACCATATTGTCTATTTGAGGCTTGGATCTTTTGTAACACTTTCTTCGTCATATATTTCCTTTTTTTTTAATGATTATAAATTATAAATCCAATTTTAAAAATAGGCATTATACGGTTTGTCTGTTGTGTGTTCTAAGGGCATATGATAAAAAATACTTTATTGAAAAAGAAAACCTTAAAATGAAATGGGTGACCCCCATAATTAATTTGAAAATGGCTAAATCGGGATATTTCTCAATTGAGTTTCTTATCCTATGTCCCAAGTGACCTATGTAAGACCCGAGTCTTAAGATGTGCCAACTCATTCCACCTAATCCTCTCAGGTCCGTTGTGAGCTAGGTAGGGCTTGTGAGCTAGGTAGGGCTTGAATCATTTATAAACCACTCCCAATATCCTTATGATATCCGACTTATAAACCACTCCCAACATCCTTATGATATCCGATCTGATGTGGGATTACAATCACATCCACTTAAAACATTGACGACCCTGTCATGCCCAAAGGACTGCCCTCTAGAAGGAGCGTACCCGAGCATATTGTCGGGTACGCTCGAATTCGACTAATACTCAACTCGATAAAACTCGGCTGAAGCTCGTTCATTTTCTAAATGAGTCGAGTATGAGCACGTTTTTAAGCTCGATCGGTTCAAAGCTCGGCTCATTTGAATTAAGCTCGAATAGCTTGAATTTTTTAAAATTTTAAAATTTCCTTTGACTTACTGTATAACGAGCAAGTAGAACTGCTTAAAGCTTGACTCGAGTCCGTTCATTTCCTAAACGAGCCGAGTATGAGCACATTTTTAAGATCGAGTCAAAATTTACACTCAACTCGAGCTCGTTCATATTCTAAATAAACGACATATAAACAAACAATACTCGACTCATTCACCTTGAATAACATCCTAATTTGCAATCACCGATATCAACAAATTAATTAATTTTGAATTGAAGACTGTTTATTTGGAAAGAAAATTTGTGCCGAAGGTACAAATTTTCGCCCTAATTTGAGGAGCGTCCTAGTTTTTATAAAAATGGGTGGAAGGTGCACTTTTCTAATTTCAGAGGTTTATTTTACGATATTACCCTTCCCTTCAATTATACCGTTAAAATCCCTAACCCCATTGCCGCAAAAGCCATTGCCCCAATTTGTGAAAGAGAGAGAAGAGCTCCGCCTGAACAAGGACGAGGAGGAGGAGATCTCGCCACCGCCGATGCTGAATCTCGCCGCTGCACAACATAGGAGCAGATCTCGCCACCGCCGCTCGGGAAAGAGAGATTACAGAATCGTGTTCTCTTCCTCTGTCGCTCATCGTCGCCGTCGTTGCCTCACCGTCGTCGCCGAGATCTTCTGTTGATTCTCCCTCTCTCGAATCGTTCAGGCCACTCATCGGCGGGATACAGAGGAGGAGGAGCGGCCTACCTCGAACTGAAGCGAGGACGACGGCCTACCTGGTAGGAGCCAAAATTGAACGACGGAGTGAACGAATTGAAGCGAGGACGACGGAGAAGATGCATCTGTTTGATTCAGTTTTGGATTGGGGGAAATCGAACACAATGATGGATATATATGAGCCATTCAACATTTTAGTTAACAGAGGCTTCTTCTCTTATATGAAAACAAGATACGGAGATGAACATCGGCTTGCTGGATTTTCTGCAACACTACAGGCCATAATTTCTTTTGTGGAGAACGGGTATGCTACCTTTTTTCTCCCTTCTATTTTTGCATATGGATTTTTTTCCACCCCTACACAAGCAACATTGATTTGATATAAAATATTACTATTTGAGTAATAACTGCTCTCATATCTTCTCAGGGGTGATAAGGTGAAATTGGTTAGAGCTGGAAAACACCAGGTGAGCACACAAGTTAGCTTTTTTGTCTGGGAAATATGACCATATGTTTTTAATTGAGTCCTATTGGAAATCTTAGTTTGAACTTGGACTTGGATAGGTGTTGAGCTGTTCAGTACATTATTCCCCCCGTGTACAATTTGATGGAGCAATTTTTTCCTAAAAACGATCTAGCAAAACTGTCCCCACTGTAGTAGTCAGTAGTCGCTGCATATTTCTGCTATAAAATCTGCCAATGAGATGCAATGATCAAGGGTTTATTAATTGTTCACCATCTTGGTACTGTAACTCTAAGTGTCCCGTACTATCCTGGAGGAGTATCTCAAGATTGGATATCATGAAGGTCTTTTGAGCTCTGTATTGCATACTTGATTTACTTGGTTATGGCAAGAATGAAAATTTGAAATATTAGCTTTTACTTTAAAAATGATGTTAGTTCACTGAAAATTGCCTTGTGTTTGAGATACTAAATATCATGTTACCCAACTAACATCTTTTCGATGAAATGTTACATTGCCCCTCCCTTTTGAAAATTGCCTTGTGTTTGAGATACTAAATATCATGTTTTTATTTTTTTTATGCAACTAACATCTTTTCGATGCATGTCTCAATCTGTTTTGTGCTTACTGATGCTTCCACCAGTCCAATATTGGTTACTGTTTTTATTTTTTATTTTTTTTGGAGTGAGTATTTCTTTGAAATTGGTGTTTGGGTATGTTTGAATGCTGACATCTTCTGGCTCTTGTAGTTGTGAAGCTTAATCTCTCTTTCTGATGCTTAATCTTTTTTTTTTCTGATTTTACTGGTGTTGCAAACATCTAGCTGTTGTTGCAAACATCTAGCTGACATCTTCTTGAAATGTTGACATTTTCTGAAATGCTGACATCTCCAATATAAGATTATTTTTGTGTAATTAAGTAGACCATTTCCAATATAAGATTATCAGCTACATATATATAAGATTCAGAAATATATTTGCTGAAACGGAGTGAATATGTGCTGACATGTGCTATTTTTGTTCAATTCAAGTAGATGAATAAGTTAATTTTTATTTCTAATTGTGTGACACGATCTCTTGTGCAAATATAACATGTTGATATGGGTTTTGTACACTTGATAAATGAGTTTTTAAATTATTAAAAATCATGTCAGCAAGCTTAATTCGAAACTAGAGATGCTTGCCTAGTATGCGGTCTCGGTAGAAGTGATATCAAGCATCTGGTGTCGGATTCTCTATTATGATACCTTTCCGGATAGGGAATCGCGCCACGGTTCAAACACACAGCTATGTTGTGACCTATGGTCTTTTTTTTATTTCTAATTGTGTGCTGACATGATCTCTTGTGCAAATATAACATGCTCAATTCCAATGTGTAATTAACTTGATTTGGCATTTGTATAAAATTCCTTTAATACTTTAAAGTGTGCTTTCTTTATTTTTCCTTGTCGTTTTTCGTAATATTCTTGATTGATAAGTCATCTTTTTGAGATTTACACTTGCATAGCTCTTTACTGGACTTATTGCTAGGAGGAATATGATTTTTCACATTATTTGCTTAAAATTAAGAGGGAATAACAATCTTGCTGACATCCGGTGTCACCAGTTTCAATTTGCACAACAGATTGTTATATTTGCATAACAGATTGTTATATGTGCATATCATAAAGTTATATTTGCATAACAGTAACTTATATTTGCACACCATAAACTTCTTATTTTTCAACTTTTTTTTTAATTCAGATTGCTTGTTTTTTAATTGGATTTGCGACTCCAGGTTGATTTGCGACTCTCACCCATGTTTTCATCCATTGTCTCTCCTTTGTTTATCTATTTATTTGGTGGAAGAATAGAAATCGATTTACTAATTCTTGTTTATGCCAATTTTAATCCTAAATGCCAAACTTCTTGATTGTCTTTTTGAACCGCAGGTTCCACTTTTTTTTTTTTTGTTGTTGTGTAAGACTTATGGCTGGAAGAATATGATTTTTTTATGGTGCTTAATCTCTCTTTTTTTCGATGCCTTTACTGTTGTTCCAAACATCTAGCAGTAGTTTATGTAAGTGCTGACATCTTCTGGAAATGCAAAATGTGTGTCTTGAAACTTAGCTTGTAAATGCTGACATCTTTTGGAAACTTTATAAATTCATTAAATGTTGACATTTAAGCTTAAATGTTGACATTTAGCTTAAATGTTGACAGTTTAGCTTAAATGTTGATATTTTAGCTTAAATGTTGACATTTACCCGTTGATGGACAAAAGTTTTATCTCTTACCATTTCTTTTATTAGCTTATATTTGCATATCATCAATTTATAATTGTATATCATAATTTTACATTTGCACAACATCAATTTATATTTGCATATTATAATCATACATTTGCATAACATCAATTTGTATTTTCCCAACTTATTTTTATTTATTAAAAATTAAAATCTAAGCATTAGATATCAATAATCTTATATTTCACAACGTGAATTAATTTATGCATATTTTAATCTTATATTTGCATATCATCAATTTATATTTGCATATCATCAATTTATATTTGCATATCATACTTTTACAATTTGCACAACATCAATTTATAAGATGCAAGAAATACTGATGTAAGATGAAAGAAAATACTGATGAGACAACAAAATATAAAAATTGTTCAAATTAAAATATAAAAGTCTTCTCGTAGGGTTATATAAAAATTGTTTAATTATATTATGTTATAATATAATTAAAAGCTTTTTAGCTCAATGGTAGAGCGATGTGCTTATGCGCAAATACGTGGGTTCGAATCCCGCATAGGCTAAAGTTTATAATAATTCTAGTAATTTATAAAATTTTCTAATAAATGTTGACATTTAGCTTAAATGTTGACATTTAGATTAAATATTGACATTTAGTCATTGATGTGCAAAAGTTTTATCTTTTACCATTTCTTTTATTAGAGGATTATAGAAGTTTGAGCTTATCATCTCTCATGTAATATGATATCAATTTTGAGAATGATCTTATTTGTAAACTTTATCTTTTATTAAATGTTGACATTTTAGCTTAATGTTGACATTTAGCTTAAATGTTGACATTTAGCCGTTGATGTGCAAAAGCTTTATCTTTTACCATTTCTTTTATTAGATGATTATAGAAGTTTGATATTCTCATGTCATATAAAATGATATCAATTTTGGGAATGATCTTATTTGTAAACTTTATCTTTTATTATATGTTGACATTTAGCTTAAATGTTGACATTTAACCATTGATGTGCAAAAGCTTTATCTATTACCATTTCTTTTATTAGAGAATTGTAGAAGTTTGAGCTTATCATCTCATGTAATATGATATCAATTTTGAGAATGATCTTATTTCTAAACTTTATCTTTTATTATATGTTGACATTTAGCTTAAATGTTGACATTTAGCCGTTGATGTGCAAAATCTTTATCTTTTACCATTTCTTTGATTATATGATTATAGAACTTTGATATTCTCATCTCATGTAATATGATATCAATTTTGGAAATGATCTTTTTTGTAAACTTTATCTTTTATTATATGTTGACATTTAGCTTAAATGTTGACATTTAGCCGTTGATGTGCAAAAGCTTTATCTTTTACCATTTCTTTTATTAGATGATTATAGAAGTTTGATATTCTCATCTCATATAATATGATATCAATTTTGGGAATGATCTTATTGGTAAACTTTATCTTTTATTATATGTTGACATTTAGCTTAAATGTTGACATTTAGCCATGGATGTGCAAAAGCTTTATCTATTACCATTTCTTTTATTAGAGGATTGTAGAAGTTTGAGCTTATCATCTCATGTAATATGATATCAATTTTGAGAATGATCTTATTTGTAAACTTTATCTTTTATTATATGTTGACATTTAGCTTAAATGTTGACATTTAGCCGTTGATGTGCAAAATCTTTATCTTTTACCATTTCTTTGATTAGATGATTATAGAAGTTTGATATTCTCATCTCATGTAATATGATATCAATTTTGGGAATGATCATTTTTTGTAAAATTTATCTTTTATTATATGTTGACATTTAGCTTAAATATTGACATTTAGCCATTGATGTGCAAAATCTTTATCTTTTACCATTTCTTTGATTAGATGATTATAGAAGTTTGATATTCTCATCTCATGTAATATGATATCAATTTTGGGAATGATCTTTTTTGTAAACTTCATCTTTTATTATATGTTGACATTTAGCTTAAATGTTGACATTTAGCCGTTGATATGCAAAATCTTTATCTTTTACCATTTCTTTTATTAGAGGATTGTAGAAGTTTGAGCTTATCAGCGTCAGCATCTCCGATGTCGGCCTCAGCCGACATTAGTCATCAGCGAAACACGAAAAATGTTAGTGGTGTTCGCAATGTTAATGGTGACAGTGTCAGCAGTGTCAACAATATCAGTGCTTACACGGAAAAAAAAAAAAAAAGCGTTGACAAAAAAAAGCATCTTCGATTTTTTTATAGAAAATGCCAATTCCAAGAGCTTTGTTATTTGGATTTTTTAATGGAAAATGTCAATTCCATCAGCTTGTTTTGCAAATAGGGATTTGATTGTGCCTACTAATTTTAGCATTGTTTGATTAATGTTCCTAATGGCAATTGGAGGATTTGGAGAAAAAAAAAGAGAGAGGTGATTTTGTGAAATTACCCACTTAAATACTCATTAATTGTTATCTTAAAATGTTGGAGTATACCTAAATAATTACTTTGATTTAAGCTCTTTGCCTGCACCTCCGATTCCATCCAAATCCAATGTATTATTTTTAGGTATATATAGCAACTATAAAGTTGTTAATTAGGAAAATCTATACCGAACTAAAATAATCTAAATAATGAAAGGGTACGTAAATATTTGCATTTCATAATTATATATTTGCATATCATCAATTTATAATTGCATATCATACTTTTACATTTTTATATTTGCATAATATAATAATATATTTGCACAACATCAATTTGTATTTTCACAACTTATATTTACTTACTAAAAATTAAAATCTAAGTATTAGATATCAATAATCTTATATATGCCCAACGTGAATTAATTTATGCATATTTTAATCTTATATTTGCATATCATCAATTTATAATTGCATATTATACTTTTACATTTGCAAAACATCAATTTATATTTGCATATTGTAATCATACATTTTCACAACATCAATTTGTATTTCCCCAACTAATTTTTATTTACTAAAAATTAAAATCTAAATATTAGATATCAATAATCTTATATATGTACAACGTGAATTAATTTATGCATATTTTAATCTTATATTTGCATATCATCAATTTATAATTGCATATCATACTTTTACATTTGCATATCAATAATCTTATATATGTACAACGTCGGCGTCAGCCGACATCTCCGATGTCAGCGTCAGCATCTCGGATGTCGGCGTCAGCAATGTCAGCGTCAGTGTTAACACAAAAAAAAAAACTTTGACACGAAAAAAAGCGTTGATGTGCAAATATAAGTTTATGTTGTGCAAATATAATATTGTGTTGTGCAAATATAAGTTTATAAAATTGCACTTTTTCAGTTTTATATTTGCACTTTTTCAAACTAAAATTGCAAATTTAAGTTCTAAAATTGCATATTTATATTTTGGTATAGGAGATTTAGTAATAAATATTGAAACATATTTTGGTATAGGAGATTTACATATTTTTCAAACATGACCCGATTCAAATATGACCCGATTCATAGGTCTAAGTGCAGGTGACATGCGATAAATATGATAGGGAAAGTGAAACATATTTTGGTATAGGAGATTTAGTAATAAATATTGAATTGTACCCAAAATCAAATGCATGTAACTGCACCTCTACCATCAAGAAGTAGGCATAAATCATTATAAACCCGAGTAGTTTTTTTAAAATACAAAGTGGAAAGTAAATGGTATGATTCTCAAAGGTCTCTGAACAAGAAAAAGTGGTTAAATAAAATAAAATACTACATCATATCAAAATCAATATGCAGTTTTACCCTTGGGTGGTGGGTTAGCAGGGGCTAATACCACCCAAATTGTTACCTTGTATCAAAAAAAAAAAAAATGCAGTTTTACCTTCATCATATAATTTCACCTTTTCTCTTGAACTTTATCAAATAATGAGCACCAGCAAGCTAACTCTATATCTTCTGTGCAAATGGATAGTTGCTCGAGTCGGATAACAGGCACTTGCTTTTGCTACATAAAATCTCTAGTTCTTGATAGTTGAGAGAAAACTTTTTTTTTTTTTTGATTCAAAAGTTGGCCACAAAGCCATTTTATTGAAAAGTAGTGGAGTTTAAACCCGACGAATAACATCAAAAAACTTGCTAATGCAGTTAGGAATGGACATGTATTCGGCATAAGAGTTCATTAAGGTTAAAGTCCAATTAGCTAGGCTGTCCGCCACGGTGTTCGCGGATCTTCGAACGGGTTTGAACTGGACCTGTCACTGATTTGCAGCAATCACCCTCCTACTTCTCTCGATCAGATGGAAGTCCGGTTGTGTAGCTGGGCTGTTAGGACCAAACAAACTGCACACCGTCGTCGAGTCTGATTCAATTATCAAACGGGTGAGCCCCATGTGTTGTGCATTCCTCATGAGTTGTGAAAAGAGCTACCAGGGCATACCTAACAGAGTGGAAATGGAAGAATATCTCAAGTTGGTGCTAGGAAATAAAATCTAGGAGTTTGAAGTTATGGGAAATCAACTGTTAAATTAGCCTTTCAAAGCTTATATATATCATCAGATATAATTTTTCAAGGTAGTTCTCACTTCAGAGCATTCCTGGTAAGCATTTTTAGCACATCGAATAGCAACTGCTGCAACACTAAACTGCACATGTCATCAATCAGAAGCCAAAGAAGATGAACAACAGAAGTTCAGATTTACCGACTGCAAGGTGGCTCTGCTGACATACTCTTCATCAAGATTTAGCTGAAATCAAAATCAAAATCACAAATAAGCAGGTCTGTACTCCAATGAGAGTTAAAGCTGAGAAGTCAATCCAATCACGAAATTTGGCGACGGCTAATAGCCTAATAGCCATCGCTAAATTATTTCTGAAATTTTTAAAAAAATAAACAGGCTTTTTAACCCGGATTCTTTTGGCCCGGGCTAAAAAGTCCATATTTTTTAAAAAAAAAAAATTCATAATACACCAAATTCTTATAACCAATAATCAGCTAAAATTTACAAAAAATATTTACAAGCTGGTCACATGATCGAGCATTTGCACTAGGAGGAAGGGGACTTGACAATGTCTTCAACACAATCAAGAACTATTTACAGATTAAACACTAGAGGACTTAATCAAGCCTTATATTTGTACTTGCCTATAGTTTACTTAAAGACAACCAAAATGGTGAGATTGCAGTTCTGCTCACATTGGAATAACTCGTCCATCTTCTGGAGGAAAAGGTTGTCAGCGTCAAGCGGTTCCAAGCATAGAGCTTGTTCATGGTGAGTTTGAATCTGTCATTAGAATTGCCATCCCTGTATGGATTATGCAGATTCTTCATGCTCACCGCTTTCACTCCATCTTCTATCTCACTGGCAACAACAAAAAGTCACGGCTTCAATTAGGATTTCCTGCTCATAACAAGAACTCGTTCACTGCTATGAACTTTGATTTTGTTGCTTAAGTATCAAGAGGTTCAGAAGATGAACTATTTATAATGAAGATAAATTGGAAGCTAGAAATTTTTTATTTCCACCAAATTAAGGACTAGCTAAAGTTATAAAGAACCTTCCATCATAACCAGACTTGATAAAATGTTACAATATAAGATTTCAAGCCAATTTGGAGACATTCATTTCCAAATAACAGTGTGAGTTATGTGTCTCCTATCAGATTTGGTTATGGCCATACGTGCAAATGTTAATGAACACCAAATCAGACAAATAAATGTCTATTACAGAGACTAAGTCATTGACAGGTCATAATATGAGCGACAATTCAGCCAGGTCATCCTACAAGTCAGAAGTAAGTCCCCAAAAACACGATGAAAATGGTAGCTGTTGTGGTTTGAATGGCAGGTCCAAAGAGGTAGATATTTAACAACTTTTATAGAGATTTTAAACATTAATAGAGAATAGTGCAAGAAAGGAATACTGAAAGTATATAAACTATGAACTGTTATAACTAAAAAGCATATGTGTGTGTGTGTGTAAACAGAAACATCAACATAAAAATTGGCAAATACCAAGTCAAACCATACCTACTAGCTACTATACATCTACTGCATATAGAGCTTTTCATTACAATTCCAATTTTAAACATCTACTGCATATAGAGCTTTTCATTACAATTCCAATTTTAAAGGGGAAAACATGTAGGAGTTTATATTTTAAAAAGGTATGTTAAAAATTATTTTTCCCCTTCATAGTTGGTGCTTTGTTAAAAATTATTATTCCAACTATTTTTCACCTGTATCTATCCAATAATTGTGCCAGAGCTACTATATAATACATGCAAAGTAACTAATCAGAAGCCAGAGGCATTACAACTTACACCTCATAATCAATCCCTCACTTATCCACAAATAAAATGTTAAAATGTTATGGCTTCAGAAACCCTATTAAAAAATGGAGCAAGCTAATATAGCAATTGCAAGCAGCATATATAATAATTAAAAAAAAAAGTTATCCGACAAATAGTGCAAGCATTCAGTTCCATTATATGATATTTGAGCCCCAAACAGACACAAATAGGTTAGCTCTATAGACCTAAAACATGGAAAGACAAGAAATGGTAGCTGTTGTGATTTGGTTTAGTAATTAATGGGAATTTGTAACTAGAGAGACAAGGAATTGTGTAAGTACCAACAATTGGAGAGGATCTAATGATTCCTCATGATTGTGCAGAAGGCTAACTAACCTCCAACACTAGGAGAGGGTTCAATTGATTGGGGGCACAAAAATGCAGTTCTCACAATCAAGTATGCTTTATCTGCAAATATATATTGACCAAAAAAAATGTTAAGAATCACATCATACAACAAAGCAAGTACAGAGATTGTACAAGAATCAAGAGCAAGCTAATTAGGATTTAGGAAGTTGAGAATAACTCACTTAAAAAGTGTCTCACGCAGTGAGGGGTCCATATGAGAAAACGAGAATTCTTGAGTACGCGCATTGCTACTGGAATTCGGTAGTGTTCTGATATGCGAATTGAAGGACAGGTCTAGATACCTTAAGCGAATCAAATCGCCTACCGAATCAGACAGTTTCATTATCCCCAAGTCGTGCATATCCAACACTCTCAAACACCGGAAACAATTCAGTAATGTCTAGTTTCAATTGCTGCTGACCTTGATCTTGGCAGTGTTCTGATATGCAAATCTTTATCTGCTTCTGGAATCCCAAGAAACTGTCTTTCTTTTGGCAAAAGAGAGTTGCACGATACCTTTCTGTCGGGTGCTATGTTAGCTCTCACAGATTTCTTGTGCACAGCGAAGCATTTTCTTTCGTAGATAGCATCTCTAATAGGCTGCAAAATCAGAGGGGTTATTTTATCGAACATCTAGAAGGCATGTATTTCCCATCTCAATCTCAATTTCCAATCAACACAGATCAAAATTCAAACCAAAGATTAACCATAGAATTCTCAATTAGGATAAAAAGCATAAAAAATCCAACCATAACATCAAATGTCAGCACTCCATTTTGAGACTGAATTTCTGAGAAAGCACAGCAAACAGAATCCACAAATGCTACTGTTTTTGCTGAGAAACAAAGAATCGACATATATGAAGAGATGTGGACAGCAATGGTGGGATTAAAGATCACACAGAATTCCTTGACATAAAGCACATCAAACAGATCCAGAATCAAGCACATCACACAGAATCAAGCACATCACATAGATCCAGAAGCAAAACAAATCGATCGAAAGGAAAGTGATAGGAATCAATAGGAGAGGGGAGGAGAAAGAGTAGCTTGCTAACTCTAGACGAAGTGCTTCTCCTTAATCTCCGCTCGCGGTCGTCTTTAGCTACCAGAATCTCCTTCAATCGCCGTCGCTCGCCGTCGCAGGGAGACAGCGATGTCTGGTTCGAGCTCGCGGAGGCGTCGCAGCGATGTCTGGCTCCAATCGCTGAAATCACAGATCGAAATCGCGGAGAGAGACGAGAGCAGAGATCTCGAATTGGAGCGACGCGGAAACTCACAGGAGAGAGGGTGAACGCGGGAGGGAGGGATTCGAGGTCTCGAGGATCAGCAGGGCATCAAAACAGGGATGTCAGCAGCCTTCGATTACGGTAGAAGATAGCGGACAGTTTTGCACTTTTTTCAAATATACGAATACTCCTCTAATTTACGAAATTTTTACGGACATTTCACTAACAGCCCCTTATTTGGAGCTACAAGACTTCGAACTCTTTTTGACTTCTTCAACCCCATATATCTAAAGTTAACCCCGACCAAATAAAAAGGTATATAAAGTCAACAAGTCAATGGGTGGATGGATGTGATATGGGGATGTGATTGGATTTTGGAGCTGCAATCAATAATCAAAATGCATGTATCTAATTCATCGATCAACAAGATTAGTGTGTGTTAATTAAATATAGAGATATATCGAAACGGTAATCGCATGCGTCGCTGGGTAAATTGAGTGAGTCAAAACACGGTCCCGTTCCAGTGGAGTTAAAAGGAAAACTCTACAAAATAGAGTTTTTCATTCCTTCCTCTAAAAATAAAAAGAAAAAATAAAATAAAAATTGAGGGATGGTGGGGGAGGAAAAGGAGAGGGATTTTTAACCACTGATTTGAGATCCTCTCAACTCTACAACTCTACCAGTAGAGTTTACTGGAACTCCCTCCATCAACACGTGATATTATTTAGGATAAATTACACAAAGCCACCCACTAAATATGAAAATTTTCACTTAACCGTCTGTTAAATTAAAAATTATATAAAATCACACGTTAAGTAGAATTTGTTAACAAATCACCATCCATGATAAAATTATGTCCAGATTTTTTGAAAAAATATTGCAAATGACCAATATACTTCTTTTGAGGGATCTGCATTTATACATACTAAATGCATATTTACTAAAAATTTGCAAATTCAATGTCTTGTTATATAAAATTGGTGGGATAAAGAAATATATTTTTTTATTTTTGGCTAATTAAAAGTTTGAGGTGTTTTAATGGATAGGAAAAGAAATTTTGATTAAAAGTAGGGGTGAAATATTAGTCATTTTTATAGATGTTTTGACATATGTTTTTACTTGAGTGGTGAGTAACTAATCGAATTTAACAGTTGATTTTGTGTAATTTTAAATTTCGCGGGTTGTTAATGAAGTGAAAAAAATAATATTTAATGGGTGATTTTATATAATTTACCTTATTGTTTATTTCCAATCACTTGTCCATTTGAACGCAACAACTAAAATTAAACCCAAAATTACTTTGTTGAGTATTAGGGAATATAAGGGATTGAATCAAAATTTTTGTCAGTCTAGATAAGAGAAGAGAAAAATGGTTAGAACATTTCAAGGCAACCGCATTGGCCGCCTTACTTGCCCCCACCGGCCATCGTCTGGCATTTCATTTTCATTTTCATCCCATCTCATTCCCATTCTTGTCGCCCCTCCCACCCTAACCCCTTCCGACGCCACTCTTCCAGGCTTCTCGCCGGCCGCCGGATACCCTCCTTGCTCCCCCTTCTCCCCCCCTCAGAAGAGACATGCTCCATCCTGACTTTGTTTGTGTGTGTGTGTTAGATGGTTTTCTCTTAGAATAAGAATCTGCAAATAAGGGAAGTTTGTTCCATTCCAATGTGGAATTTTCCCATGAAGATTATTCCTACCCACGTCAAAAACCATCAAGTCACTAGAATTGCTCAAGAGTAAAGGAAGCTCTCCTTCAAGTGAATTATTACTCAAGCTCAAAAGTTGTAACGTGACAACCCTAGTTAGAGATTTGGGTATGTGACCAGACAGTCTGTTTGAAGATAACTCCATACCAACCATCCAAGACCAACAGTCGGGAATCATCCCTGACAATGCATTCTTTTGTAGGTCAAGGACCCACAAGCTTGACATCCCACACAATGATCTCGGAATGGAACCATTAATGTGGTTGTTAGCAAGCCGTAAAATTTGCAACGATAGCATTGCACTGCCAGTGTTGTGTGGAAGAGGTCCAAATATCCCGGTATCTGTCAAGTCGAGCTCTTCAAGGTTATCTTGACTTAGAATCCATTTGGGAAATGGACTGTTCAATTTGCAAGGCAGCACACTCAGGAAATTGAGGCGAAAAGGAGGCATCCAATCAAGGGAGAGGTTAAAAGTTGCAGAATTTGAGCTTATATCAAGGTTTGTCAAGCTAGAGAGGTTAGCCAAGCTCACTTGATGCACAACACTCAAATTATTATACGACATGTCTAAGAATTGGAGGGATAACAAGCCCCCCATGGATGCTGGGAGAGTTGCTATGTCATTGTATGATACATCTAAGACTCGAAGGGATAACAAGCCCCCCATGGATGTTGGGAGAGTTGCTATGTCATTGTATGATACATCTAAGACTCGGAGGGACAACAAACTTTTGGTTGTGGGTAAGTAACCATTGATGCTATTGTTATGCATATAAAGGTGCTACAAATCATATTTGGTACACCTAGAAAAATTAACATTTGATTCAGACACCTCTTCTTGAAGTTGGTTATCTGACAAATCCAAGTGTCTTAATTTACAAAGATGATCAATTATGCTCATGATCCCTCCATCGACACGGTCAAAATAGTTGTTGTGAAAAGAAAGATATTCAAGGTATGTTTTGTTAGCCAACCATGATGGAATTGAAGAAGTAAAGTGATTGTAGGAAAGATCAAGACTTGTTAGAAAACTTAAATTTTGTATGGAATTGGGAAAGGGGCCATTGAAGTGATTGTGACGAAGACTCAAGTATCTGAGATTTCCTTTGTTGCCCAACCATGATAGAGCTGAAGAATTGAAGTGATTAAATGACAGATCAAGGAATCTAATAGAGCTCGAGTTTTGTATTGAATTGGGAAATGGGCCATTGAAGTCATTATCACAAAGACTCAAGTATCCGAGGTTTCCTTTGTTGCCCAACCATGATGGAATTGGAGATTCCAAGTGATTGTGTGAAAGATCAAGAAATCTAATAGAGCTCAAGTTTTGTATGAAATGGGGAATTTGACCACTGAAATCATTGAAGCAAAGGTCTAGGTGACGAAGGGTGCTAGAAGAAATAGTTGAATTCCTTGTGACGATGTGAGAGTTTTCTAGTCTACAACCAGACAAGATCAACACCGACAAAGATGGAAGCTTGTAGGGTAAGTTAAGACTATTAGGTGCTTGGCTCAGATCAATCCCACTCAGGTCAAGGTATTTCAAATTCTCAAGCTTGAATGCCCACTCTATGTTGTTCATCTCCCCATCCGGACCCCAACTAAGATCAAGGACAACAAGTTCCGTAAGATTGCCTAGATGAAGAGGAACTTCCCCAGAAAAATACGTAGAAGAGAGGTTTAGATACTGCAATTGCCTCATTGACCCAAAGATTGCAGGAATCGTAGACCCATTGAAGTCAATACCGCTCAAGTCTAAGTAGGTTAAATACTTTAACTCAAGCAAAGCAGGGCTTACCTTAGCACCTACATAGATTGGTGAGGGTTCGTTGTCACTTGACTGATCACCTCCGTGTAGATCAAGCTTGACGACATTGCCAGTAACATTGTCACACCCCACACCCTTCCAGCTGCAACAATCTTCCCCCACCCACGAACCAAGAGGGAATAACAAGCCGCTGTTGAACTCGAGCAGTGCATTTCTTTCAGCTTCCTTACAAGTGAATCCCAGGCTTCCACTGCAAATTAAAATCAGTGTGATCAGAAACAACAAAGCTAGTCGTAGTTGCTTCATACCTGCCTATATATTTAGCGTAAAGGTGTGAAATGTGATGTCTTTCTTATGTAAATGGGCATTGCCCTTTTATAGGACAAACTAACAAGCACACCATGGTGGTTCCTCTTATTCTAAAACCCATTCATTATTCAGTAGATTTTGAAATCCACACTACCAAGTCAACAGTTCAATGGGACCTTAATTTGTCCAAATCGTATAGTTGGGGTTAGACATTTGGGACTTCAGTCAATATGTTATAAATTATATTAATCTTCTACACCCAAAAGTTGTAGCTAGGAAACTGCAAATATAGAAGTTTAATATGGGTTGGTTGATTTTTCGTTTGGTAAAAGACTTGGAAGTCAATCAGTTCATGCCATCTACCCAACTCTTGATTTAATTGCTACATTTCACATCTTTTGGGCTCCACTAGTAAAATATACATATGTTGTTCAATTGTCTCCTATATATATATTTTCCATCTTCGGTGACATTCGGGTTTAATTTATTCCTTCTAGAATCTTGAGATTTTTTTTTATTGGTCATTCCCAATCCATACTATCTAAACTCTTAAAAATCCTAGTAATGATAGAATAGAACAGTTCTTATACTCCTGAATAATATTGGTGATTATTCAATTCATTAGAAAGAAATTTAGATTTTTTTACCTTTTTTTAAAGACGAATAATTACATTGTGAAAATAGACGAATAATTATGAGAAAAACAAACAAATAATTAATGTGTACATGATAAGAGTTGTCTACACCATATAGGTTCTATATGCCGGAACCAACCCCTCTCTCTATAAATTAATTAAACTAACTAAAATAATCGTAATCCTACAATCCACCTCCGATTTTTCAAAAGCCTTTCAAAAAACACCCTTAATGTGTTTTTTTTTTTAATGTAATGAAAGGAATTAAGATGCAACTATCGAATTAACGAAAATAACGCCATCCTAAAGCGTTCTTTCAGATGAGACTCTGCAGAACCGGATCATTAAAGTGACTCTTGTTAGTTGTTATAGACGATCCCCAAATCAAAATTTGTAAGGAAATAATATTTATTACAAAGAGCCCAATTTAGAAACAGTTTTTCGAAATAACAATTTCTATACTCTATAAAATTATTAATAAAATCGAATTAGAAGGCGTGACTTAAACGAAGCACTACATATAATTAACGGCAGATGCAGACGGGAATAAAACATTCCGTCAATTGTACCCGCATGATAAGCAAACGTGGCGGCCTGCAATATCCCATGTCCCGTCCTCCGTTTTTCCCCAATTGTTTTTTTTATTTTTATTTTTATACTGGTATTTATTATTTTATTGTTCATCGTTTTGGTCTTCCTTATCTTTGTGGCCAGCGTTTCAGCTTCTCCCTCTGAGATTCGCGCCCCCCGATCATCCTTCATCCTCCTCCTCTCTCACTCTCTTCGTAAGTCTCTCTCTCCTTCTCTTCCTTCTAAAACTGCGCCGATCTGATCGAAAGTTCGTTAGTTTGATGTTTCAGATCCGTGTTCAATTTCACTTCGCGTGTTTCAGACCGTCTTTCAAATTAGTGGTCGTTGTTAGGGTTTAAATTTTGAATTTCAATCGATTCGTGTGATTTTGATTTGAATTGATCCAGTTTTTCCTGTCCTGTGGTTGTCTATTTGTGATCTTTCTCGCTCTTTTGGATGTAGAATTCTATCTGCCTCGCAGATCTGAGATATCTCGATTTCAGTTCTTATTTTGTTAAGCTGTGGCTTGTTGTTTGGCTGCTAACACACATACGTGGATGTTAGAGCTTCGTTTTCTGGAATTACTATCAAATGGTGATTAGTTTCATTCGAAAGTTGATTGGTTCAGTTTACTGAATATCCTGATCTCGTCATCTGCATAACTCTTACTTTACGATATAGTTCATATGGAGATCTCCATGATTGATTACATGGTTGACTTTACTGTTTGTTATTTTGGTAGTCAACCTTCTTTTATATGTGGATGCTAAGAAATTGAGATTTTATACACCAAGTTTACTGATATGTTGATTTCGTCAGGTGAAAGATGGGGCTGTCTTTTACCAAACTGTTTAGTAGGCTATTTGCCAAGAGGGAAATGCGTATCCTGATGGTTGGTCTTGATGCTGCGGGTAAAACCACAATACTGTACAAGCTGAAGCTAGGAGAAATTGTGACTACCATCCCAACTATTGGTATGTGAACGTGATCACAATATTGTTAGAGATAAATAATTCATGCTATTCTTGTCTTCAGTTTCATACATGTTTAGAGCAGTAACTGATTGTTTTATGATTCTATGGATATGAACTTATTGCTTGTATTGAATTTTGATACTTATCATCCAATCTAAGGGAACCTAAGTAATTTAAATATGCTACTTGATTGTTTGTTTTGGCAGGATTCAACGTGGAGACAGTTGAGTACAAAAATATCAGCTTTACTGTGTGGGATGTTGGGGGCCAAGACAAGGTTAAAGTGATCTCGTTTACTTCGTTGTTGCAAATTGTTGCTTAAAGGTTACCAAAAAAAATAAAAATTATGGCTTAAAAAGGATCATGTAACGAGTATGATTTTTGATTTCATGCTCATTAATCATGTCTTCATTTTTTGTCATTTAAGATATGTCCTTTCTATGTTATTTGTAATTGATATCTTAATGGCAGTTCCTTTTCTCAACACTCAACTAGTTTGCCCATTTCCCAGAAATTGTCATATTGTCTTTCTTCCTGTTATCACATTTGTTGCCTGGTTTCATTTTATAACCTTTGCTATCAGACATTTTAGAAATATATTGCACAATATATTTCTACTATTAGAATGAGTTTGACTTCTTGGATGTAATACACAAACTTCTTAAACAACTCTCCTTTACACTAGAATTTCGGAAGTCAACTTCTTATGCGTTGCTGTTTAAATATAGTTTAGAGAAAAGAAAAGGTTTTTGAATTCTTTTATCAATCATCTCCTCCCAGTTATACTTCTCAGAATTTATTATTTTACTATCCTCCTGACATCAGTTCATGTTATCTGTGTATTGTTCTGATATAAGTTGTCATCTATTTTCTTTTGAAACAATTTCAGATTCGTCCGTTATGGAGACACTATTTCCAAAATACACAAGGGCTTATTTTTGTGGTTGACAGCAACGATCGTGACCGTGTTGTTGAGGCACGAGATGAACTGCACAGAATGCTGAATGAGGTGAACATACTATTTACATTACTGTTGGGGTGCAACTGATTCCAGTGCTACTTTTAGGTAAATAATTTTCTTTCTTGGCTGTTAATGTTAAGTACCTTTCCCTTTCTTGCACCAGGATGAACTCCGTGATGCTGTGCTGCTAGTGTTTGCAAACAAGCAAGATCTTCCAAATGCAATGAATGCCGCTGAAATCACTGATAAACTTGGCCTTCACTCCCTACGCCAACGACACTGGTAGGAAACTTATGCTTGTACCATATGAATTGTGAAGATAGACTCTTCTATATTATTTGTCCAACACCTCTTGACTTATCTCCCACATACTGAAAGGGAAAGTAACCTGAAATTTCATTTTCCTCTGCTTTGCAGGTATATCCAGAGCACATGTGCTACTTCTGGGGAAGGTTTGTACGAGGGACTGGACTGGCTCTCAAACAACATTGCTAGCAAAGTAAGTTGCAGTATTTATCAGACTGTTTGTACTGATGGGTTTCTTGTGCTCAATCAAAGCCGTCGTATGTCTAGCCACTCAAACTGTAATATAGAAGCATAACCTGAATTGCATCCACTTCGTATCCAAACTAAAATATCCAAAGCGTATTGGCATGCTAAAAAAAACAGAACAAAATGAAGGAGTAGGCTGGATTCTGGTTTATAGCATCTTCTTACAAGAAGGATTAACTAGATGAGACTGTTTTAATACAGAGAGTTTCCTCTCCAGCTAAAGATACATTGGTAGAATTTTACTTCTCCAAACCAGTGACTTTTTGCAATAAATTTCAACCAAAAAGACCCAAACTTTTAGAGCTGTTGCAATTCACCTCACTTGTAACCCAGAGTTAGGTTAGTATGGTGTAGTTTTCAACATATAAATAGTAGCTACGTAGTTGTAAAAGAAACAAACCCTGAAGTTACTCAACCCATACCCAAATTGTCTTGTTGCTGCAATTTGTGATATCCTACTTATTACACCTCCAATTTGTAGGATGAGCTTCCAAGTCCTATCACATTAACCTAGTATCTCTTCTTGCTGCAATCTTTAATATCCTAATTATTGTCTTCTTTCCTATGCAGTCCTAAACATCCCTTATGGTGACGCTCCACATCCTAGATGTCTATCTCAACAGGATTCAGAGAACTGGATGATTATGTTCCAAAAGGTAGTAGTGCTTGGCATGTACATCATATCTAGAACATCGGTTTTTGGTTTCTGTATGATGACGAAGATACACGTCTTACTTTTCTTGTCCATGCTATTTTTTGCTTAAATACTCAGTTGGTTGTTGAGTTTTCATATTCTTACTCATTGCTTTCTAGAGCTGTGGTGTTTTCAAAAAACAAGTAACGCTCAAAAGCAGCAGCTTATGTTCCATTTTGTTCTCGCGGGCATTTGTGATGATAAATCTTACCTCCTAGCTATTCCATATGTGCAAATTGCTTAACTGCTGATTCCCCTGCAAACTTTGATTAAAATTCACGCAGAGATGAATATCATTGACTCAGCCTTTATAGGTTTCCCAAACTTTGATTTATATGCGTAATGTACTAATGTATGCAATTTGACAACGGTTTTTTTTATTAAAGAGAGAATTTCAATATCGACCAAGTTACCAAAAAATTCCTAAACACAAAGGAGGAAGTAACTCCTCCAACCATAACAGATGTGATTATAACGAAGGACGAAGAAGACGGCAACGACCCTGCAATGGGCAAGTTCTTCAACAAGCTGGCCACGGCGTACCAGAATCCTGCACTCGCTCCTCTCAGATTGCCCGATAGTCATACAGCTCCCCTACTCTCTAATACTAGTACTTGATACAAATAATTGGGCCATGGATTTCTGTAGAACTATGCATATGCTTTCTTCTCGTTGTTGTTGTTGTTGTCATCAGTGTTGTATTCGTATGCTTGCTTGTAGTATAGGATCAGCTATGTTAAGCTACTATGTGTGTATATATCACGAAACTCCAAATTCAATGGCTCAAAATTGTTTTCCGCATTGAAGGATGTAATAAATTTACAATTGTGATTTTTTAGATTTACCGACACATGATTGCTTCGAGAATGGATTAATAGATAAGCTGTCTGGCCAATTCTATGTAATAACAATGTTCTATATCTTTGCATTCTCAAGGATGATAATATCTTGCGCGAATACAGTGAGAAATGCATATTATGGAGGTTTAACGTTTATCAACTAAAATCAAACATTTCTGACCGGAAGGATTCAGAAGTCAAAGCAAAACCTCTAATGAAATTTACTCCGCTTTCATTTCAAGCAACTCCGTGATGGTTCCACTTACCTGCACAACAATGTAGCGTTAGCAAAATGTTAATAGGTTTCACCTGTTTTTGAGTTTTTCGCCTCACGATAGATATAACAGCGCATACCATTTTACTGTCTGCCTTGATTCTTGAGATCATATTAGTGTATTCCTCTATTTGCCTACAAGGAAACGAGGTTAAAGAGTGAGTTCGGCTTAGAGGAGAAAATTGAGCAAAGAACTAGCACTACGAAATATACAAAACAAGGGTTTTCATTCAAGGGTGAATCATCAAAATACGCACTGGTGTTCACTACTTGATCATCAACGATGGGCACCGGGTAGGACGGGTTGGTAGCAAGCAATTAGAGGATGAAGAAAAAATGGGTGAAGAATATCTTACTTGGCTAGTCTTTCCTCTCTTGCTGCTATGTAATTTAAAGCTTCGGACCAGGTGAACTCCACATGAAACCCTAGACCGACATCCACAAATATATGTCTTGTATCCGGCCTGTGCACAGATTAATCAAACATTAAAAAAATGCTGGCATTTAGTGTAATTTAATTACTAGGAAGGCTCCTATATGAAAATAACACATCTTAATGTCACTTACACATCAGCTTGTGCGTACACTTCTGAACCGAGATTAACTAGTGTCCTCAAGCTAGTGACACTGTTCTTCTCTAGATTCTGGATGTTTCTTTTTAGATCTGAGCTACAAGATGATGAGTCAAGTAAATCAAATTTCACATGCATGAAAATAATTGACTACCTCTAAAATTAAGCTGCAAGTATTGAGATATCTATTTGGATAAACTGCTTACTTGACCACCCTTAACGACAATGTTTTCAAATATAATGCTATTGTAAGTAGGATGGGAAAACATGACCAGCATGAATATTATGCTTAATCTAAACTCTATGAATAATAGTTGGTCAGGTAAGCATCCACATAAGACAACAATAGCACAACTTGTTAGTGACCATCCTTGAAGTGAAAAATTAGTCAACACACAACGGAAGCTTGAAAATTGAAAGGATACAATATCTGCTGTTGTTCAAAAACCTTGTCCCTGCAATTGAAAAAAAAAAGGGAAGGTGTAAGAATAAACGTGATGTTGCTAGATAGGATGGTTGGTACTTGAAACAGTGCTGTTAATATTCAATAAAATAAATAAAACATGATTTTGCAGAACAACATAAAGTAACACCAAGCTAACATGGCGAGGAAAAAAGATACCTATCAGCAATGGCACGAATGAGAGCTGGTTTTAAGCGTCGCTCAAGAAACTCTTCACACTGACTTATTTTATCCTCCCGATATTTATCCATTGGCTTATCTTTAAAAAATAATAATAAAGGATGCCATTAGCTGATATGATCTATTTACAACTCAAATTTAATGCTATAAAACCAGTCCTTGATGAAATAAAACTAGATTGAAAACATATTATTGCAATAAAACCAAGTTTTAGATAGTAAGCAAGTAAAAAGCCAAAATCAAAGCATCAATAAGTACTATATGTAAGTCTAAGCATAAAAGATTAAAGAATAGGAGGCGTGAATACAATCAGAATACTTGATGTGGATGCAATCAATAGGGCAATAGTTGCGAGAACTAACTTGACTGAATCAGGCCTTGCCTGTTAACAATCAAAACTTTCAGAATCCATGAACATAAGTTTAATCAAGAGGCTCTGGAGAGCAATGCAAATTCAAGCAGCCCAAGTTTCACAAAATCCAACATTTGCAGCCTAAATTTCAAACGATCAGGAATCAAGTCAGTTGCTTTTCCCACCATTTTACAAGACAAATTCAAGCAGCTTATTGAAGAAACAGGTTAGATGATAGCATTACCAGAACGGCATTACGGCATCTCCTCAAATCACAAATTCAATTCACAAAATTGATTCTCAAAATCACAAACCCTAGTCGAAATTTCACAAAATTGATTCTCAAAATCAAAACTAACCTTTGCAGCAGCACTCAGCAGCAGGCCAGCAGCCGTGGAGGAGGAGCCGAGCGGAGTGGCCGTCGGAGCAGGGTGCACCACTGCGTGCGGGACCTTCTCTTCGCCTTCGCGTTCGCCCTTCACCAAATCGCCCTATGAACTTGGCTTGGCAGTCGGCCTGATTTGAAAAACAAAAAACCCAGTAAAGTAAGCGTGTAAACAACCGGAAAAAAAAGGGGCTATGATGGAGGCTCGAACACGGGTCTGCGGCCCTTACTACCATTTCTTCCTTTCCCCAATTACACTTATTACAAAAAAAAAAAGAAAAAAAAGAAAAGAAGAAGAACCGTATATAAAAAAAAATAGGGTAACAAATTTGTCCCAAACCAATTATTACCAAACAGATGAATTAAATGGTAACTAATTATATTGGTTCGGTGTATTAAATAAATTTTCGTTTCGGCTATATACACCGCAAATCCCCACGTCTTTAAAGACGTGCAAGCACGTCCTCAAGGACGTGCAAGTGGGGTAACAGCCACCCGAGTCCGGACGTGCAAGCACGTCTTTATTTTTTTTTAAAAACGTGCTTGCACGTCCTCAGGGACGTGCTGCACTTTTTTAAAGACGTGCAAACGTGCACGTGCTTAAGCACGTGCTGCACGTCCTTGACGTGCAAGCCCGTCTACTAAATCCGAAGGAGACGTGCCTCTTCGTCTTCATTCGTCTTCGTCTTCGTCTTCATTCGTCTTTGTCTTCATTTGTCTTCGTCTTCGCCTTCACTGAGAGCCACAGAGAAATAGAGAGAGAGAGATCGCCGGAGTGAGAGAGAGGGGCTGCTGGAGAGAGAGACCGAGAGAGAGAGAGAGAGAAACGCAGTGAGAGAGATGGAGACAGAAAGAGAGAGAGAGATCGAGGCGGCGGTGGCGGCCATGGAGGCGGAACTGCTGGCAGCCAGGGAGGGTGGTGGTGGTGCGACGGCGATGGAGGTGGAGGGTGGTGGTGGGGCTGGAGCATCGGGGGAGGCGGTGGCGGTGGAGCCGGTGGCTGAGGCGACGGTGCTGCTGGCGGCGTTGGCTGAGGAGGGTGGTGGTGGTGGGGCGGCGTCTGGCGGCGATGGAGGCGGAGCAGTGGCGGAGGCGGAGGATACGTTATTACCGCCGCGGAAGCGTCGGACGATTGAAGTGTCTCCGGTCCCGACCCCACCGGTATGTTATTTGAATTACTTATTTTGTTTGATTTATTTTTATAGTTTTAAAATATAATTTGATAGATTATAATATAGTTTTATAATATAAGTTCATAGAATGTGATTAATAATATATACTGTTTGATAGAATATAATTGATAATATTTTGTTTGATTTATTTATATATTATAATGTTTTTTTTATAGTATATGGTTTGATAGAAAAGAATATAGTTTTAATTTGATAGAATATAATAGATAGTATATATTCAAATACATAGAAAAAAATTACAATTGAAAGACAATAAAAAACATTAAAATATATTAGAATACTTCAAAAGTATTTAATTAACATTAAAATATATTTGAATATATTCAAATATATTCAAATACATAAAAATAAATTAATATTGAAAGACAATAAAAAACATTAAAATATATTACAATACTTCAAAAGTATTTAATTAACATTAAAATATATTTGAATATATTCAAATATATTCAAATACATAAAAATAAATTAATATTGAAAGACAATAAAAAACATTCAAGGGCATGAAAAGACATTAACACATTAAAACATATTTAATTAACATTAAAATATAATAAAAGACATTAAAACATATGAAAATATATTAAAATACATCAAAAGACATTAGAATAACATTAAAATATATTAAAATATACTGAAAAGACATTAATATTCAACTGGATTATAATAACAGGCAGGGAGGCTCATGAGGGGGGATGGTACCCTCCGGCCTATTAGGTTCGGCGACCGGGCAGCGGTCAGCCAGGTACAGGAGGATACGACACCCCGCGATCAGACAGCCACAGTCGACGATCTACTTACGTCTGCAGAGCGCTTACAGCCGTCGATGGGGACCCCCCCGGCCGACGAGCTCGACAACTTCTGGAAGGGTCTGCCAGCTTGGGATCCTTCTGGCGATGCGACGATGGGGCTGCAGCCTTCCTTGGAGACCGGTGATGTTTTGAGCAGCTGCATTACCGACATAGTCGCTGGGCGACGGGCCGACATGGGTAGACCGCCTACTCGTGTTCCACCCACCATCCCGGAGACATCTACTTCAGTCGTTCCGGAGACTTCTACTTCAGCTGTGCCGGAGGCTTCTACTTCAGCCGTCCCAGAGACTTCTACATCCGGCACCCACGAGGCTGAGCCTTCGATGATGTGATCAATGACGTCGTTGAGGAGGCTGACGACGGTCAGGAGGGGCAGGCTGAGGGCCAAGGGGCCCACAGGTAGAGCCCGAGCCCATCCCTGCGTAGGCTGCCGCACCGGCTGTGCAGGTCGACCCTTTATTGCCGCCGGGAGAGCTGCTTGTGTCTTACAGGCATCACCGCGCGTATCAGGTGTGGAGAGATCCTACGGTGGAGTTGCCACTGCTGAAGTTCCACCACCGGGCGACTCACCTGCAGCCTTTCGAGCCATACATATTTGAGGGTCCGGGGACCTGGGTGCAGGATCTGATCCCATCCGGCATCCCGCAGCTGAGGTCCTTCCACTGAGAGTGTGTCGACGAGCATACTTGCACAACCTTCTTGGAACATTGGCACCCGGAGACCAGCTCCTTCCACTTTCCATGGGACGAGATGACCATCACGATGCACGATGTTGCCTGCCTCATGGGACTTCCGCTGGATGGCCTCCCTTGTACGTCACATCTGCCCGCGGGCGCATTGATCCCCACCGTCGCGGAGTACTACCAGCTCACCCAGCAGGCCCTGAAGTCATACAGACACGCTTGCGGCCCTCCAGTGACTTGGTTGACTCGCCTGTGGCAGGAGAGACATGGCCCGCTCGTCGACCCCGTCCCCGCTGATGACCCAGAGGCCGCGACTGATCCTGAGCATATTAGGCTGCGCATGCATGTGGGAGGGGGGCAGCCCCAGGATGACCCTGCACAGCGGCGGTTTCTCCACATAGGGTACATGGCCATCGCTTTCGCCGCGACTCTGTTTGTGGACAAGTCGCAGAGCCGGATCCCATGGAGGATATTCGGCCTTATTTGGGACATCCAGCGTACAACCACCCTTTCATGGGCAGCAGGTGCCCTCGCATGTCTGTACAGGGGCCTAGGCGAGGCTACCCGCTCAGGTGCGAAGGGTATAGACAGCTGCACGCCGATCCTACAGGTACTAGACCGTTGAATTAGAGTTTTAGTTTACAAATATTTATATTATATGCTAACGACATACTTTTTTGTGTGAAGGCTTGGATATCGGCGTACTTCCCTCGCTTCCGAGGTGATTTTTCTAGCGATCCGGCTAGGAAGGATGACCCTCGCTTCTACGCGAAGTTCATCGGTCCGAAGGCGCCACAGCGCATGAAGGACGCCGCGAAGCTGAAGAAGGTGCGGGAGCTGCAGGACGAGGTGGACCGTCTTACCGTCGCCGATGTATGTATTCGAGACTCTATCTGTATGACTTATATTTCTTAACCGTGAATTACGCCTAATTTTTTTAATTATAGGTCGAGTGGATGCCCTTTGGGCGTGATCTGGACTTCGACGGTCAGTACCGTCAGTCCACCTATCGGGGCACCATCACCTTCTGCGGGGAGGAGGAGCCGTATATGCCCGATAGGTGCCTCCGGCAGTTCGGGCGGGTCCAGGGGATCCCGCAGCCAGTCATCGCGCCGGATCAGGTCTCCCGCGACACTACCCTGAAGAACGCGAGGTACATCGCCGTGTTTGCCCACATCCACAACAAGTGGCAGGATCTGCAGGACGAGGGTCGCTTCTACAGGCTGGCCGAGCACAGGCGCACCAGCGAGGATTGCGAGGCCGGTGTCACTGCAGATTACATGGCTTGGTACGCGTCGCAGAGCCAGCCGTACGTGCTGCCGACCACGCCACCCCATCCCGACCCCCCGACGCCCGTCCACCCGATCGGCATGGATCCATGGGTGGACCTCCCTCAGCCTCCCGTCATCCCTCCGGCGTTGGTAGCCCGCTTTCATGAGGTAAAGGGCTATTTGAGGGCCCTGGCTACCGACCCTCGCATTGAGCAGCTACTAGACGAGGTGACGGGTATTCTGCATGAGGCTGTCAGCAACCCACCTGGACAGTGATGTACATTTATCTTTATATTATACTTTTATGTTACGGAGTTTGTATCTACCATCAGTACATTTATATCTTGAGTAGACTTCTCTCATTTCTTCCGAGTCATATTAAACGTAAACATCAAGAACGAAAACGAAAACGTTAATATGATAAGGTTGCCCGATAACGAAAACGTGAAGAACGGATGAACGTAAAGAACGAAAATGAACGTTAAGGACGAGTTAAGTTCCTAGGGTTGGGTTTGGCTAGGGTTTTAGGGTTTGGCTAGGGTAAGGGAAACAGCACGTCCTTAAGGACGTGCTAGCACGTCGTTGACCACGTGTTGTTTCCTAAACCCTAGCCCTTACCTAGCCATACCCTAAAACCCTAGCCAAACCCTAAACCCTAGCACGTCCTTAAGGACGTGCTAGGGTTCTGCTTACCATTAACGCAAAAGTGCCTATTTGAAGCGAAGGAGGACAGCTTGATTCCGCACTCCAAAACAAAGTCCGACTTGTTTCGATATATTCTTTCACCGTCAGAATCGTTATGGCCGAGCCGCAAAGCAATCCTCGTCTCCAAGTATCCCAGGTACGGATAGGTTTCGTATAGTGAATATATTTCGTATTCCTTCCGTTTTGTTCATATTTCCAATAATGTTAATACAGTTTCGAGACTTTACGTCTGAGTTCTCGGACCCAAGGGTTTGGAATGACCGTGACGAAATGGTTACGCATTTCAAGGACTTGGGTCGGAGACACTGCATGATTTTAGTAATCAAGCGGTCTTGGACGGGGGCGTCGAATCGTCCAGGCGGGGTTCTCCTTTCTTGCGAGCAGTTTGGGGAGTTCCGACCACGCGGAAGGAAGCTCCGGAGCACGCAGTCGAAGATAAACGGTTGTCCATTCTCTCTACACGGACACGAAGCTCCGCCGGGTCACTGGGTTATGACGGTAACCCACGGTGTTCATAACCATGGGCTTTCCACGAGCTTGAAGGGTCTCGCCACCGCCGGACAGATGACAAAGGGGGAAAAGAAGATGGCGAGGTGGATGAAGGAAATTGGCACTCCTCCAAAATCAATTGGGTACGGATTGAGGCAGTTGGATGAGACCAATGTCACGTCAAGGAAGAGCCTTACCAACACGCTCACCATGATGGTCGCCGAAGAAAGAGGTAGTCGGACGATGACCCAGGATACCTTGCACCATCTGCGGGAAAGAGGGTACTACTACGACTTCAGACGACATCCGGATGACGACAACGTCTTGAGCGACCTCTTCCTGGCGCATCCCGACGGGATACGCCTTCTCCGAAGGTTCCATTACGTCATCGTAATGGACAGCACGTACAAAACAAATGCGTAAGTTACTTAATTACGATTACATTATTGCACATATAGCCAATTATAAAGTATTTTATATGTAACATATTTACACTTGCAGATATGGGATTCCATTGTGCGAGGTGGTCGGGTTCACACCCTCAGGCAATACTTACTGCATCGCCTATGCCTTCATGTCGCAAGAGAACGAAGACACATACGCCTGGGTGTTGCGACAGCTTCAGATCTTGCTTGGGACGGTTCAGCCTCAAGCTATCATGACTAATCGGGAGCTAGGTCTCTTGGCGGCGCTGAATGTTGTCTTCCCCGACGTCCAACATCTCCTTTGCTGGTTACACGTGACAAGAAGATGCGAGGAAGCTGCTCTGAAGATCACAAAGAATTTAAACCACGCTGGCATCTTTAAGGGCAACTGTTGGGGGCTGTTCGAATCGAGGTCGGAGGAATCATTCAACCGACGTCGCCGGGCGCTACACACTGCATGGCACCCATTCCCAGGTGTGGTGGCGTATTTAGAGTCGGTTTGGCTTCCATACAGCAGGACCATCGTACGATGCTACGTAGATAATGTCTTCCATCTCGGCACCCGTACGACAAATAGGTACAACCTTACTTCATATCTCCCATTACAATATGATATAACATCGAATATTTAGTGGTATGCACTTCAATGTGTACAGAGTTGAGGGTCAACACAAGGTTCTGAAGGAGGCACTTCACTCATCGACTGGTGACTTCCGCATCGTGATCGATGCAATTCATAGAGTCAACGATTGTCAACTGCATGAGCTGCAAACTGCTTTGGAGATCGACCGCTTCAAATGGCCAACAACGGCGTATAGAGTCAACCTTTTCGATGAGGTAAAGACTTTAATCTCCAAAAAGTGCTTCGATTATCTGTACAAGATGTGGCAGGACGTCGTGAACCAAAAGGTTCCTCCGGTATGCACGGACCGACATTGGAGGGTTTGTTATGAGATCCCTTGTGTCCATGAGATTCAGGCATACGTCAACTCCGGTATTCCGATACCCGCCGATGACATCCACCTGTTCTGGATGGATTTGTCATGGACTGACATCGACGACACCCCACTGCCGTATGAGCTGTCATCTTCATACACGGCTTCCAACGATGTATGCGAGGATGAGCTGCACCCACCCTCATCAGCAAGCATCCGAAGGAAGGGGAGGCCTCGGGGGTCGAGGAATGCCTGCAGAACCAACCCGTTGCCATACGAGGAGGTAAGGGAAAGGTTTGAGAGAGAAGAAGCGCGTGCTGCTCGAAATGCTGTTCGGCATCGTCCACAAGCGACCTCAGCTCGACGTGGACGTGATGATGTGTTCGGAGGGTTCAACTGGGGTTGAAACAACGTTGATCCCTTCATGCTCGGTCATATTGAGACGGTGAGGGACACTGTTGGAGATGGTCATTGTGGTTACCGTGCTTTGGCGGCTTTGACATCACCGATCGGCGAGACTGCTTTCCCGGAACTCAAAACGTTACTATGCAATCACTTGGAGGATCACGCCGATCTGTACGCCGGTTGTTATACGGGAGGGTACCCATTCTAGCAGTTCATCGACTACCAGAGATGGGCGGGAGCTGTGCATGGTGATAGGAGACGGTGGATAGAGCTACCCATTATGGGTTTAGTATTTGCAACGGTATATCAGATTTCTCTCGTCGTCCTAGCTTGGCATCATCCGTTCACATGTCTCCCCATGACCTCGTCGACACCTGCTAACAACCCTCAATCAGCTACCCTTGGTGTAGCCTGCATCGGAAACCAAGACCATTTTGCCGCGGTACGACTTCAAACGTCTTTTTTTATCACCTATTCATGCTTTTCATATATATGTCAATACTCTAACTCTAATTTTTCGTTCTCATAGATCTGGTTGCGTCCTAACGCTCCTCTTCCGCCGCCTCCGCCAGAATGGGTCGCACATCATCACCCGAGCGTCGAAGGATGGGATGCTCCGTTTCAAGCTCAGATTGAGAGATTTCGAGCCTTACGTGTCGAGTCCGACCGCCCTTTACTATTTTCCTAGATTTTATTCCACAACTTTATTAAAATTAGGAATGTAAACCTTTTTTTCCGTTCCTTGTAACGTTATTCGCATATTATCCGAATGAAAACCTTAACAATTATTGTTTTCTATTTAATTTGACTCTAAATCCTTCAACTCCATTAGCTAAACACTTTAATTTTTCAATTAACATTACAAAAACCTCGGAAAACCTAAACCCTCTAAACCCTAAACCCTAAACGCGAAACTCTAACTAGGGTTTGCACGTCCTTAAGGACGTGCAAGTCTTTACTAGTGGACGTGCACCGTCCCAGACTTGCACGTCCTTAAGGACATGCAAGGACGTGCAAATCCTTAATCCGAATTTGCGGTGTATATAGTGACACCCTAAATTTTTAAATGTTGATAGATAATGGTAATCAAGTAGGGGATATTGATATTGTTATTTGTTAGTACCAACCAATTTAAAATTAATTGATAATGATGATACTATCAATCGACTTGTACAATTATTATTATTATTATTATTATTATTATTATTATTCCTAAATATATAAATCCTCAATTTCTTCAATATTTAGAGAGTATCGACAGTAGCTGAACACTTGAGCTCTCTTCAGAGCTTGGAGTACAAAAACTATTGGCGGCCGGCAAGAGATTAAGGAGTTCAAGTTTGCTATAGCTGAAACACGAGGAGGCCCACTAAAGAACCACCCTCTGTTGGGGCTACTGAGGTCTGAGGCAAAAGTTCATGTGAAGGGGAGGGCCATGATTCGATGCTGCTGCTGCTGCTTCTGTGATTCATTTCTTGGCTGAGAAGAGATGGTGATGACTGATGAGTTACAAATTTATTTTTTATTATCTGTTTGTGGATACTCAAGTTGAAAAACATGAGCCAATTTTTGACTTGCTTGAATGCAGATTCAGGTGACAGATTTGGCATTGATTTTGAGTTGCGCGCGGAAGCAGAAAATACCATGATCGATCAAAAGTGTTGTTGTGGCACTTAGTTGTATGTACGTAAATAAGCAATTAATCTACTTGTAGACTTGGTAAAAAATAAGGAAGTTGTCTAAGAATTGGACTACCAGAAGAGACTGGAAAAAGTCTGTTAGATTAGATCTGTTGTCTAAGAATGAGGAAGATGTCTTATCAGGAACTTGCGGAGTTAGCAGGGAGACTCTTGCTATAATGCTTGCAATGAAGCAAACCAACCGTTGTCAGTTATAATGCTTGCAGGACTGCTTGCAATGAAGCAAAACCTTTATGGAATGGGAAAGCATCCAAAACGAGCTTACTTTACGCAGGGAAAAGGCCCAGGGATATCAGACTAAAATATGATGAAGCTGAGGGTGGTTGAGTTGTTGGAGAACGTTGTAGAAAGCTACTTGAATGAGCTAGTGCGAAGAGGCATGGTTCAGCTAGGAAAAAGGGGACCCAATGGAAGGATCTGCACATGTTGTACTCCAAAGTCTCTGCTCAGTGACGGCAAGAGAGGACCATTTTGTCACTGTAATTGATCAAGTTGAGCCTTCATCTTCCTCTAGTGAAAAGGTTAAACACCGAGCATTTAGGTATTCACCCAACTCCCTTATTCTTAGGCATTTGTTGCCTGATTGTGTTAGCCTTCATATTGTCCTTCTTCCTGTTAACACATTTGTTGCCTGATGTTGTTTTATAACCTTTGGATGTAATACACAACCTTCTTAAACAACTCTCCTTTACCTGGTATTTCAGTCGTCAACTTCTTATGCATTTCTGTTTTTATTTAGTTTTGAGAAAAGAAAAGGTTTTCAAATTCTTTTACTAATCATCTGATTCGTCCGTTATGGAGACACTATTTCCAAAATACGCAAGGGCTCATTTTTGTGGTTGACAGCAATGAATGTGACTGTGTTGTCAAGGCACGAGATGAACTGCACAGAATGCTGAATGAGGTGAACATAATATTTACATTACTATTAGGGTGCAATCGGCAATGTTGGTACCAGAGGGGGATGTTTTTTATTGGGTCTTAGTTCAGTTCATTACTTCAATCGGATTCAGCCACTCTACTTCTGAATCGGGTTTGTAATACCAAGACACCCACGCTTCTTGGGTTTACATATCTCATTGCACTTAATAACTGAATCTCCCCAGATAAAGCTTCTGCAAATTTGATAGATTTTTTTTTTCTGCAGACTGGCATAGGGCATAGGCAGTAGGCGCCATCACTGACCCCATCATGTATACGAGTACAAACTAAAACTCTTGCAGTTCTTCTCTATGATTTTGCTACAGGTCAACACAAACCCGAAGTACGCTTAAAGCTAGTGAAGTTAGCCAAACACATTCCTATATTTGTAATTGTAAGATACCTTACCACCGTAGCTGATCTATGAGGATCAATGGATCATCATCAGTTGCGAGAGGATAAGACACCATTCAATAGTCAATACACTAATGAAGGCTGCATATGCTGCAGTTTTTTCCTTCATTATCTTTCAAAAGTAACCCTTCAAGACAAGTAGAGCAGGTAGAACAGGAGATTTCTTAATAGCTCAAGATTAGTTACACAAACCAAAATCAAACAGTACTTCCACTTTTAATATCAACTGGGATTACACCTTGAAACTAACATTGACACAAACTAATACACACTTCAAGACAATGAAGTAGCAACTAAAAACAAGTTTTTTTTTCCTTTTTTTTTTCAAAGTTAAAACATGACACCCCTGCAACAAATTAAAGAGTAAAAAGACTTTTTTTTTTTAACATTTAAGGCACAAAACATATAAGCAGAACCCAGACAATAAATCACAAAGACTAAAATCAGAGAACATACAGAGTGGCAGCAACCAACTGAAATGAAGGCACTCCAAAAGACACCTGCAGCGACATACTCATACTCCATAAGAGCTTCTGAGTTAAGGTTTCAAACTCTGTCCATCGAGTTCGATCACTTGAACATGGGTAATAAGAGGCCAATGCTCTCCATCAGGGCTTGCACACTTCTTGCTCAAGTGAGAGCACTTTCTGATTTCCAACCTCTCCAGACTCTTCAAATTAATAAAGCCAGCATCTAAAGCCACCAGATTACGACAACCATCTATTACAAGCGATCGAAGGGCCACAAACTGGCTGATCCATGTTGTGTTCTCTATTCTTGGGCAGTCCCTGATTACCAACTCCACCAAGCTGTTGAATTGAGAAGCGCCATCAGCAATTGCTAATGTTGACAATTCAAGACACCCTTCAATAGTGAGCGAATGCAGGGAAAGGAACTGGTTAATCCATGCAGTTTCTGTCAATTTTTGGCAGGACTGGACCAGTACATGCTTCAAAATAACACTGGGAGTTCCCATGTCTGTTGGCAAACACTCAAATTTTGGAATACCCGCAATCAACAAAGTGTCTATCCCATCCAATCCTCTCAAACCTTCAGCTGAAGAACTGGCTGCAAGATCCATATCTGGGCAATCAGCAATGCCTAATGTGTGAAGGTTCTTGAGGTTCTTGATGCTGCCTGGAAGAGAAGATAGCCTTGGACAACTAACAAGACCCAACGTCCGAAGAGATGTGAGTTGTCCTATTTCTTCTGGCAAGCTTACCTGGAGTGTTGTCAAGGTCAGATACCTGAGATTTTGTAGACGCCCTATGCCTTCTGGTAGCGTTTCGAGTTGGTAACACCCATGGAGGAGCAATGTCTGTAGATACCACAGATTACAAACTGAAACCGGTATGCTTTTCATCCTGATATTTCTTCCAACATCAAGGTATCTCAAATGCTTCAATTCACTAATGGAATCCGGAAGAATCTCAATGTTGCATCCACCAAGACCTAGCACACGCAAGCACTTAAAACAAGATAGGATTTCCCATACCTTCTGTGCTGAAACCTGTTCCCTAGTGTGGAGCATGAAAAGCCTCATTTTCTTGTTGGCTTTCTTGAGAAATTCCATGTCTTTTACAGAATCATGTATTAAGTATCTAGTTTCTTGGGATGAGTCAACCCCTGTGGAAAAACCCTGTTCCTTTGCTTTTCGTGCGGCCATGTCATATACAATATCATGCAGTTTGATGGCTCTGACAGCACCACCTGGCGCATACTCAACATCAGGGCAAAGACCAGACTCAGCTAACTCTGTAAGGTATCTTCTTCCAATGGATTCAAGCTGTTGATTTGGATCATCCGAGGATAAGAACCCAAGTGCCATCCACAGACATATTGATTCTTCAACACTTGAATCTCTTTGCAAATAAAAGGTGCAAAAGGGGAGCTTCAAATATGACGCAAGTTTAACACTGATAAATTTGGAGATTCCAATAATAGGAACGAAGCTGTATTCATCATCATCTCGAAGCGTAAGTGATTGTGAGACTTCTGCCCATTGCTGGAGAGTGTTCTTGTTACAGAGATATGTTCCTACCATCTTCAAAACCATAGGGTGACCCTTGCACCCACTCACAATTCCCCTGGCAATAGCTTCAAATTCAGGTTGTACTGTATCAATGCCAATAGAGGGAAATGCATATTTGTTGAATAGCTGATAAGATTCCTCTAATGTAAGAGGACGCACAACGTGTACAAGGGCTCCGGTAGACAGATGATCAACAACTTCTTCCATGCGTGAAGTCACAATAACAGCCCTGCCCCTGGAACTGAAAACGGGCAGATCACTAAACAAAGAATCAAGTAAATCGGAGGACCATACATCATCTAACACTAGGAAAACTGGTTTGTTGCTTAGCAACCCGTTAAGCTCCATCTGCATTTCCTCCAAGGTCGACATGAGATCGGCATCAAAACCCATAGCCTGCATAGCCATTTGAACAACAACGTCAAACATATCACCTTCTTGCCCAACATCCACCCATAACCTGACAAATTTGGAACATATACGCGGATCATTGTAAATGAGCTGGGCAACTGATGTTTTGCCCATGCCTCCCATTCCAACTATCGCGACATGTTTGACTCTGTCAGCTTCAACATCCAAAATTGAATGTACGATACGTCTTTTATCACTCTCTCTGCCAATAATATGTGACCCGCTGCCCAAATATGGATGTGTTATAGTTCCTTGAGACGCACTTGTAAGCTTTCCATATGAACGCGAATTCAAACGTTGAAAGCCATCTGCTATCTCCACTAGAGTACGAAGCCTTTGCTGGAGCGCTGTAGGAAATTTCGACTCCTTTGAAAACGGATTAATAGATAAAGAAACGCCTCTCCGGGGCAGGTGGAGTTGGAGTTCTAACTGCATCTCGTCTATCAGATCCTCAACCTCAAACACAACTTCCAGGATATTCTCCAGGTCTCTGTCTTCTCGGGTTATCATCTCCTCCTCAGCTTCAAACATTTCAGCTAAATATTTGAGGATTTCGATATCCTTTAAGAGTCGGCGGCTGCCGCGGCTTGGCAGATCGAGGTTTGACGCAGTAGGAGGATAATAATCGGCCAGGGATTTCAGCCAGTGAACAAGGACTCGCAAGAAAGGAGAGATTACGAGAGTTTGACTCATGGCTGTGGGGTTAAGAATCTAGAGTGAGTGTTGTATCCAACCAAAATCGAATAGAAGGTGCAAATGAATGGATAGCCAGGATGAAGTTGAGATGCAAAAAGAGGGAGCTAGATGACGACCAGCCAGGAGGGAAACGTTGACAAACAGGTTGCCTAAACAATACCCCTCTTTATCGAGTAAGAGATCACACCATTATCGATTCTCCAATCCCTTTCTTTGTGTGCCTGGTTTTTTTTTTTATTGTTTTATTGTTTTTTTTTGATACAATTTAAGAATTTGGACGGTGTCAGGCCCTGCTGATCCACCACTCAAGAGCGTCCTTTTGGAACGAGAGCTTGGAGCTCCGAATGATGCAAAGGCGAGTCAAGATCGATTTGATGCTGAAGGTTAGCCACCTTGTCCGCGACCCGGTTGATTTCTCTGAAGACATACGAACACGAGGCGCTTTGAAAATTTTGGAGAAGTCGCCTGGAGTCGGCAATCATCATTTCGATCTCCCAAGGACAGCTCCAGACATCATTTATAGCATTGATTACCGCAAGACAATCGCCTTCAATCTCGACCCTAGTAATACCCAGTTGATGAGTAGCAACAAGCCCAGAATGGAGGGCAAGAGCTTCGGCCTTTATCGCCGACAACTCACCACACAGGGAGCCTCTACATAATACAATAGAGCCATGGTGATCTCAAATAACTATTCCCGTCGAAGCCTCACCAGGAGAAAGCACTGAAGCATCAAAGTTTATCTTGTAACTTCCAACCGCAGGCTTTTGCCACCTCAAATTTTTCCTTCTCCTTTGTATAGGTTGTGTGACATTTTTCTTTTGGTTGGTATATTCCCAGAATTTCTTTTTGGATTCTTCCCATTGTATTAATTGATGTTTCATATATTGTTCCTGTTTTTGTCTATTTGCAAACCCCTGATCATCGAAAACAATTTTATTTCTAATTGTCCATAAGCTCTACCAGATAATGGCAAGTTTTGTTTTTTGTGTTGCAGACAGACTAGCAAAGATCTCTGTTGTGATTTCTTTCATCGCTTTGTTCATTGTTTGAGTGTTTTGTATTGTTCTTCCGATTTGTTGGTCTATTTTCCAAATGAGTTCCCTTGAACATTGACAATTTATGAAGATGTGTTCAGAGTCTTCGTCATTACGATTGCAAAGACTGCACGAGAGGGGAACATCAATCCCTTTCCCGGCAAGTCTTAACTTGGTGGGGGTTCTATCCATGACAAGTTTCCACATAAATTTTTTTACCTTTGGAAAGCACTCAATATTCCAAATCCATTGTGTCTGTTGGTTTAATGTTGTTCAAGTTTTTGTAATGCTTTCCGGGGCAGATTTTGTGTTGAACCAACCGTTTCTATTAGGTTTTCAGTATAATCGATCTTCTATTTCATTTAGCGGGATTTTCGTGTTTTTTATTTTGTCAATAATATTATCTGGAAGAAAGGCACGCAGTTCCTCTATCTTCCAATGTTTGCCTGTTCCAATAAACTTTTCAACTTTATCATTTGGGTCAATTGGATCTGTTGTTGTTTTATAGTCCTTTAATTTGATACCTGTTATCCATTCGTCTATCCAAAATCTGATTGTTTTCCCGTTTCCAACTTGCCAAATGAGTTCAGCACAAAATTCATCTTTTAGTTTCATAAGTTTTCTCCATTGCCATGAAGATTCTCTTTTTTTCTTATAGTCCCATAAGGATTCGAGTTTGAGGTATTTTTCTTTTATAGTTTTAACCCAGAAGTTTTTCGGTTGAGCAAGTATTTTCCAGAGGAGCTTCATTTGCAGTGCTTTATTGATGTCTTTTGATTTGTTTAGACCGATTCCTCCACACCGTTTAGGTCTACATATTTTGACCCATCCTATAAGTGGTTTATACGTGTGGTCCTTGTTCCAGAAAAATCCTCTGTTAATTTGGTCCAACTCTTTGTGGATTCCTAAAGGGAGCATGAAGCTCTGCATGATAAAATTTGGTTTCGTGGCGAGATTTGATTTGAATAAAACAGATCGTCCTTGTTGGGATAATCCATTTGCCTTCCACTTTGTGAGTTGTGCTTTACTTTTGACAATCGTTTCTTCGAAAGTATCTCTATTCACCTTTTCATTTATAATTGGGCATCCAAGATATTTGTCAAGTGTCGTCAGATTCGTGATGTGAAGGATACTTTGGATTGTTTGTTTTTGTTGGGATGATACTCCTGGCGTTACTTGAAAAGCATATTTATTGTAGTTTACCTTTTGTCCTGATATTTGACAGTAGTCATCAATGATTCTTTTAATATGGTTACAGGAGTCTGAGTTTGCTCTTGCAAAAATCATTATATCATCTGCGAATGATAGAAAAGGAATTCTGGTTCCCTATCGAGTAATTTCAAAACCAATCGAATTTCCGGTTTCAATGCTTTGAGCTTGTAAAGCTCGAGCTAGGATTTCTACACCTAGAATGAATACGTGCGGGAAAATCGGATCTCCTTGTCGAAGTCCCCTTTTCGGGAAGGAATATCTCCGTTGGTCCATCATTGACAAGGATTGAAAAAGAGACGGTTTTCACGCAAGCTTCGATCCAAGAGATGAATCGTGAATCATAGCCAAATTTTGTTAACACTTGGAAGAGAAAATTCCAATCCACCCTATCATAGGCCTTTTCCATGTCGAGTTTCACGGCTATCCAGCCTTCTTTTCCTTTTCTATTTTTGAACGAATGAAATATTTCGTGTGCAATCAGGACATTATCCTGAATTGCCCTGTCGGTTACAAAAGCCCCTTGAAGGGGGTGGATGATTTTCCCAAGTACTCGTTTTAGTCTGTCTGCTATGATCTTTTCAATTATCTTATAGATTGTTGTGCGTAAACTTATTGGTCTGTAGTGGTTTGTCGAGTTTGGGTTGTCACACTTTGGGATAAGTGAGATGAAAGTATGTTTTATTTGCTTAAGGATCCTACCCGAGTGAAAGAAACTCTTGACTGCCCTTGTGACGTCCGGGCCAACAATTTCCCAATAGGTTTGGTAGAATTTAGCAATCATGCCATCTGGTCCAGGGGATTTGTTTTTCCCAATTGCAAAAACAACTTTTTTTATTTCCTGATTTGATACTGACTTCGTTAGAATCTCGTTATTGCTTGATGTGATTTCTGTTCTAATAAGATGCAAATACTTGTTTAGAAGTTCTTGGTTTATACTTTCTTTCCTAAATCGTTTTTCAAAATCTTTCTTTATTTCTAATGCAATGTTGTTTTCCCCTACGACTAGGGTTCCCTCTGCAGTTGTTAAATTTCTTATTATTTTCCTGTTCCTTTTTCCGGTTGCTACTTTGTGAAAATATCCCGAATTCGTATCGACAAGCTTTAGGTGCTTAGTTTTTTCTCTTTGACTCCAGTAGATCTTATGGTATTCTAGTAGCCTTTCTTTTTTCCGTAGAAGTCTTTCTTGGATAGTGTCGTCGTTGTTTCTATTTGTGTTGCTTTCTTTTTATATGTCAATTAGCTTAGTTTCTATCTCTTTAAGTTAGGTAAAAATATTTCCAATTTTTTTTTTATTCCACTCTTTTGTGAGTCTTTTTAGTCGATGTGTTTTTTGTACTAGGTTAAACATGAGTGACCCAGTGACGTTTGTATTCCAGGCTTGTTTAACGATATTTTTGTAGTTTGGTCTTGATAGTCAAATTTTTTCAAATTTGAAGGGTTTTCCTTTGTGATTTATTTCATCTTTAATTTCTAGAGAAATTGGGCAGTGGTCTGATGTTGTGAATGCATGGTTAGTTGTTGCTAAATCTTGAAATCTTTGCAAGATTTCAGGGTGTACCAGGATTCTATCAAGTTTCTCATAGATGTTGTTTATATCATTTTTGTTTCGTCTCCACGTGAATTCATTTCCCCTCGAAGGGATTTCCATTAGCTCACACTGGTCAATAAATTCCGTAAGTCTTTGGAATCTACTCTGCATAGGGGTACATCCCCCCTTTTTCCAGTTATCGATTTGATTTCATTAAAATCCCCCATGACTACTGATGGGGGATGGAGGTCCTTGATGTACTCTATAAGGGAACGCCAGAAAACTGTTTTTTCTGCCTCATTTAGGGGGGGGGGGTAGATTATGCAAAGAATGAATGAAAAGAAGAGGTGGGGAATTGAGATTTTGAGCGAAACAAATCGGTTTTCCTTTCAGATGACTTCAATTTTCTCATTAATGTAGTTGGTGATTCTTCAATAGAACGCATAAGCCACCTGCGCGACCTATGGCAAGGAGCCATTCGATTGCATCGAATTCTGGTTTTCGCCAAATTTTTTCGTCAGACATTTAATCTGTTCTTGTTTCTATGAGTGCCATTATTTGAATGTCCTGACAGATTTTGTGCATGGGTTTCTGAGAGAATCTGTCTCGGCAGATTTTGTGCGGTTGAAATCCTCTCTCTCTCTCTCTGATACAAGGCAAGGATTCGGGGGAGAGCTAACCACGACTAACTCCCCACCCGATGACGTCCCCACGAACGAGCTCAAAGATATCAGCGGGAATGCAGTTCGCTACAAAGTGAGAAGAGAGGCCAAGATGCGCAAGATGGTCGGCCACCTGGTTACCCTCCCTGAAAATATGACTGCAAGTGACTCGCTGGAAGGAACGACAGAGACCCATGGCATCCGAAATCGACATCTCAATCTCCCACGGACAGCGCCAAACACCCTTAAGAACGTTAATGATCATTAGGCAATCACCTTCGATCTCAAGGTGGGTAAAACCTCGCTTGGAGGCTTCAAGAAGACCCGAAACAAGACCGAAGCACTCCGCCTGCAAAGCTGAGATCGAACCATGACCACGAGCGCCACAAGCCAGCACCCTACCCTGCTAGTCACGGATAACAAAGCCACATGCCGCTCGGTTCGAGTCCGTGCGAGCACCATAAAAATTTAATTTGAGAAAATCTGCAGTAGGTTTTTTCCATCTGACTATTTTTGGTTTTGTCTTTTTCTTTTTGGGGTTGGAGGTTTTTTGTTCTGTAGTTTGATCATGTTGATCGTCTGTTTCTACTTTTTTCCACATTTTTCTAAATTGCTTTATGTTTTGTAGCCAATTCGCCATAGAGTTGATGTTTTTGTTGTCGAAAGTTATTCTATTCCTCATCAACCATATACCCCATAATGTAAAAGCAAGAGTTGATTTTTGTGCGGGGGTTAGTGTTTGGAACACTTTCGTTATAAAATCCTTGTACGGTTTGTTCTCTTCGTCCGTATTTCGAATCATTTGTTCAATCCTCCGGTCGAGGCTTCCTCTAAAGGATAATGAGATCTGACATTCAGTAAAGAGGTGGATGTTGTCTTCCTCTTGGTGGGAACATAGGGTACACTGCAGGGGCACATGGATTCATTTACTCTGTAGTCTAACCTTTGTTGGTGTTCCATTTAATAGATTTTTTCAAAGGAAATTTTTCACTTTTGGTGGACAATCAATTTTCCATATCGAATCCAATTGATCTGCATTAACTCGTCTCGCCCTAGTCACATAATCTAATGCACTTGCAGTAGAGAACCATCCCTTTTTGCTTGTTTTCCAGTATAATCTGTCTTCAATTTCGTTGGTAGGTAAGTATACCTGTAGAATTTTTTCAACAATTTCCGGCGGGAGATAGATATTAAGTTTTCCTACGTCCCAGGTCTTATTTGGTCTTATGAAGTTATTGACCGATTCGTTTTCATCTATTTGGTCAGTGAGACTTTTTTGTTTCAGGCTTCCTTCATTTTGGACCCCTTGATCCTTCCAAAATCTAATGATCTTACCGTTTCCCACTTGCCATATAAGCCCTTCACAGAATTCATCTTTTATTTCCATTAGCTTTGTCCATTGCTAGGAGGAATTTCCTTTCCTTTTATAATTCCAAATTTTTTCAGTTTTGAGATATTTATGTTGTATTGTTTTGACTTATTCATTTTCTGGTTCTGCTAATATTTTCCACAACAACTTCATTTGTAAAAGCTTTGTTCATGTCTTTTGTCTTGTGGATTCCAATTCCACCATCTTTCTTCGGTCTGCACACTCTATCCCGTCCTATTATTGGCTTATGTTGTGGTCCTTTATTCCAAAAGAAATTTTTGTTAATTCGGTCCAGATCATTTTAGATGCTTGTAGGAAGCATAAAATTTTGCATTATGTAGCTGGGTTTGGCCGCTAGGTTTGCTTGTACTAATATCGCTCGCCCTTGTTGTGTGAGTTCATTTGCTCTCCATTTTGATAGTTGGTTCTCTGTTTTTCCTATGACTTCCTGAAGTGTGTCTTTTCTTACTCTGCCATTGATTATGGGACATCCCAGATATTTTTCTAAACCGGTTTGGTTTGTTATTTGTAGACAGGTCTTTAGTCTTTGTATTTTGTCGTTTGGAATTCCTCTTGTGGTTTGGAATGCTGATTTTTGGAAATTTACTTTTTGGCCTGATATGCCGCAATACTCGTCTATGATGGCTTTGACCGTTCTACATGCTTCTGTTGTTGCTTTAGAAAATATCATTATGTCATCAGCAAAGGAGAGGAAGGGAATCGTTGGCCCACTTTGCGATGTTTTGAAGCCGATGGCATTTCTTTGGATAGCGCTTTGTCGTTGTAGTTTTCTTGCCAGTATTTCTGCCCCTAGAATATAGAGGTAGGGGGAGAGCGGATCTCCTTGTCTTAGACTCCTCTTTCGTTGAAAGGTGTCAGTAGGTTCGTCATTTACCAATACGGAAAAGGATACTGTCTGAATACATTCTTTAATCCAGTTTCTGAATTTTTGACAGAATCCAAATTTAGTCATCACCTCAAATAAAAATTCCCAATTTACTCTGTCGTATGCTTTTTCCATGTCGAGTTTGATCGCTAACCATCCGTCGCGACCCTTCTTAGTACGGAAAGAATGAAAGATTTCGTGTGCAATTAGCACATTGTCTTGTATTGCTCTGTCTTTGATGAAAGCTCTTTGCAGCGGATGGATCAGTTTCTGTAATACCATCTTCATTCTCTCCGCGAGAATTTTTGCGATTGCCTTATATAGCGTTGTATAGAGGCTAATAGGTCTATAGTTGTTTGTTGTTTTCGGATTATCGCATTTGGGGATCAAGGATATAAAAGTTTGGTTTATTTGTTTAAGGATTTTTCCAGAGTGAAAAAAGCCTTTGATTGCTTTTGTAATTGACGGTTCGACGATATCCCAATATTGTTGGTAGAACTCAGCCGTCATTCCATCAGGTCCAGGAGACTTGTCTTTTCCCATGGAAAAGAAAGCCTTTTTAATTTCCTGATTTGTTATTGGTTTTGTGAGGAGATCATTGTCTTGTTGCAATATTTCTATGTCTATTAGTTCTAAGTATTCATTTAAGAGATTTTGGTTAATTATTTCTTCTTTGAATCGTTTTTCGAAATCATTCCGAATCTCTCTTCTGATATTTTCATCGCCTATAATAGTCGTTCCTTCGGCTGATACAATCTCTCGGATAATTTTTCTATTCCTACGTCCCGTAGCAACTTTGTGATGATATCTTGAGTTCATATCGGAAAGCTTTAGGTGTTTTGTTTCGCTCTTTGTCGCCAATATTGACTATAAAATTGGAGGATTTTTTTTTGTTTAATAGTCGCATTTGTCTACTATTGTTGTCACCGTGTTGTGATGAGTTGTTTGCACTTTGTAGATTTGTTCATTTTTCTTCTATGTCCTTCAGTTGTCGGAAGATGTTCCCAAAGGTTGTTTTATTCCACTCTTTGGATAGTTTTTTTAGGTATTGAGTTTTTTTTGTTACTTGGAACATATGAGAACCAGAGCAGGGAAGGTTCCAAGGTCGACCGACAATGTTGCGGTAATCCTTTCGTTGAATCCGCATCTTCTCGAATTTGAAAGGTCTCGCTTTTGTTGTTCTGTTTTGCTTTAGTTCAATTGCGATTGGACAGTGCTCACATAATGAGAAAGCGTAGTTTCTGGTAGCCACGTTCGGGTACCATTGAAGTATTTGATGTTTGACCAATGCCCGATCCAATTTTTCATAAATATTGTTTTGATCAGTTTTGTTTTTTCTCCAAGTAAACCTGTTTCCAATTGTTGGGATATCTAGTAAGTTACATGCATCCTTGAATTGGAGGATCCTAGAGAATCTGGTTTGGCTTGGAATCGCTCCACCTATTTTTTCATCCGGACTTTGGATTTCATTTAATTCATCTGTTTGGTAATAATTGGTTTGGGACAAATTTGTTTCCCTATTTTTTCTAGGGGCAATTCGCAAAATGACCACAAAATGGGACCTAATTTGTGAAATAGCCACGTTTTGGGACAAATTAGTGAAATGACCGCAATATAAACCCATTCCCTTTGTTTCACGCGTCTTTCTCTCTCCTCCGCCCTCTCCCTCTCGGCACGCTCTCTCCTGCGCGCTCCCTCTGCCGCTCTTCTCGCCTTCCTTCTCCTCGACGTCCATCAACTCGATCAGTTGCAGCGAAGATCTGTCGTTCAAGAGGCGATCCGATCTGTCGTTTAGTCCTAAATTTCAGATCTGTCGTTTAGTTGCAACAAAGATCCGCTGAACGAAGCCTCCGGTGGCTTTGTAACGAAGGCGGACGTTGATCTCAAGAGGCGATCCGATCTGTGTGCGACTGTCGCCAGAAATTCGATTTCAAGAGGCGGACTTGGTGATTCCTTGCTGTTCTCTCCAATCCGCCATTAATTGTTGATCTGTTGATTCCTCACTGTTCTCGGTTCCCGCTTCTCAATCCAGAGTCAGTGAGTTTCATTTTACAGTTTCTTGAAATTGAATCATTAGTAATCTTATGAACTTGGTGCTTGAAGGCGCAATTCATCCTAATTCCTTCTGATCTTCTATGTGGAGAGAGAGTGGAGAGTTGTTTGCTCTTGTAAATGCAGTTGTTGAATTTAGGCGCAATTCATCCTAATTCCTTCTGATTTTTCTTATTTGTGAATCTGCGATCATTCTACGCAGTTCTATTTAAAAATCCATTTATTAAAAATTAGATTTGCTGGATTTGGATTCAAACATGGACAAAGGTGAATCGAGGTCAGTTGCTTCCCTAGGGGTACGGATTCCATATTGATGTGCTGATTGAGTTTTTGGTGTTTTTAGTCTGTTTGTGAATAAACGTGGAAGAAAAGCAGCCAAGGATCCAAACAAGCAAGGGCTTTCTCACATCTGATCTCAACCTAGCTGAGTTGGTGGTGTTTCAATCCAGGAACTGACAGGAGTTTCATCTGATCTCGACACTTGTTTTTACGAGTCGAGGTTTCGTTCTGACTGTTAGGAAAACAACTGTTTTAGTTCAGCAGTTTGTGGCTTGAACTTGTGGAATGTAGGTTTCTCCCTCTCCTGCTGTAGATTCTCTGTGTTCCTCATTCTATGTTGCTCGATTTCCTTATCAATCGATCGAAGATCGATTGATAAGGAACTCGATTTTGTTTGTGATGGCTGCAATTGCTGAACGAAATCTGAAATCTTGTCCTTGTTGTTTTATGTTTGATGAAATCGATCTTTGCTTCTTTTGACTTTGCTTCTTTGCTTGCAGGATCTCCTTGGTTTGATTTTGGGGTTGTCAGCATTCATGGTATCTGTAACATTGCTTGCTGCTGTGGATATCCTCTAACCAAGTGAATTCGTATGCCTGATTGCACATATCAAACCTCCAGTGCAAAAAGAGCATGCCAATTAGTCAAAGAGCTTGCATCTGCGGAGCCAAGCCAGCTCACTCGGTTGAACGTCAGAATCAAGTTCTTGAGTATCGGTATGTCTGTCTTCTTTTTTAGTGCTACCTCAGAATCGAATTCTTTTGTCTGTATAGTGTGTGTGTATGAACTGCTGGCCTGGTGTTTGTAGCTTCCTTTGATTTGAATTATAATGGGATTTGGTGTTTATTGGTCAAGTTATGAGCAAACATCACCAATTGATAATGCTTGCTTTACTTCTTATTTTTCCTTGCTATGTGATTTATCTGCTTTCCGATTGATTTACGGTGCTTCAACTATGGAGCTCTCACAAAATGCTTCACTTGGATCATTGAATTTGAATTTGGTATGTGATGGTCACAACTGATGATTGTATATCCTGGCAGGTGGCTGTGGCACATACAATTAGACATGTGGCTGCCACAGTTAACATGTCAAAGGTTGCAGTGTCATTCACCCATATCATCAAGAGCGGTGAAACGGCATTCAGTGTTTTGGTGTCGAGTTTCTTGTTGGGCGAGACCTTCCCAGCTGGAGCATACTGGTCCCTTCTTCCGATCATTGGTGGTTGTGCTCTCTCTGCTGCCACTGAGCTAAACTTTAACATGATGAAATCACTTGTTAAAAAAATGAACGTTGTTATAGGTCATATTTGATATTTGTCAAAATTTGGCTGGTGTTTTCAATTTTAATTTAAAAGCCTCTTAGCTCAATGGTAGAGCAATGTGCTTATGCGCAAATACGTGGGTTCGACTCCCGCATAGGCTAAAGTTTATATAATTCTAGTAATTTACAAAATTTTGTAATAAATGTTCAATAATAAGATATATTAGTACAATTTTTTAGCGCTGACATCGTTTTTATGTGAAATTTATATGTGCTGACATCATTTTTATGCGTATTTTTTAGTGCTGACATCGTTTTTATGCGTATTTTAGTAACTTTGGAGCTTGTATTGGAAATCTGAAGTTATCGTTTAGGCATGTACCTTTAGGAACTAAAGTATCTTTAGGAACTAAAGTATCTTACAATAGAGTCGTGCAACTCTTACAACTAGAGCTGGCAAAATCTGACCCGACCCGAAAACCCGACCCGACTCACCCGAACCCGACCGGGACCCGAAAATCTGGAGTCATTCATAACCCGAACCCGAGACCGAACCCGACCCGAACCTGACCCGACCCGAAATAGACCCGAACACAGATATACCCGACCCGACCCAACTCTGATCCCGACCCGACTTTGAACCCGACCCCACTCTCAACCCGACCCGACCCAACCCGACCCGAATTGAAATGGTTATTTAATATCAACATTTTAATACTTGAATGTTAAATGTTTTTTTTTATTTTAACACAAGTTTATGATTATACTTTAACATATAAAACACCAATTATTTTTGTTAATTGTTATCATATGAATAAGAACCCAAGTAAAATCAATAGATAAGCAGATAAGTCAACGAGTCAAGTAAGTCAACCGACATACATCAAATCAAAACATCGATACATATTACGAGATAGAAATGTTAAAAGTTCATTAATCGTTGCAGATGATATAGCGTGCAACCCAACAACATATCCTTCCGAAACTACTAACAACCCAACAAAATATTTGTCCCAATCTTAAATCTCTATCTTGATCTAAATCTCAATCTCGATCTAAATCTCAAATCTCAATCTCAAATTTCAAATCTCAAGACTTTAAATACATCGAATATTCGAATCCATCGAAGATGAAGTATTTATAAGTTTTATTTATAATTTTGGTTTTTTAAAACGTGTTTCTTTTTATAGGTATAACTTATAAGTGATAAGTATAAATATAATACTTCTATTTATTTTTTTTAGACGTGGGGGGTTCCGAGGTTATCGACTAGTCCCCCCACGGGTCCGGGCCCTAGCCTGCAAAGGACGCGAACCGGTTAAGCCAGACGGCAAGCCACCAGGCAGGCTCAACACCCACTAATACACAAATATAATACTTCTATTGGTTTTCATAACTAAGTGTTAATAATTCTATTAATTTTCATAAAGCTAACTCTTAAGGGTTTTTTTCACCTAAAAATTTATATTAGACTATTAGTGTTAATAATTCTATTAATTCTAGTAGTTTTCGATTTTTATAAATGGACTTCTTTTTATAAATATAAGTATAATAATTCTATTTTTTTGCGGAAAGAATTATTTATATCCAAATCAATAATTTTGTAGTTGTTATTTTATTTTTATCTATATTATTATATTTTGATAGAATTAATTATTTATATCTAGATTTGTTAAAAACTAATAATAATAATGAAAAAAAACTAATGGGCCAAAAGCTAAAAATAAAATGGGCATTGAAAATGATATGGGCCAATGATATAGTCAAACCACAAATAAGTCCATTTGCAACTTGCTAGTTAAAATAAGGTTAAAACTTAAATGTACAATTAATTTGATTTAATTATAGCACCGATCAATTGGTTTAAATGTTTAAAAAAGGACGATGTTGCCGAATATTGAATTTCCGATTATGACTTTTTTGAAAATCGGTCGACAACCGATGAGTCAATAACAATGAGTGTATTCAACCGAGTCAAAATCATTTATTTTAAGTAAATTACATATTTAAGTATTCAACCAAGTTAAAATCATTTATTTTAAGTAAATTACATATTTAAGTATTCAATCGAGTCAAAATCAACCTAATTATCCAAATTCCAAACGGGTCGAATATGATTCGACCGAAAACTCAAACCAACTATATACCCACTTTGATTCAAAACTCAAATGAGACCGACCCGCCTCTTGACCCGAATCCCGAATGAGACCGACCCGCTTTGACCCGAACCCGAATGGGCATGACCCGACTTAACCCGAAACCTGACCAATCTAAAATTCATTATGACCGAACCCGACCCGACCAATGTCCGACCCGACCAATACCCGACCATAAAATTTACCCGAATTGACCCGACCCGAACGACCGACTTGCCAGCTCTACTTACAACAGAGTCGTGCAACTCTTAGAACAGAGTCGTGCAACTCTTAAAAAAAGAGTCGTGCAACTCTTAAAAAAAGAGTCGTGCAACTCTTAAAAAAGGAGTCATGCAACTCTTGAAGCAGAGTCGTGCAACTCTTACAACAGAGTCGTGCAACTCTTAAAACAGAGTCGTGCAAATTTTCACCACTAATTGTATCTAATATCAATGTCAGCACTAATTGTAACTAATATCAGTGTCAGCACTAATTGTAACTAATATCAGTGTCAACACTAATTTTCACCACTAGTTGTGCAAAAATAAAGTATTGATGAGCAAAAATAAGAGCATGTTGTGCAATAATTTATTGAGAAAGTATAAAATTATATTGAGAGAAAATAAGATCATGTTGAGAACAAATTCATCTCCAATGGCGGCCCCAAACCCGGATGTCACTGTTGCGGTCGATCCTGTCGCTAGGAAATTCCTCCAGATCTCGCAGATTTCGAGGCCAGTGATGCACAACTCCGACGAAATTGAAGGCAATTTCTAAGGTCGATAGAGGCAGCTATGAGTCGAAGGCAATTGCTTATCGATTGTAAGTGAAAATTCTAGGGTTAAGGTTTTGGCATCTCCCTGATTTTCCATCTACTAAACCTAATTTATGGATACATAGATAGAAATTGTTGATTTGGAGTTTTGATTTCTATAGTGTAAATTAGGGATTTTGATTTTGGAATTTAAGGAGAAAGATGAGTTGAAGGCAGGATCGACTAATTTAGGGATACATAAATTAGGGATTTTGATTTTCGTACTTGTTTTAAGGAAAGAAAATTTCGTAAAAGGGTCTTTTGCTTGAACTTATATAACTGTTTGAGTTTGTAAATTACCTCCATTAGTCAATTTGTATGTGAATTGTCTCTCTTTGAGAAGCTTTGATTGGTTAGATTCTGAATTTCCCGAGCTTGTGCTTTCAAGCTGTGATCCCATCCCAAAGCTGAAGACTTGGTAGCTGAAGATGAGGCATCCCCTCAAGAGTTGCATTTGTTTAGTGCAGCTGACTAGGTTAGTTGTTTAATTGGGTGAATATAAGATTGGTATGGTAGTTCGAAAGTAGGTGCATATCATATTTATTTTACATGGGACTCATCATATGGTTTCATCTTTCCTTGTAACTTCGTTACTCTATCTATATATTTACCTCTTCAAAAAGTGCTTCTTGGTGTCAAGTATGATGCACCTGGAGATGCTTATGCTCCATCTTTTGTAATTCAGTATGTAGTTAGCGCATTTTGTACTTATGGGAAATTCGAGCATGTCAGCCAATGATGATGCACATGACATGTAATGCTATTAACATGCCAGGTAATACCTTTCACATGATAGTTGATAGTTTTGACATGACAGTGCGCAATGTGCGTCTTGGTCGACTGACCGGTGCGTTTTTGTGTCACTTATGATGCACTTGGAAACGATTATGCTACATAACGAGTAATTGAGTATGTGGTTCGCGCACTTTGTAATTATGGGAAATTCGACTTGTCGTTCAAAGACGATGTGCATGACATGAACTGCTATTAACATGTCATTCAAATATGATGTACATGACATGAGAAATTTTCTTTCCTTAAAACAAGTAAGAAAATCAAAATCCCCTTCTTTGAAGAAGTTTCTAAAAACTAATCCCCCTCTTTGTGATGTTCTTCTGGAACTTGGCTACTTTCCTCTAGTGATTCGAGGAATTCTATGGGGAATACTGGCCAAGACTACAACTATGACTCTAAGATCAATTAGGTATGTTTTTTCCGAGTAATTCGGTCAGCAAATTGTTCAGTTGAGCTTAAGAAAAAGAATTAAGAAAGATGTTCATGGCGTTTAAGGGTGCTGAGCCAGATGCACCGACCCAGAAAACTGATGGGGTAAGTCCGCTCAGTCCAACTGTCATGTCAAGTGACGTAGGTGATATGTCAAAACTAGTATCTGTCATGTATAATGGATGACACAATTTGGTTTTTTATAGTCTATAGTTCGATCGTGGTAGTAAGTGTTTGCCCTTGTTATAGTCCTGTAAGAAGGCACTTGTTTTGGAACAAGTCCAATCAGTAATGAAGGGTTTTGTTACCAAAACTGAAGGCTAAGTTCATATTCATCCCCAAATCTCAAAACTAAGACAATGTTTTTTGTGCTCTAATGGTTTTATAGATGTCAGTTTTTAGGGTTTTGATGAAGACGGTAGACGAAACTCTTTGTAGTCACTGAATGAAAATCATTACGGCAACTATGTACAAACTAAATTGCTGCAACTTTGTCTTCTGTCATGTCTGAATAAACAAGTGACATGTTGATCTGTGTAGGTGTCACGTAGTAGGTGAAACTGCAGGAATGAATACAACTCCATGTTTTGTGTGTCTTTAGAAATTATAGTTTTATGTGCATTCATTAGTTATATGAGTAATGTGATAGTTGGTAAGTATAGTTTTGAAATGGGTTGAGAATTAAAATGAATTGCTACAACTTTGTTGTCTGTCATGTCTAAATAAACAGGTGGTAGACCGTGTTGCTAACATTGTAGTCAGCCGGATTGGTTCGTTTGCACTTGTCCACTGTTGAATTGTTACTTGTGTTCGAAGTCATTCACATGCAAAACAAAAACAATCAACCCATGCCTCTCAGACACCCGGCCCTCTCCATCTCTCCCTCCTCTCCCTCCTAAAACACCCTTATTCAACCGAAGTTGTTAACATGCAAACCCAAATCCCAGTTCACCAAGTCTGATTTTTACCCCTAGACCCACAAAATCGAAAACTCCAAATCTAATTGTATCCCTCACATCCCCTTTCTCCCAAAATTTGACAAATTCACAAAAAATCAAAAAACCCAAAACAACGGAATAACTTGATAAGGATGCTCTGATCTACGACCCCTAGGTCTAGATCTTGCATCATCACCACCTAATTCGATCTACCCAGATCAGTGCCAATATCACTGCAATCGGAATGAAAATCAAGAATCAAGGGCGTTGTTTTTAGTTTTAAGTTATTTTGTTTTTTGTTTTTGTTTTTTTCTTGCCTAGCAACCCTCTGCGTAGGATCATCAAGTCATCTGTAGATGGCTTCAAGATCGCTTCGTCGTTCTACTTCTGACCTATTGTAAAAAAAATTCCACCCACATATATAACAATTTTTTTATACAAGATAAGATTTTGGGTGATATCTGTCCCTGCCGACCTACCACCTAATTGTGTTCTTACGAAAAAGGACAAGAAACTCCGGCCAAATATGATGTGAGGGCCCCATGGTCCATTGTATATAACAAATGAATATGTGTAGCTAGAGATAGGTAATAAATATTCTATTTGATCATTACCCAGTATAACTAGCATATGCCCAATTTTAAAGATATGACATTAGATGCATAACATTTAATTTAATCATGAGCAGCTGTTCATTTATGGTGGTGGACCTTGTGGTAGGGCACTTGTCATCGATATATACATGCACCTAGCTACTCATAATATTTGTATACAACTACCAACCGTAAGGGGTACGTGATGGGGACAAATCGATCATCTTCTCACAAGTAACCAACTAGCTGTTTTAACCAATAAAGTAACCAACTAGCTGTTTTAACCAAAAAAAGTAACCAACTAGCTGATTTTCATGGCAAGTACGTAGCGACAATTCGTTGATTTGGTCAGCCTAGCCCAAGTCAGTGTGTTCATCTTTGGGGGAAAACTACAACTAGATGCTTGCTTGTTTAATTGATTGATCAATTAAACAAACAAGCAGCTAATTTCAAACTAATCAACATATTGTAGAGATATATGATGCCATTGAACCTTATTCTGATATTAACACAAAGAACCCCCAGTCAGATTGGTGTCTAGATTAGTAAAACCCAATTTCAAACTAATCAACATACTAAAAATAGGGGCCCTAAGCATAAGAAGAATGGAAAACATAGTAATTTCCTCATAAACTTTTCTAGGAAACTTGAGCTATCCAAACAATTCCCATCCCAAATCCCTTGTTTGCTTATTGAGCATAGAAATACCTGGATCTACTTAACGTTCATATATAAAAGACAATGTAGAGACTCGGATCTTAATTAAGGTACAAATAAGAATCGAATTTGGTGGTAATTGGCGATCCAAATGTGGAAAAACAAATTTAAAAGAAAACATAAACACAAGAGGGTGCAATTCCCTTTATTCTCTTCTACTAAGGCTCCATTTGGAGTACTCGTTCAACAAAAACATATCGACGAGACATCGTCAATGACTAAAACATACTAGTGGGCTACTCCGTGCTATGCACAATTTTCGACTATCGAAGAATTTTATATATGTTTAAGTTAATAATTTTTTTAATAAATGACCTTAAATTATTTACATTACCACATAAAATGTAATTGTAATAAGCTTATTTTATTTCATACTCGTGTATTAAACTCTTATTAAATTCAAATACATACGGAAAAATTTTACTTTGCTACTGAAGCGTTCATGAGATTTCGCCTATATTTATTAACTCATTTGTGACGACATAATACTTTTTAGAATACCTGCAAGCCTTAGCTTGATGGGACGACGATCAGATTGTGAGCTTATTGATCCAAGCGATGGGGGTTATGAGTTTGACTCGCGATGAATTATGTTTTACTGTTCAATTGTCGTCTGCGATGGAAGTTTGGCGAGGTTGTTATCTCAGGAACGTTCTTCTCCGACCGATCGAGGATCTCTAGAACGTTCTCAACTCTGGGGGCTTTAAGTTCGAGAGGTAATCAGAGCTCTTACGTCTTTGTTATATTCATAATCAGATCTCTTTCTTATGATCGGGGGGGGGGGGTATTTATAGGGGAACCAATCGAGCAGCTGGCTGGCAACCTCGTGGTTTTATGTAGGATACGTGTAGCGCATGCCCACATGCTTAGGGGCATACGCAACACACGTGGAGCCATTAGAGTCGAGGTGCTTGAGCCAGCGAGCTGCTTGCTAGGTCTTCGGATGTTGGTCGAAGTACAAGGGAGACTTAGCTCTCGTTCCTACGCTGGCTTTGAGTCGCGGAGGAGGTAAAGGTTAATATATGTAGGGAGCGTCGGGCCCAGTTCTCTGGGTCTGATTGGATACTTTGCTCGCAATGCGTTAATGGTGGGACCGACCGTTCTTTTGTGTTGGGTAACCCATTTATGATGTAATATCCCGTGTTTATTATATGGCCTATTTTCTATGGCATCGTCATATCTCCTCGTAACCGGATCGGGAGTGATATCACACTCGTGATTAGGTTTCGACAAGTACGATGCTTCTTGTTCGAAGGTTATTAGTCTTGTAGAGAGACCTTTCTTGGGCCTTTCGTGTCCCGTCGGCCCACTGGGCCGGCTGGCCCCACAGGGACCTATAAGGAGGGTTTTTGCTCTTGCTTTTTCTCATTCCACACTTCTGAATTTTCAAAGAGGAGAGAAGAGAGAGGGGTCTTCAAAGGTTTTCCGTGCTTTTTCGAAGAGCTGAAGCCGGCATTAGGTGGTGGTTCGCTTCCAATTCTCTGAGTTTTTCAGTGCTCCGCTCTGCATTTGTTCAAGTGAGTTGCCTTTGATCTTTTTCGGCTCATTATGATTTCCTCAGTTTGCGCTATAACTTTTCGGGATTTTTATGGTTGGCCAGAAAAACTGAAATCAGTGACGGTTATGGGGCGGCGACCGGGGTTGGCCCCGGTGCCTTGTCCCTGATTTTCCCGTTGGGCTCTTTAATCGTAACCGATCTTCATGGAGCCGCGGATAGGTAGTTTAGTAATAGGGTGGTGCTGGGAGGGAGTGGTGCTGTATTTTGAGTTTTCCGGGTGACCTCCGGTGACTTCTTTAATCTTGGTTGAGTATACCTGACAAAAAAGGACGGAAGAAACCCTTTCGACTTTGCCCTTTTGCCCTTCTCATGGGTGATTTTTTCGAAAATCGAGAAACCTTTATTAGGGATCTAGAAGGGCGTCTTTTAGCCGTCGTTCTGCGAGGGGGGGGGGGGGGAGGGGGAAGCCGTCTTTTCAACATCCCTTCGAGGGGGTGCGTGAGGCACCATCATAAGTTTTTAAGAAGGATTTTTTGGCGCCAAATTCACTTATTCGCGATGTTTGAAAAGGTGGTTTTTTCCCCTTGTTGATTTTTCCTTTTTCTTGCGCTTTTCCTAGGAGGCTTTTCCTTTGTTTCTAGAACTACAATGCCCCCGGGAAGTGATAGCGGGAATCTTCCTTTCATGTTGCCTGGCGCTTTCGCTGTGATTCCCTTTTATTCTGACCTGTTTTCAAAACCTTTTGTGCAGGTATGATAGTTGATAAGTCGAAAATTTCCGCGCTTGCGAAGAAAAAGAGCGCTGCTGGGAATGGATCCAGACCTGCCCTTATCGTTACTCCGCGGCCAGGTGGTGGTCGGCGAAACGTTCCTCGCGAGCCTCCTCTAGTGAAGTGGAGTTCGAAAGGGAAAGAGCCAGTTGACGACCGGGAAAGTATGTTGCTTGAAGACCAGTCGTTGGCTCGTCGCGGGAAGAAACGACCAAGGGAGGAAGTAGGAGGCACTGATCTTCTGAGCTCTGGACCGATTGCCCCGGCAGGGATTTCTATGGCAGTTTATCGAATGCTTGGGTTTGACCCTATTAGCCCTAAGGAGTTGGAGATCCCTAATAAGAGTTGTCCCGCTGAGAGGGGTTATCTTCATCATCTGACGGATGAGGAGTTAGTGGAACATGGACGAAAAAGCCGAGGCTGGGTAACCCCCCCCCCCCCCCCCTTTTGTGATGCGCGATTTATATTTTAGTTCTTTTTTCCCTAATGCTTCTTTGTTTCTCACATGCTTTTATTGTCCTTTCTGTGCTGTCGTAGGATGATCTATAATGGTCTGAAATGGTTGACCGTTTGAGAAACTATGGTGATAAAGTAAGGGAGTTGAGGTCGATCGTGATCTCTATGGAGGCGAAAGCGGAGAAGTTAAAAGATGTTGAGTTTCAGGAAGCGACTATCGTGAGTCTTAACGATACTTTAGCTAAATCCCAGAAGGATGTGGAAATGGTGAGGGGTGAGTTAGACTTGTCGCGAATCGAGCTTGCGAGGGTTCGAGAGTCCGTGGACCGATACGAATCAGAGGCCATGCTTCTGAAAGATCGGCTCCAGGATCTTGAGCATGATTTAGGGGTTGTTCATGAGGAGTCTACTAATGTGAAAAGTCAACTGGATTGCTTCTTCTCTGGGGAGGATGCTGCTCTTTCCCGAAAGATGCTCCGTGAATTCATGCTTGGTGATGTTGGGCAGGAGTGGCTAACTGAATCCCTGGGAGGGGCTGGCCGGGATTGGCTCGGCAATTATCTCGAGACGGATGGGGAAGATGTTCTTTATGAAAGGGTTACCTATGCGTTCATGGATGGGGTTGCGGGCGGAATTATACAAAGTATTAATCGCTTTGCTCATCTAAGCGACGAGATAAGGATGTTTCCTCCCAGTTATGAGAATAAAGACACGATACTGAAAGATCCCCGACGCGAGTAGCCCCTCCTCCTAGATGCTCCTACTGATAATGCTGATCCTCTTTCCAACGGTGGTAACGCTTTTGAGCCTGTCTGCGGAAATGGAAATCTTCCTCTTCGATGTCTGGCTATATTTTGGGGTTGTGAACGTTTCGAACCGCGATAAGTGGAGCCTTTCTGTAGTGTTTTGTGAATATTATAGTTTTTCTCTGGATTCGTCGTGTTTTTTGTTTGTATTTATTTTCGGTTTTTTCTTGTTGACCTGTTGCTTTTATTTTCCATGTGAGTTTATGATACCCTCGTCTATCTCCTGTCATTGCTCATTTTATGGAATAAATTGTGAGATGACATAAAGTAGGGTTCGTAATACCTGGTACTCGACCTGTTATTGAATGATTCAATATCTTGTGTGAGATTTCTTGAATGATTCGATCTCCAGCGCGAGATTTCTTGACATTTCAATCTCAAGTGCAAGAATTTTTAATATTCTAATCTCCAGCGTGAGCGTGAGACTTCTTAAATGATTCAATCTCCAGTGCGAGATTTCTTGATATTTCAATCTCCAGCGTGAGATTTTCAATCTCCACCGCGAGATTTTATTGGCATTTTAATCTCCAGCGCGAGAATTTTTAATATTCTAATCTCCAGCGCGAGATTTTGAAAAAACTTCTCTTATCGAACTGATCCTAGAAGCTAATGGAAACCATTTGTTATTGGACCGTCGTAGTTGCTGTTGTTGGGCTCATCCTCTATATAGGGGCCTTGCTTGCCGAGGAAGTGGACTTCAAACCTTGCTTCTCCTAGGTGGGTGAACATTATTGTTTTCAGCTCTAGTCCGTGCGGTTCGACGAAATCCCTTCATCCATGTGCCACCTAGTGAGATTTGTAGCTGCCTCCTACAATGTGGACAGGGAAGTCTTTGACAACGCGAGTGGATAGGAATATTTGTTCGGGAACATGTAGTTGGATATTTTAACCGAATTTGTAAGGTAACATCATGGGTATGTACTGTTCGTTTCCTACTAAATATCAAATACAAAGGGATTGGTTGGGCTCTGGTTGCTGTTACTCGCTGCTATTTTAGGTATCGATAAACGCCCCTGTACATGGCCTAGTTTTGCAGGGATTCTTTGTCACGTGCAGGGCATGCAGGTTATCTCGGGAAATCCTTTGCAGTCCTTTTGGCTGGTTTCAATGTATGTAATAAATGCTTTTTAGATGATTTCCACAGCATACACCACTTTTTTTGAGTATAAGGAGGCGTAGTGATGTGTTGGGGTCTTTGCCGTTATTGATTTGCCTTTTACAGCCGTAGCGTTCTGGCATAAGAATGGCGTCTCCTAATTCTAGCATGCGTGATTTTTTCCGATGGGCTGATGAAGAGGGGATGATGCATCGTCTTGTAAGTTGTACATACCCTTCATGATTTATGCTTTTTCCTGGGTTTGAACTATTTGCTCAGTGATATCACTTTTTTGTATATAGCCTCTTCCTGATGCTTTTGAGAGGATGTATAGTCATGTTGTGACTGACCATGTTAGTTTAGTCTCCGCGAATGGTGAGACCTTTCGGGTTGAAGTTTCCAAGGATTCCTCTGGCCGTTGGTGGTTATCTGATGGTTGGAACAGATTCGTACCTAGTAATAGGGTTACTGTCGGAATCTCGGTGGTGCTCTTTCAGTATGTAGAAGGAAACTGCTTCAAGACCCTCATTCTTACAGATGAGGATGAGTAGAACGTTTGCAGTCTTGAAAAAATTGGTGGATATTTGTTTTTTATATTGTGGTTTTAGCTGCTTCTAATCCCATGCTTTGGTATCTGTATTCGTGAATACTTTTGTTTTAGTAATATCTCGGTTTTTATTTTTATGGTGTTTGTCTTCTTTTGACTTGGATGTGACCTTTTCTAGTGTGATAATGACATTCTTAATTTCACTGTTGGTTTCTGCAACTTTTTCCACTTTGCTGGCATGCAGTTGGCTTTGAAAACATCGCGTTCGGAAATATATGTGGTGATAAGACAACACTGTCCTGTTTGCTTGGTTTGGTGATAAATATCAAATGCTTTTAAAGCTGTGGTAGTTGTCCTTGGGTTCTGATTGATTTAGCAGTGTTCTTGTGAGGAATCATGACCTCCCCTCCCCCTAGCCGGTGTGACTTTTTCCGTTCCATTGATTCTGAAGAGAAGATAGAATATCTGGTAGGTTTCTCTATCCTAATTTTGTAATTTGCGTGCCTATTTTATTTTGATATTTTGGTTTTGTGACCTGTAGCTAGTGTGATAATGACATTCCTGAAGGACAGAAAGAAGATAAATCCTGTCAACTTGATTAATACAACCAGAACGATAGGCCTATATGTACATCCTGAGAAGTATTACAAGGAAATGAAAGATAAGGAAGAATAAAAACTATCTAAAAAATATACAAGATATTATATCTACATATCCTAGAATATCTCTAGAATAATTATGAATAAAATATTTCCTTAAAGATATTTAACACTCCCCCTCAAGCTGGGTGATAAACATCTTTCATTCCCAGCTTGGAATTTAACCAATGAAACCGTGAAGTATGGAGACCTTTTGTCAACACATCTGCAATCTGCTCATCTGAGGGAATATAAGAGAGAGAGTAACCAAGCCTCCTTCAAGCTTCTCTTTTATGAAGTGTCGATCAATTTCGACATGCTTAGTTCTGTCATGTTGGACTGGATTGTGAGCTATGCTAATGGCTGATTTGTTGTCACACATCAGTTTCATTGGCCCTTCTCAATTCACCTTAAGATCATTCAAAGTAATCTGTAGCCATAGCAACTCACGTAACCCGTGTGCAAGTGCCATGAATTCGGATTCAGCAAAAGACCTAGCAACCACATTATGCTTCTTGCTCCGCCAAGTAACCAAATTTCCTCAAAGTAAAACACAATAACCAGAAGTGGACCTATTATCTACAACTGATCCTGCGTAATCTGCATCTATGTAAGCTTCAAGAGTAAGGTTGTTTCCTCTCTTGAACAAGATTCCTTTTCCAGGATTGCCCTTCAAATAGTGGAGTACTCTGTAAGCCGCCAAAAGGTGACACTCTCTAGGGTCATGCATAAACTGACTGATTACACTAATAGAGTAAGTTATGTCGGGTCTAGTATGAGATAAATAGATCAACTTCCCACACAACCTTTGATACATTTTCTTGTCAACTGGTGGTTCTTCCTTTGCTTCTGCAAGCTTATGATTCGGATCAATAGGCGTTGGAGCTGGTTTACACGCACTCTTACCGGTTTCTTTCAACAAATCTGCAATGTATTTCTGCTGGGATATAAAGATCCCATGAGAAGAGTGAGCCACCTCAATACCAAGGAAGTACTTCAATTTACCAAGCGATTTGATTTCAAACTCAGCTTCCAGTTTTCTCCTTAGATTCTCCTTCTCGAACTCATTGTCACCTGTGACAATAATATCATCGACATATACTAAAAGGATGGTTACTCCCCCTGAAGCTGAATGCTTGATGAACAAAGTATGATCCCCTTGGATTTGTCTATAACCCGCTCATTTCATGACTGCTGCAAATCTTCCAAACCAGGCCCTTGGTGACTGTTTCAGACCATAAAGTGCTTTCTTCAGTCTACACACCTTGGTAGGGGCAGGAGGTGTGAAACCTGGTGGCACTCTCATATATATTTCTTCATTCAGTGTTCCATGAAGGAATGCATTCTTCACATCATACTGTAAGAGTGACCAATTGAAGTGAGCAACCAAAGATATCAAAACTCTCACAGTATTCATTTTTGCAACAGGTGCAAAAGTGTCTTGATAATCAATCCCATAGGTTTGAGTGTAGCCTTTAGTTACAAGTCGGGCCTTGTATCTTTCCAGTGTCCCATCAGCTTTATATTTTAAGGAATATATCCACCTGTAGTCAACCACATTCTTTCCAACAGGTTTATCAATAATCTCCCAAGTCAGATTTTTTTCTAGTGCTGACATCTCTTCCTTCATGGCTTCTCTCCATTCTCTTATCTTTAAAGCTTCCGAAACAGATGTAGGAATAAGAATTTGGTTAAGGCTTTGAATGAATTTTTGGTGAGATGGGGAGAAGCGATGTAAAGACACATGGTTGGATAAAGGGTATAAGGGCCTTTTTGTGCACTCTCGGGTTCCTTTCCTAAGAGCAATGGGTTGCTCAATATCTGGATGACCACGATCATTAGTTTCAACAGATGTATGGATATTAGGAGCAGATTCCATACCTTGAGGATTGGCGTTATCAAGGCCAAATTCCGGACTTGAGGGTTGAACTTGCTGCTGGATGAGATCAGTCCTTATTCTCCTGGAATACACATGTGGATAGCTAGGAAGAGAGGGGTTAGGTTGAGGTATGGGTACTGATGCCTTTTGAGGAGTAATGTCCAGATCTAAGTCTGGAAAGATCTCTTGAGGTGGGACATTTTGCTCAAGATTAGAAGGGTTTGGAACCTTGGTTTGGGGATAAAAAGGTGATGTTTCAGAAAATGTGACATCAATAGAAATACATAATTTTTTAGAGGTGGGATTGTAACACTTGTAGCCTTTTTTAGTAGTAGAATAGCCAAGGAAACCTTTGGATCTAATTTTCCCCTTTGAGGACCGTGCACATGAACATATGCAATATACCCAAAAACCTTTGGTTCAAGACTCGATGCCCTACAATTTGGATAGAACTCCTCAAGACACTCAATTGGACTTTTGTAGTTCAAAACTTTAGATGGCAACCTATTTATGAGATGGGTTGAAGTGAGGACAGCTTCTCCCCAAAAGGATTTAGGAACATTGTTTGTGAAGAGCATGGCACGGTTAACCTCTAGAATGTGTCTATTTTTCCTTTCTACAAGGCCATTTTGTTGGGGTGTATACACACAAGAGGATTCATGAATAATACCTTGGGATTGGAAATAATATGTCAAGGACTGGTTGAAGTAGTCCTTGGCATTATCTGTCCGAATCCTTTGGATTTTTGTGCCAAATTGATTTTGAATCATGGAGTGAAAAATGGGAATAATTTGGCTGACATCAGATTTGTTCTTGAGGAGATATATCCACATGACACGAGTGCAATCATCAATGAGTGTAACAAACCAGCGAGCACCAGAGATATTAGGCAAAGGAGCTAGTCCCCATATGTCACTATGAATAAGCTGGAAAGGAGAAATACTTCTTTTATTGCTTATAGGAAAGGACACACGGGTATGCTTAGCTAACTCACAAACTTCACATTGAAACTGGGAAGCATCTATTCCTTGACATAACTCATGGTACAAATGTTTTAAAATATAAAGGGAAAAGGATGGCCCAAACGGCGATGGTGAAGCCATATGAGCTCATTGTTCATGGTTGTAGATGAAAAGGCACGAGTGGTAGAACTATCCTCAAGCAATTCCAGGTGGTAAAGACCATTCTTTTTCTTAGCAAGTCCAATCCTCTCCCCCGAATTCGGGTCCTGTATAACACAAACAGAAGGTGTGAAAAGAGCATGGCAATTAAGATCCCCTGTAAGCTTGCTGACAGAAATCAAATATGTAGACAATTCAGGGACATGGAGCACATTTTTTAGGTTTAATGTGGTGGAGAGGGGAATGGTTCCTTGGCTAGCAATAGTGGCCAATGACCCATTAGCTGTCATGATTTTCTTGTTTTTGGAATGTTGATAAGTCTGAAACTGGAGGGAAGATTTGGTCATATGGTCAGTGGCACCCTAGTCTATGATCCATTTTGTGGGATGACATGTTTGGGAAGCTTTAAAGCATGAAAAAAATGAATTGTTACCTGATAAAGCAAGAGAGCATTGACTAGAAGATTTACCAGATTGGTTTTCAAGAGATTTGAAGAAGTTCCTGAATTTTTCAAAGTCAGCTCGAGTCATCCCTGCCTAAGCATATACTTGAGAAGCCCCTTGAGTCACCGTATTGGCTTGGGGTCTGGATGAACTTTGGTTGCTGTTCCAATCTCGGTTAGGGGGCTTGCCGTGTAATTTCCAGCACTTGTCTTGAATGTGGCCAGATTTCTTGCAATGGCTACACCACCTATCATCGTTCCTTCCAGTCTTGGCAGCAAGAGCAGAACTTTCAACGGGAGCCATTGTGGAGTCAAGCATTACAACCCTCCTACTCTCTTCTGCCTTCGTAAGGAAGATAACCTCTTCCAAAGTTGGTAGCTCTTCTCGCCCAAGGATCTGGACCCTGATCGGGTCATATTCAGAGCTTAATCCTACTAGAAAGATATAAGCTCTGTTCTTGTCTTGATACTTCCTCCATGCTGCAGCATCTTCTTTGCACTTCATTTCAAGAACTTGATACTGATCCAGTTCTTGCCACAAGCTTTGGAGGAGATGACCATACCCAGTGATAGTCTTTTCCCCTTTCCTGGTGGAATAGGACTTGACAGTAAGTTCAAATGTCAATGCCTCATCCTTCGCCTTGGAGTAAGACCTCTTGATGAAATCCCAGACATCTTTCGCAGTCTTCAAGAACATACACGATACACTTACACTTGGTTCCATGGATTCCCATAGCCAAAACATGATCATTGAATCTGTCTCATCCCAAGTGTGAAAGTTGGGATCTTTTTGATCTGGAACTCCCTCGGTCAGATGGTTGAGCTTTCTTTTTCCTTTGAGATAGGTCTTCACAGCCTGAGACCAGATGAGGTAATTTTTTCCATTGAGTTTGTAGGCAGATTGAAGACTTTGGAATTCAGCCTTCTTTTTTGTGGAAACAATTTCAGTATCGGGTGTTTTTGACATGGTTGAATGAGGAAAGGCAAAAGCAGCAACAAAGGCTACTGAAGGAAGAGTTTGTCTTCAAAAGAAGAACAAGAATACGACAGCAATGAAGGCTGTCCGTCAAAGGAAAAAAACAGCAGCAATGAAGGCTGCCTAGATGTGAAAGATTAGAGCAAATTAGGCTCTGATACCATGAAGGACAGGAAGAAGATAAACCCTGTCAACTTGATTAATACAGCCAGAACGATAGGCCTATATGTATAACCTTAGAAGTATTACAAGGAAATGAAATATAAGGAAGAATAAAAACTATCTAAAAATATACAAGATATTATATTTACATATCCTAGAATATCTCTAGAATAATTATGAATAAAATATTTCCTTAAAGATATTTAACAATTCCGAATTTCACTGTTGGTTTCTGCAACTTTTGCCACTTGGCTGGCATGCAGTTGGCTTTGAAAACGTCATGTTCGGACAGATATGTGGTGATAAGACAACACTGTCCTGTTTGCTTGGTTTGGTGATAAATATCAAATGCTTTTAAAGCTGTGGTAGTTGTCCTTGGGTTCTGATTGATTTAGCAGTGTTCTTGTGAGGAATCATGACCTCCCCTCCCCCTAGCCGGCGTGACTTTTTCCGTTCCATTGATTATGAAGAGAAGATGGAATATCTGGTAGGTTTCTCTACCCTACTTCTGTAATTTGCGTGCCTATTTTATTTTTTATTTTGATATTTTGGTTTTGTGACCTGTAGCTTTTGCCCGAATCGTTTGGTGTTCAATATGCTCGCGGGAGGATAACTCGCGTGTGTTTGGTCTCTCCCACTGGGTGGGAGTTTCAAGTAAGGGTGTTTTGAGATAGGCAGGGTCGTTGCATCATCATCGAAGGTTGGCGTGCTTTTTCCATGGACAACGGTCTATGTGTTAGGGGGTCTCTTATTATTTTTAAGTATAAGGAGGGTAATCGTTTCACGATAAATGTGTTGCTGGTTTGGTTTGTATGTTGGCTTATGTACGTGTTTATACTGGACTTGTGTTGGGCTAAAATTGCCCATGCCCCAGATCTCTGCGATCTTTTGTAATGGTTATAGAAAGTGAATTGTCAAAAATGATGGGGCAAAACATACCGTTCTTATTAAATCTTCAGATGTTATAGAAACTTGTAGATGTGACTCACAAACAGTACAATGGCCATTTAAACCTATTTTGCATATCTAGACCGCTTAGTTTTATTCTCCTTGGAGGCTTTCTTGCATGCGTATCCGTACTTAAAGTGTACGCGATCGCTAAATTTATTCTCCTTAGAGGCTTGCTTGCATGTGGATCCGTACTTAAGGCGTACGCGATCGCTAAATTTATTCTCCTTGGAGGCTTGCTTGCATGGGGATCCGTACTTAAGGCGTACGCGATCGCTAAATTTATTCTCCTTGGAGGCTTGCTTGCATGTGGATCCGTACTTAAGGTATACGCAATCGCTAAATTTATTCTCCTTGGAGGCTTGCTTGCATGTGGATCCGTACTTAAGGCGTACGCGATCACTAAATTAATTCTCCTTGGGACTTGCTTGCATGTGGATCCGTACTTAAGGTGTACACGATCGCTAAATTTATTCTCCTTGGAGGCTTGCTTGCATGTGGATCCGTACTTAAGGCGTACGCGATCGCTAAATTTATTCTCCTAGGAGGCTTGCTTGCATGTGGATCCGTACTTAAGGCATACACGATCGCTAAATTTATTCTCCTTGGAGGCTTACTTGCATATCCCCGTGCTTGGAAAGCACGTGATTGCTTAATTTTTGGTATCGACAACGTTTCTTAGGTTTGGAACTTTCATTTATATATATGAAGAGGTGTACCTAATTTTTTGGAAACCTGGTGACCCCTGTACATAGAAAATCTAAATCACTGAGTTTCTAATATGTCTAGCTATTTACGCAAAATATGCCTTGAGATTCTTTGCATTCCACGATTTTGCGAGGATCGCTCCTTCCGAATTTTGAAGCTTGAAAGAACCTCTGCCTACCTCTTTATGGATGACGTATGGACCTTCCCAATTAGGTTCAAGCGTTCCCCCAGTTGTTGCTTGTCGTAGGACCATATCTCCCTTTTGTAGGGGTCATACAAAAACGCGTTTGTTGTATCCTTCAGTCAGGTGACGTTGATACTCGTTTGCCTTGAGATAAGCGGCATCCCTTCTTTCCTCTCGTAAGTGGAGTTCTAGCTCGAGGGCCTCGTCTTTGGACTCTTTGCTGAAATCGACTATTCTGGCTGACGGAATCAAGAGCTCTACTGGAATGACTGCGTCCACCCCAAAAGCCATGGCGAATGGCGTTTCTCCGGCAGGGCGTTTGGCTGATGTTCTATATGTCCATAGAACGAGGGGCAAGATTTCAGCCCACTCTCCCTTTGCCGTTCTCAACCTCTTTATCAAAGCGTTCAAGATTTGGCGATTTGTGGTCTATACGGAGACCGGCGCAGAAATCGCGAATTCCTTCGCAATCAAATTGTGGATCGTGACATGTGATGATAGCTTGGGGGACCCCGAAATGGCAGACCATGTTTTTCCATAAGAACGTTCGCACTTTTGCCGTTGTAATGTTAGCCATGACTTCGGCCTCCACCCACTTTGTGAAGTAATCCACTATCGCGATGATGAAATGTAGCTGGCCTGGTGCTATTGGGAAAGGACCCAAAATATCCATTCCCCACATTGCAAACGGACATGGGGCGGAGATAGTTTTCAGCGGGTGAGGGGGACGGTGATTGAGCGACGCGTGTCGCTGACAAGGGTCACATATGTGGATGACCATCTCCGTGTCTGCTCTAAGGGTGGGCCAATAATAGCCTAGGCGTGTGATTTTAGATGCTACAGTTCTCCATCCCTGGTGGTTGCCGCAGAGACCCGCGTGTAATTCTTGTACAAGATTAAATCCTTCTTGTCCCGAGATGCATAGGAGGTCTGGGAGGTTAAAGCCTCTTTTGTAGAGTCGGTCATCCCTGACCTGGAAACGGGCAACTCTTCTTCTGGTGATGTGGCTGTCTTGTGCCTCGCCCGCCACTTCCCCTTCGATTATCACTAAATCACTTAACCCCGAGGGCAACGTGGCCCTCATTCTGGCCAATGTGTCGGCGCACTCGTTTTGCTTGCAAGGAATGGATGTGATATAACACTTTCTGAAGGCGGAAATTAACACGGGTCAGGTACTCGGGCAACATTCCGGTTTTTGCTTCGTAGTCCCCCTTAACTTGTAAGGCGACTACTTCCGAGTCTGTAAAAATTTGAACCTGTCGCGCCCCGTTAACCAAAGCTTTTTCGATACCTGCGATCAGGGCCTTATACTCTGCTTCGTTGTTGGTGGCTTCAAATAATAGTTGGAAGGATAAGTCAGTTATCTCCCCTGTTGGATTGGTGATGGTGACCCCTACTCCACACCCCCCTGTTGATATTAATCCATTGACATTAATCACCCAATCCTCTCCATTGCGATCTTGGGAGTCGGTAAAGGTAGCCTCGACAAAGAAATCGGCCAGTGCCTGGGCTAAGCAAGATTTCCTAGGTTTGAAATGAATGTCGAATTCGGAAAGCTCCACCGCCCACTTGACCATTCTTCCGGAAAGAGATGGTGAATGAAGAACCTGATGGAGTGGTAGATCACATAATACTTCGATCGTGTAGGTCTGGAAGTAAGGCCTTAATCTCCGCGCCGCGAAGACCACATATATAGCCATTTTTTCGATCGGAGTATATCGAGATTCAGCGGGTTGCAAAACGCGGCTGACAATGTAAATAGGAAACTTGGATTCCCTAGTTAAAACTGTGCTGATAGTGGTGGACCCAACGACGAGGTACAACTGTAAGGTTTCGTGCTCGCGTGGAAAATGCAAGGTTGCAATGCTGCCAGGTAATCTTTCATACTTTTGAAAGCCTTATCCAAAGTAGTATTCCACTTGACCGAACCTTTCTTCTTTAACTATTCAGAGAAAGGGAGTGAATGATCAGCTAATCGTGAGTAGAATCTGCTCAGGTAGTTAACATATCCGTTCAGCTTTTGGATGTCGTTCAACGTCTTCGGAGGAGCCATGTCGATGATGGTTTTCACTTTTGAAGGATTAACATCTATTCCCCTATGGCTTATCATGAAACCTAGGAATTTCCCGGAATCTACTCCAAAAACGCATTTTTCCGGATTCAGGGAGACACGATTTCTTCTCAGTGTATCGATGGTTTCTTGCAAATCTTTGCAGTGGTCCTCCGTTGTTGCGCTTTTGATATCGATATCATCGATGTAAACCGCAACATTTCTTCCAATCTGGGAGGCGAATACCTTTTCTATCATTCGCTGAAAGGTGGCCCCCGCATTTTTGAGCCCAAATGGCATTACCTTGTAACGGAAAGTTCCTTTGTTGGTGATGAAAGCAGTGGCCTTTTCGTCGCGAGGGCTCATTTTGATCTCATTGTAACCGGAATACGCGTCTAGAAAGCTTAAGGTGGCATGTCCTGCCGTGGCGTCTACCAGCTCGTCGATGGACGGTAAGGGATAACTATCTTTTGGACATGCTTTGTTCAAATCCTTGAAATCCACGCACATTCTCCACTTGTCGCTACTTTTCCTTACTAATACCACATTTGACAGCCAGGTTGAACCATTAATTTCGCGGATAAACCCTGCTTGAAGAAGCTTGTGGACTTCTTGTTTTGCTACTTCCGATTTTTCAGCAGCCATCTTTCTTTTTCTTTGGCAGATTGGTTTTGCCTCGTGATTGAGTCTCAGGGAATGTTCTGCGGTTTCTCGGGGAAGTCCTTTCAAATCTTGTGGTGACTAGGCAAAAACGTCTCGCGATCCTTGTAGCAAATCTTTGAGGCACTCCAAAGCGGGGCCAGTCAGGCTATGGTCGTGGTATAGGATTTCAGATTTGTTCGGGAAAGGAAAGAAAGCGACTTTCTCTTCCACGATTTTATCAGCTATCTTCTCTGGTCGAACCTCTAGATCCGCCTGTCGTTGTTCAGACGTGGCTTCTTCTTCATGCTCTTCGTGGGTCTCTTCCTTCAGAGATCCCCGAGCTGTTTCTTCAATTGCCAGTATTCAGTTATGGCCTTTTCTTAGCGAGGATAAGTAATAGTCCCTACTTTCGGCCTGCTGTCCTTGTGCTTCACCTACTTTCCCATCGGCGCATGGAAACTTGACGCTGAAATGATATACGGAGCATGCTATTTGGAATTTGAATAGACTTACACAACCCAAAATAGCGTTGTAGATGGATGGTGGTCGGACTATGGTGAACTCAATCATGTGGGTTCTCCTATTTGGTGCGGTGCCTAGCGTCAGGGCTAACGCGATCGTTCCTTCTACTTCAACCTCGTCTCCGGAAAAGGAAACTAGTTTTCTCGAGTAGCGACGTAGGGCACTTTCGGTGATCCCGAGTTGCTCAAAGGCGTCCCAGTAAAGGACATCTACAGACGAACCTGTATCTATCATGACTCTTTTAATGATTTTGGTTCCTATCTGTACATGGATGATCATAGGATCCGAGTGAGGCATTATGAGATCGCGAGCATCACGGGTGTCGGATACAGAGAAACTTAACGTTGTGTGCGCAATGGATGCTTGCTTGATGCTGGCCTCCGATGGGGGGCGTCGGGCTTCTCTTTCGTAGTTTTTTCTTTCCTGATTCCTGGTGCTCGACGTTGCAGGTCCTCCCGCGATGGTGTTGATGCACCCATTCAGAGGAGGAGGTCTTGGGAGATCCCAGCTGGAATGTTCAAGTCGATTAGACGAGGAACTTGCTGTAGGAGCATTCCTGGTGTCTCTGGGAGGAGGTCGGTATCCTCCTCCTCTGTCGCCGTTCCTTCCTCCCCTATTATGGGGGTAAATTCCCCCACCTCTTCCCCGAGCTGCATACTGGGGATGGTAGGGTCTTGGCAGTGCATTTGGCAGCTTACGTTGTCGGGGAGGGAACTCAGGAGGACGGTGTTGTCCCGACATTGCTACTGGATTGCCAAGATTTGTTAGTGGGGCGCATATTTGAAGGGGTGTCTCCTTTTGGGGAAGAGCTGACGGGTTCCTATAGACCGGGGGCGAGATATAGTTTGGGTGAGCCATCACCACGTTTGTTGCCCCCCCCCCCGCGGATTTGATCCCGATCTCTGGTTGTATTGGACCTCTTGGACGAGCGGGTGTGGTGGGACAGCCGGGTATTGCCAGGAAGGATTATGTGGTTGCTGATCCCTAAAGTTTCCCTTCCCTGCCGCTAGGGATGGCAATGGGGCGGGGACTCCCCGATCCCCGTGGGGAATCCCCGTTGCGAGGAAGGGGATGGGGAAATTAAATGGAGACGGGGATCGGGACGGGGATAATAGCCCCCACCCCGATCCCCGCCCCCGTTAGGGATCCCCGCGGGCATCGACGGACGGAAAGTCGTTGATTTACCTCGTCAAAAAATAAATCCCAAACAAACAAACTAGTATAGTATGCAAGTAAGGGGTCGAACCCAAGAGAATCAAGTATTTCTAAATATTGTGCATTTATCAATATAAAATATAAGATTTTTATGAATGAAAATAAAAGAAAATAATATTGACAAAAGCAAATAAAGGATAGAAGAAAAGCGTTTCCACCTACAAGATCTCGACTTTGGTTGGTTTTATTGATCATCGAATCCTTTTCAAGTTATTATCTTTTCCTACAAATTCCTCTCGTCTTGGTTTAAATAGATTAAAAGTCCTACGAGTCCAATTAATCCCTTACACCTCAATGCAACCTTAACACAATCAAGATTTAAGAAAGAGATAGCAAATATCCCCAAGAACTTGAGCATATAAATAACACCAATTAAACACGGTAAATCAATGTTTAAGATATATGTCAACTCCCTACATAATCATGCTTCAAACACGGAATCCACAATCTTATGCGTGCTACTACGGAAATAACACAAATACGAAAGTATTAAATCCTAGCATGAAATCAATATTATCAAGGTAGCTAATCAAGATAACATCAATAACATAATCAATATCACAAAAAGAAGTTGAAAGAATTAAAGAGGAAAAATAACTTATATTATAAACTCACAAACCACCAACCAAGTCTTGAAAGTGTAGGCAAAAACTACAAAATTAACCAAACATGGCGTACCTAAGCTTTCTTCTCTTCAATGGTGATTTCTCTACTTCAATCCTTTTTTTTAGAAAACTAACCCTAAACATCCTATTTATAAGCCTAAAGTCTTGCATAAACAAGGTAAAAGATAGACAAATAAGATAGAAACTTCCTAAACAAACTAGATAGAAGATAGACTTTCCATGTATAGTTCAGCGTCAAATTCCACTGGCAGCGAAAATTTCCGCTAGCAGCGAATGGCCTTAAACAAGCTACTGTTGGATTTTCGTCGGCACCTCGCTACCATACTTGCTGGCAGCGAATGTCCATGCCTTAGAATATTTTCAAGCTTCTTCGGCTCCCTTGTTTCCGCATCCGCGAGTCCACGCTTCCGCTACCGCGAGAGTGCCCATCCGCTGCAACGAGTCAAGTCGTCCGCTGAAGCGACTCCATTCCCTGGAAGCGAGTTTCCTTTCGCTGGCAGCGAGTCATGCTGCTCCTGGACATGGTGCCGCTGACTCCACTCGCTGGCAGCGAGATTCCATTCGCTTGCAGCGAATACTGCTCAGGCAACCTTCTCGCATGATGTTGCTGACTTGATCCGCTGCAGCGGAAAGCCATTCGCTTTCAGAGAAAATCCAACAGAACACCATCTCGTAGATCTTCGAAAGAGCTTTCCAACGCATGCTCATATGCGTCGATCGGACATCCGATGCCTCCGAAAAGTGCGTTACAAGTTCAGATCGCCGGGCGGACAGCTTTCACGACTCGTCCTTGCTTTCGCTCTTAGACATTGATTTCGTGCTCCGTTGCTCCTTAGGTTATTCCATGCTTTTTGGAACTTCTTCCTTTAGCTCTCCCAAGTCTCGCCTTAGCCTTCCTTAGCTCCGTTCCTCGTGTTCTTTGCCTCGGATCTACGAATCTACATAAAACCATCGAAATAGCATAGATTCCGAACTTTTCCACAAAACGAGCGCTAATCTAATTAACACTAAAACATGAATATATGACAATGAAATGCATCTAAACTAATCTATAATGCCTATTGGAAACATGCCTTATCAGGGATCCCCGTTAAAGAGTACGAAATCCCATTTTAAAAAAAAATTGTTTACCTAAGTTTACATAATTTTTATTTCACTTTTAAATTTTTACCTTATAATTTACATTTATGAAATATTATATGCAATATTTATATAATTTTTTTAACATAACTTTCATAATATCTTATATTTTTCTATTAAATAGGGGGAAATAGTGAGTTTTTAACGGGAAAACCCGCGGGGAATGAAAACGGGGAAAATTATGCGGGAACGGGGACGGGGTGAAATTATTGTCCTTGAGCGGGGATGGGGATAATTTTCATAAACGGGGACGGGGACGGGGAGGATATCCCCCGCCTCGAACCCGCCCCGTTGCCATCCCTACCTGCCGCTTGTTCGGCAGCCGGTGGTAAGATGGTTGACGGAACGAAGGCTTATATTCGATAGGTTGCGAGCTGGAGCTTGCAGCCTCCATAACGTGGATGTGCTTGGTGACGAGTTTTCTCAAATCATCGTAGTTGGCTGGTTCTTTTCGGAATAGGCAAACTTTGAAATCCCCTTCGGCCAGATTTCCCATTAGTATCGTGTTTGTGGACTCTTGGTTGAACATCGGGATTTGGACCACCATATTGGTGAATCTGCTGAAGAAATTTCCCAGGGATTCGGTTGCGCCTTGTTTGATGGAATTGAGGTCCAGCATGGTTCTCTTTCTCGTGCGGGCGCTTCCGAAATGAGCGACGAACGTCCTTGACAATTGCGCAAAGTTGTTGATGGACGTCCGAGCGAGGTTTGTGAACCATGTCAAAGCGACCCCACTCAGCGTGGATGGAAACGAGCGGCAAAACATAGCATCATTGTCCTCATTCATTCCCATTGCCGTAGTGAATTGGTTGAGGTGATCGTTGGGATCGGTATCTCCTTTGTATTTGGTGATAGAGATATCCCTCCACCTCTTGAGGACAGGTGCCTCGCGTATTTGTCTGCAAAAGGCTGATGGGAAAGTCGGTTCACCTTTGCGAGTTGGCTCGGGTGCTTCAGGGAAGTTTGATCGTGAAGATACATTCTGGGCCCTACCAGAACGGTCGATCCCGTTGTCATTCTCGGTGGGCTCTGGATTGGGGTTGATGGGGCCACCTGCGGGGTTGGGGAAATGGTTGACCATTATGGGCACCGATCCTTGTTGTTGAAAGTAAGCGCGAGAGTCATGCTGGAGCGATACCCTGTTCGCTTGTTGGAAAGGCACGCCATTTGCCTGTTGGTTGAAGTACATGCTTTGCGGGTAGCTTTCCGCGAAGAATTGATACGGGGGGCAGTCACCCCACATCCCATAGGGAGCGAACGGAGGGGGTCGTGCAGCGTCCCACGTTGGTTGCTGGGGAGCCCCTTCGTTGCCAGTGTGTAGGGCCTCCTCATTAGGGATAACGTTGAGGTTGATGTTGTTTGTCTCCTTGTGGTCATGATATTGTTGCCCAAACTCTTCTCCGAAGAGGGTGAAGTTCATGGTTCCTGCAATGAAAAACAATAGTCCTAAAATAAGAAAAATCAACGCGATTATCAATTTATGCCTGCATTTATAGGATAGAAAGGATAGAGTGGTTAAGAAATAAAAGAAATGGAAAAGATAGTAATGTAAAGAAACGTATTGCTACGCGGAACCTCTCGTCGCGAAAGGTTCCCACAGACGGCGCCAATGAAGCGTTCATGAGATTTCGCCTATATTTATTACCTCATTTGTGACGACATAATACTTTTTAGAATACCTGCAAGGCTTAGCTTGATGGGACGACGATCAGATTGTGAGCTTATTGATCCAAGCGATGGGGGTTATGAGTTTGACTCGCGATGAATTATGTTTTACTGTTCAATTGTCGTATGGGATGGAACTTTGGCGAGGTTGCTATCTCGAGGAACGTTCTTCTCCGACCGAGGATCTCTAGAATTCAACTCTGGGGGCTTTAAGTGCGAGAGGTAATCAGAGCTCTTACGCTTTTCTTATCTTCGGAATTGGATCTCTTTCCTGTGATCCGGGGGGAGGGGGGGAGGGTATTTATAGGGGAACCAAGCGAGCAACTAGCTGACAACCTCGTGGTTTTATGTAGGACATGTGTAGCGCATGCCCACATGCTTAGGGGCATAGGCAACACACGTGGAGCCATTAGAGTTGAGGTGCTTGAGCCAGCAAGCTGCTTGCTAGATCTTCGGAAGCTGGCCGAAGTACAAGGGAGACTTAGCTCTCGTTCCTATGCTAGCTTTGAGTCACGAAGGAGGTAATGGTTAATAGATGTAGGGAGCGCCGGGCCCAGTTCTCTGGGTCTGATTAGATACTTTGCTTGCGATGCATTAATGGTGGGACCGACCGTTCTTTTGTGTTGGGTGACCCATTTATGATGTAATATCCCGTGTTTATTATATGCCCTATTTTCTATGGCATCGTCAGCTACCATGTGAATTACTAATATTTTAAATTTCTGATGAATTTATATATTATTTATACTAAAACACTTTTTTACAAATAGTAACAAATTTATTTTATTTACATTAATTATACTTTTTATCTTCTTTTGAATGTGTATTAATTATACTTATAAAATTAGTCTCTTTAACTTCTTATAAAGATTATTTATTTTCTTTTTAGTCTTTTAATTTCTTATAAGATTATTTATTTTCTTTTTTAAATGTTCAATATTTCTCATTTATTCCACCTAATTTATGGCAAAAAAGTTTCTTTTACTAAAGAGTATGATACCCATCAAATCATTTAAATTTTGTTTAAATGTTCATACTTCATAATATATTTGATATAATATTATTGAGTGAAAATTAGATTAAAATTTAATTATATCCTAAACTTAAATAATTAGAAAATTAATCACTTTACAATTATTGGATAGAAATATAATTAAAATTTTAATATAAAAGTTAAACTTCAACGTAATTATAATTATATTTTTATCCAATGATTTTATTTTGCATATCAAGTTTCATGTATAAGTTCAAAATAATTAAGTTATGAAAATGAACATAAACCATAGTAAAGAAATAAAATACATATTTTTTTAATGTAAAATCACATCAAATTAAAAAAAAATTACTTAATTTGAGAGAAATTGAAATTAATGTCTCATTTTAATAATTATTTGGAGGTTAACTAATTTTGATATTTAAATAATTAAAGTTAATAATTTTTACTTTTAATAGGAAAAATTTGATCAAATATCCATTTAGAAAATCTAATTAGGTTAATATCCATATTGAAATGAATATTAAGTAAATGTTCAGAAATTTTTTATAATACCCATCCTACCCTTACCTCTATCTATCCTATCCTATCCTATCCTTACCTCGAGGCTTAGCCTTCCGAATTACAAATCTACAACGCGTCGTTGCGTCCTCTAGCTTGTATCTGGGGTGGGATTTGAACGGTAATGTAACCGTTTTTTTCTGTGTAATCAAACCGAGAAAGAGCACTGAGAATCAAGAATCGCTAGTCGTGCGAGATTCTCAGAGGCAGGGTCGCTCGCCCCCACGAACAGTCACATAAGTACAGAACAAACCAAAATTCTCTCTATGCAGATACCCCAGGAGAGTCAATCTGATAAATTATAATTTACACAAGGTCTGATCTCGAATCATAACCATGATCGGTGCGGGTGCCTAAATATTATAGTAATTAAGCATTCAAATACAAATGCACATGATACCGGGATTTAATCTTGTAAATTAATGCATTATGCATCGATTTCATTCCCTTTTCCGGATTTAAATAAATGCATTCAACTACTAGATTCATCAATGTATTGTCATTAGTGACAAAATATTATTTTGTAATTGGTGATAATATTTTGTCGTTGGTGACAATAGATTACTCTTTGCTTAGCTATAACCTCTCTAGGGTCTAATGTTTTGTCGTTGGTGACAATAGATCACTGACAAGAGGTTAGTGGCAGTAGGGTGGTGAAAATGTTTTGTTGTTGGTGACAATATGTTTGAGAAAAGAATATTTCGTTGGTGACAATATATTGTAGTTGGTGACATTAGGTTGGTGACACTGTTATGTTATTGCTGGTGACAATATATTGCTTACAAGAGGTTGATGACAATAGGGTGGTGACATTTATTTTTGTAGTTTGTGACAATACGTTCGAAAAAATAATATGGTGACATTGTTTCACTAGAAAAAATTGCACCACCAATGGTCACCAGAAAAAAAAATCAATTGTCACACCAAAAAATATTTTTCCTAGCTATCACCGGAAAAAATAAAATGTCACAAAAAAGTCAATTGTCACAAACACCGTACCTGTCACCAAAAAAAGTTAGTTGTCACCAAAATAATTGTCACAAACGGCTGTCATCGGAAAAATATATGCAATTGTCACCAAAAAATTGTCATCAAATATAGGTATTGACCGAAATCTGTCACTGGAAAAATTGTCAGCAAGAAAAAAAAATCAATTTTCACCAGAAAAAATTTCCTTCAATTGTCACCAGAAAAAAAAAATGTCACCAAAAAAGACGATTGTCACCAAAAAAAATTATCAGGAACAACTGTTACCGAAAATAATTGCCATCAAATCTAGGCATTGACTTAATTGGTCAATGTCAAAATTAAAAATAGTCAAAGAGGGAAGGCCATGGAGGGTAAGGGATGGGAAGGAATGATAAAAATGTCAAATATGGACATTTACCTAATTTTTTAAAAAAGTGGACATTTACATAATTATATCAATTTTTTTGGACATCCACTAAATTAAACCAAAGATTTATGCAGTTGGGGGCCATGGGCCTGATGGCGACACTCTCTCCAGTGCTGAGGTGTACGATCCAGATACTGACAAATGGATCCTCATTGAGTCTATTCGCCACTCAAGGTGAGGTGGCTTTGCCTGTGGGTTACAGGGAAAACTCTATGTCATGGGTGGAAGACTAGAAGGTCAAGTTTCACCATTGGGAACTCCAAATTTGTTGACATATATGACCCTGAGTTGAACAATTGGTGTGAGATAAAGAATGGATATGTTATGGTCACGACTCATGTTGTGATCAGAAAGAAGCTCTTCTACATGGAGTGGAAGAACCAGAGGAAACTGGCCATTTTCAACCCCGAAGAGAACTCGTGGAAGATGGTCCCAGTGCCATTGGCGGACAGCATTGGCTTCAAGTTTGGAATACTGGACGGAAAGCTGCTACTATTCTCGCTTAAGAAGAACCCATCATACCGAACCCTGTTGTATGACCCAGATGCAACCCCAGGGAATGAATGGAGGACGTCCGACATCCAACTATCAGGTGTGTGCTTGTGCAGTGTGACCATCAAAGCTTGATTAGGATGCTATGTGATGGTATGGCTGTTTATTTAATTTGCTTCAAGTGTATTATTCCATGTGGTGTTTGTTCATTTGTTGAAGACAACTTTGGCAAACTTGGTTTAATATGATTTCATGTCCTAGAAAACTAGTGTGAAAGAGAACTTTTTGGTTTGGTTCATTGTTATACCTTGATCTCTCCGGATTATACAATCGGAGGCCTTAGATAGCTCATGACATGTAGTAAAGCTTGGTTATACAACCAACTGAAATAGGACATTTTTTTTTGTTAAAATTACTAAACGTAAAAAGAGTGACGTGATTTAAAGCTATTAGCTCAAAATGGTAGAGTGATGTGCCATGCACAAAGATGCGGGTTCAAATCCCAGATAGGCTATTTATGGTTCCTCCTGTTCATGAAAAAGATTATAAAGTGTAAGAATAAAATGAAAAAGTGCATAAATAAGATGATAAAGTACAAGAATAAAATGATGAAGTGTATGAATAATAATATGAAGTGCATGAATAAGATTATGAAGTTCACAATTAAGATTATAAAGTGCATAAATAAAATGATAAATTGTAAGAATAAAATGATATAGTGTATGAATAATAAGAAGTGAATGAATAAGATTATGAGTGCACAAATAAGATTATGGAGTGCACAGTTAAGATTATAAAGTGCATAAATAAAATGATAAAGTGCATAAATAAGTAGATAAAGTGCAAGGATAAAATGATGGTGTATGAATAATAATATGAAGTATATGAATAAGATTTTGAAATGAACAATTAAGATTATAAAGTGCATAAATAAAATAATAAAGTGCAAGAATAAAATCATGAAGTGCATGAATAAGATTATGAAGTGCACGATTAAGATTATAAAGTGCAAGAATAAAATGATAAAGTGCATGAATTATATTATGAAGTGCACAATTAAGATTATAAATTGCATAAATAAAATGATAGAGTGCAAGAATAAGATTATAAAGTGCACAATTAAGATTATAAAGTGCATAAATAAAATGATAAAGCGCAAGAATAAAATAGTGAAGGAAAAAGTCGAATTTTAGCTCAAGAAAACATGAAACACAACAACTTAGACAAAATACAAGAGGTAAGGAAAAAATTCAGATTTTATATTTCTAAAAAAAATCAAATTTCTGAAATAAATATATGTACATCTTACTTGAATTGACAAAAATAAAATAGAAATTAAGTTGTTAACTGAATCTAATTTTGCTAATTCATCATACCAAAATAGCATTTTTACAAGGTTAATTTTCAAATCAAGAGTCTTTTATTAGAGTATTTTTTAAAGTAGATACAAGGACAAGAGAGACATTGGAAATTGATAAAGTAGTTAACTAAATCTAATCAAGAGTCTTTTTGTTTCTATTCATGAATAAGATTATAAGGTGCAAAAATAAAATGATAAAGTGCATAAATAATATTATAAAGTGTAAGAATAAAATCATGAAGTGCATGAATAAGATTATAAAGTGCACAATTAAGATTATAAAGTGCAAGAATAAAATTAAATGGAGGCACCTCTTTAAATTAAAGCGGGTTTACGTGGTTTAATTGTGTTTTTTGCTACCTTCGCTAAATTTATGCCTCAACAATTTCAAAGGCATTTTTAATGGTTTTGAAATTGAGCTTCAATTGTGTTTTCACTACCTTCGCTAAATTTACACCTCAACAATTTCAAAGGCATTATTAATGGTTTTGAAATTGAGCTTCTGGTTCACACTATAGAACTTTTGTACTGAATTGGAGGTTGGAGTTTGCAAAGAAAACAGTTGTATTTCAATCTAAATGTCTACTCACCTAAAGACCAAACCCTAACTGTATTGTTAAAAACCTTAAGTTTATAAAATGCATAAATAAAATGATAAAGTGCAAGAATAAGATTATAAAGTGCACAATTAAGATTATGAATTGCACTTTTATTAGAAAATAATACAAACTATTAAAATCAAGCAATTTAGCCTATGTAGGAGTCGGACCCACATCTCTACGCACAAGCATGTTGCTCTACCATTGAACTAATAGGCTTTTAAAGCTTATTAACTACAAGCATAGAAGCACATTGGATTTGAGGCATCTTTTTTCTTTCTTTAACCTATTCAACGGATGAAATGAATGTTCAAACTAATGAAATTGACGACGACATTATTAATGAAAGTCATTACCACTGAATAAGTTGTAAAGTTCTTCCAGCACAAACCAGCTATTAGCACTTCAAGGATGGGAGCAGAAAAATCAAAGGTGCTGAGAATTAAGGGGGGATAGCATATGGCAGACTTAATTAACGTTGTTTTCCACGATTTAAATTCAAAATATAAGTTCTTTTTAACTCATACCATGTAACTGTTATAGGTAAACAAAATACAACATGCTTGCCCAAGTATAAATGGTATAAACGATTTGCTGCTCCTCCAAACCTTCAGGCTAGTCATGCTAAGGGTTAGAAGAGAACCTCCAGCAAGGACATTAGTGGCCAATGCAGTTGGATTCCTTGAGAAAAATAAAACGAAAATCCCTACAGTTAGAACAAAACCACCTGTTACATATCAAAATTTTGCTTTAATTAGAGGATTCTTAAGAATTAGAAAGTTACATAAGACAATGTCCTTGATGTAAAGATGTACAAGATCCACAACCACGAGTTTACTCAGCGAAAGGAATCCCGAAACATAAGTCATGTATCATTTCCACCGGTTTCTTCTCAGTGAGAATTGGTTCTACTGATCCATTAATGCCAACCTTTTCATGCATCCACAGGCTCCTCTATAACAGGATATGTCTTTACTGTCTCGCTTGTGCTTGATCTTCTTAAATAAGTTGTATAACGTACGTTCATCTATCTTACTTTCCAATGTATAGGCGTCAGCATCAAGTCTTTCAAGGCTCGCAACAACTGCGAACTACACAGGATTTTTGACAAGTTATAACTATTTTGTGTGCTAAGAGCATAATAAGTTATATAACAAACAATCCACTTCCTTCTCAAGTGATTGCATAATAAGGTGGTATAATCCAACTAGTCACTGCAGTACCAACAAATCAATAACAAGGAGGATAAGAACTGCATGAGCTTACTAAGTACCTCAACTCATTAGTATGAATTATAAATACTCAACCTAGTATAGGTTCTAAAGAAAACAACTACAGATCAGCAACTTAGTTGTCACAATTGAATCAAAGAAATACACTGGTTTGGAGAAACCTCCAGCCAAATCCAAGGTGCTTGGATTAAGATTAGGCTTCTTTTTAAGAAAAAAAATGCACAAGTTGCACCATATTGACTGTTTAGGTGTTAAGCAGTGCACTGAATTGCTTCTAACATCTCTTCTGGCACTAGAAGGCCCTGAGGAGATGAGGAAATCGAAAGATGCAAATCGAAATCTCTATCACAATGAACCGGCAAGGCCACACGAAAATGCACGCAAATCGAAAACCCTAACACAATCAACCGGCAAGGCCACATGGAAACACAAGCAAATCTACATCTCTAATAATTTCACAGATTCTCGCCTAATTGATGAAGAGATTGGCGTCTAATCGTTGAATCAAAGAAGAGGAAGACTTGAAATTTGAGGGGGAGAGAGGGTTACTAACGAGGAGAGTGCGAGAGAGGATCCACTTCTGAGCGCGGCCGGCGAGGTGGAGGCACTGTTGGCATGATCAACAACATCATCGTGCGAGTCAGACGCCTTCGGAGACTGAGATTTGGGACCAGGAGGCTCCGGGCGAACCTCGTCATGCAGAGGTGGCGGAACTTGAGCAATGGAAGGAGGGAGAGCAGAGAAGGAGACGATGACCAGGAGGAGGAGAGATCGATGGAAGGAGATGGCGAGCATCGGGGGATTTGGCTTCAGGCTCCTGAACGACGGTTCTCACTTGAGAGTTGAGACCGCGCGTATCTCTTATTTCACTCATTTTCATTTTAAACCCTATTTTCATTTTAATCACCTTTTTTATTTTAACCACACCCTATATATATATATATATATATATATATATATATATATATATATATATATATATATATATATATATATATATATATATATATATATATATATATATATAGGGGAGATATCTAATGAGAAGTAACATTTAAATGAGAAGATGAGAAGTAAGCCTTATACCCCTTATATTAAAATGATTTTTTTTATATGGATAATTGAAACATATCTAATGAGAAATATATCAATATTTTTTTTAAAAAATTATTTTTTACGCTATTTATCTAGAGGGTGATTTAAGGTTTATTTTAGGGTTTTATGCTAATTTAAATTATCTTTTTCATTCATCACCTAAAAAAATAGCATAAAAAATAATTTAAAAAAAAAACATTGATATATTTATCATTAGATATGTCCCTTATATCCATATAAAAAAAATTATTTTAATCTAAAGGGTATAAGGCTTACTTCTCATCTTCTCATTTAAATGTTACTTCTTATTAGATATCTCCCCTATATATATATATATATATATATATATATATATATATATATATATATATATATATATATATATATATATATATATATATATATATATAATTGGTTCTAGTGTACTCAAGCCTTAATGTGTATCATGTGAACAAATCATGGTCGTTGATTGATTGAAATGGGTGGCTGAGATTAATAGGTAATTTTACAATTTTTTTAATTAAGAATGTGGTGGGGCCCAGCATTAAATCTGCTCCATTTGCAACATAAAAGACGTGTGTACACCATTTGAGGGCCGATTTTTTCTTTTCTTTAAATTATTCGATGTTATTAGTATCAATGGATTATTCAATCGTATCGATGGATTATCCGATGATATACACTTGCCATCAATGGGTTATTCGATCGTATCGATGGATTATTCGATAGTATCCACTTGCTAAATGATAGGCGGTTGTTGTTTCTTCGCATTATTCGATAATATCACTGGATTATTCGTTCGTATCGATGGATTATTCGATAGTATCACTGGATTATTCGATCGTATCGATGGATTATTCGATTGTATTAATGGATTATGCAATAGTATCAATGAATTATTCTAATCGGCTAGTACCCTGAAAACGCCCTAAACGTTTTACCAAAAATAAATTATTCGATGGTATCATTTGATTATTTGATGGTATCTTTGATTATTCGATTGTATCGCTTGATTATTCAATGATTCTATTACTTATGTCATTTTAACAAATAACTAAAAATTATTCGAAGATATCACTAAATTATTTGATTATATTTATTCGATGGTATCGATACATTCAATACATCTTAATCAAACTAGAATGCAAAAACATGTCAGAAATTGATACAGGGATGCTCGAACGTACTTCAGTAAATCAAAAATCTGTGCGATACAAACAAACGAGCTTCAGCAAATAAAAAATCGATCAAAAACAACAACCCTGACCGAGGAATTACAACCAAAAACCCTAAATCCAACAAACCAAATTCGGAAAATCAAGAACAAATCCTAATTCGAGAGCGTTCACAAACCCTAACCACCGAATACCAAATGAATTTGTCCACACTAGAACACTGATAAATTTTGAAACTTACTTATGAAATTACAAGTCGAAGAATGGAAGAGGAGGGAGGTCGACGACCAGGAGGGCTGGACAGGCCGTTGCTCTGCATAAGCGAGCACTCCGAGTAGGCGGCGCCGCCCTTGGAGGCCGCCCGACCCAGAGATCTGAAGGTACACCGCATCGGCGTCGCCAGGTTCAAGAGATCCGAAGGTCGCCGCATACGCGTCGTTGCCCGATTCAGATGTGAAGGGACTGCGCGGAGATCTGAAGGTACAACCGCTCCGTCGCTTCCCGACCAGTTGGTGCCGCCCTTGGAGGTCGGACGGCTTGGAGATCTGAAGGTCCACCACGTGTGGGCGTCGCTCTCCTCCTCCCCGCTCTCTGATTATGTACAGTTGAAGAATGGGGATTTGATAAGATTTTGGGTTAGGCACTTCACGCCCTTTGTTAAGGATGACATTTGGGGTTTTCTTTTTTCTTTTTTAAATTAATCTAATTTCTTGATAAACCTCAGCCATTCAATACCTCTAAATCAATGGTTAGGATGTGTTAACATGATACACGTTAAGGCTTGAGTATATATGATCTATCCTATAGAGAGAGAGAATGGACTAATTGTGCACACCTCTTAGGGTGTACTTTGTGCACAATTCAGGATCGTTGATGTATATAAAATAGATATTTAGGATCATGCCACGTCAATAGGGGTTTTTGGAAAAAAAAAAAAAAAACAAGCCCAAACTAATTTGGATGGTTGTAGAGCGCGTGTAAATCAATTGAATAAAACCCTACACACTATTTGTCTTCTTCTTCATTTTCGTGGAGCCCCAAATCCCGATGGAGCCGAAGAGCCCCAGATCCCGGAATAGCACTGCGCATCGGTCTTATGGGGGTGGTTTCCGATCGTCGGCGATGGCGGAGTGCGATTCAGGAGGCCAACAATTGGAATGGTGGGGCAGATCGAAGCGATTCGCGTGCGGATGAGAGAGTGGAGGGTCGACACGGTCGGCGGCGGCGAGAGGCGAAGGCCAACGAAGGGGTGATGGGTTCCGGCCAGATTCGGGCGGTTCGGATGGAGAAAAAAGTGAGACGTGTGTGAATGTTGACAATAGGCCTGTTCTGGATTATTCGAAGAGGGTTTTCACAGATGCAGTTTTCACACAGATGCAATTGTATATCGGTAATTGATTTTGCACAATTGAAATGATTTGAAGAACAGATTAATGAATATAGTGTGCGTACATGGAGGCTCTATGCAATTTTCTCTGTTTACTGAAAGGTGCATAGCTTAATGCTCCCAATTATTCACTGGGAATGACTTTTATCAATTTTAATGGCTTTTTATCAGCAAGTTATCTCAATTGTTTGTTTCGGTGCAAAATTAATGGTTTTTGATAGTTTTGCAGGTCCATTCATGAATGTTCTATGCATTCTAGATTTGAAATAGGGGATCAGGAACCCTATTCCAAGCGTTCTAGATTTGACAGGGGGGGGGGGGGTCGGGGCAGTGTTGTTAGGAATTATCCCAACATTATTCAGTACAAAGTTCAATTTCGTAATCTAGAATGGGTGAGAACTCTATTAATTATTTGATTAATCTCTATTAATTATTTGATTAATCTATATATTATTCAGTACTAGTGGTAATGAGGTGGGCAATTATTCGGTGAAATATGATTCATTTTTCGCCAGTATATAGAGTATTCGGTTTGACAAACAACATAAAAAATCTTCATCCCACGAGTATAGCTATATAACTAAATATATATTATTAGGTGAAATGTGAAATATTATTAGGTGAAATATGAATCGTTATTTGTATAAATCATAAGTATTGTTTAGAGATTTGAATTTTTTTTTTACTAAAATTGATGAACAAAAAAGATATTATTCGATAGTATGAGACAAATTATTCAGTGGGATTGGTAAATTTTAATACTCCCTCCGTTCGGTATTAAACGATGTTTTACACTTTTACGCGCAAATTAAGGAACCTAATAAGATTAATAAAAATTCATTTTTTTTGTCCAAGTGGGTACAATTAATAGGTGCATTTAAATTTACAAATGATGATTCTTTTTTAAAATGAAGCCAACTCTTTAACTTCTTGGAGCCAAAAAAGGGGGTGTATGAAATTATAATTTTTTAATCCCAAAACATCAAATAATTTCGATCAAATTTTTACTCCTAAAACATCGTTTAATACCGAACGGAGGGAGTATAACTAGATGGAAAAAGATAATCATTATTCGGTAGTAGGTGACAAATTATTTAGTGGGATTGGTAAATTTTAATATAAACTGGATGAAAAAAGATAATCTAACATTATCGGTAGAATTTGAAACATTATTCGGTGGAATTGTCAAAATTTTAAAACGAACAAAATCAGGTGGGTCACACCAACAAATCACCCGTAATTATTTATTTTTCAGAAAACCATATTTTATATTTAAAAAAAAACAACTAAAAAAAAATGCAAGAGTGGGTGGGTGGGGTAGAACAAGCGCATGCAGGGAGGGGTGAATGAGTTTTTGATAGTGGGTCCCCCATTTTCTAATTAAAAAAAGGAAAAATTCCTATTAATCTACACCATTCATTTTGCATCAATTAAAGGTCAAGATTTGTGTACAAGGTACACCCTAAGGGGTGTGCACGCTTGAACCACTCCCTATATATATATATATATATATATAAAGGTAAAATTATTTTGGGCCCCAAAATATTTCGGGCCCTACGCGGTCAGATCGGTTGCACCGCCCTTAAACCGGGTCTGGTGGTAATATATTACCACAAGTTTTTTCACGAGTAAAAAATGATGACATAAGGCAGCCTATGTGGAATTTTTTTTAACAAGGGTTTTTTTTTGAACGCTTTTCTTAGAAAAGAATAAAAGATTGGACCGGGTTCATATACAACACATTTTCCTCCCTCCAATTTTCTTCTGTGGTCGCTTCTTGAACTGTCTTCTAGGTCTTTCAGGTAGCTCATGGTTCCTCTTCAATGACAGTCTTCCTCCCCCGTGGTCGCTTATCTTAAGCTATCTCTCTCACATCTTTCTCTTTGATTCGTTCACGGATTTGATTGAGTAAGTTTTTTCCCCTCTTCGTTGTTGTTGGTTTAGTTTTGTTGTCGGGTTGATGTTAGGAATAGTCGTGTTGTGTTGATTTGAGGCAATTTTGACCGGATTAGTTGCTTTGTTGAATCAATTTCGTTTTTCGGGTTTAATTTTGTTGTCTGTTTATTTTTTTCCTAAGGAAACTGTTCAAGAAAACCTAGTTTTAGTGCTATATAATTTGTAAAAAAGCTTCCACGCAGGCTACCTTGTTAAAAAAAATACGCGTAGGCTGTCTTGTCAGCATTGTTGACCCATGAGAAAACTCGTGGTAATATACTACCACTATCCTCAAAGGTCAGAATGTTTTTATTAAATTTGAAAGTTCGGGATATATTTTTACCATACCCCCAAAGGTGGGGTTATTTTAATTAGTTTTCCCTTTCTTTAATGTTAGGATACTTAGAGCATCTTCCCCCGTAAGCCATAATGGCTAGGGAAAATAGCCTACCAAAAGAGAATATTCTATAAAATATTTTCTTTTGGCCTATTATACGGTTTTATTGTTCCCACTGTAGGCCAGTTTTGGCAGGCTAAATTTCCTATAAATAGTAATATAATTTAGAACTTTCAGATCTCATTTCCGCCACTCGATTTTATCTTTAGTACATTAAGCAACATAATATTTATTTTTTATTATAATTGCGATGAATCTATAATAAAAAGGATTAATGTCATTTTCTAAAAATATTATTTATGCAATGATAATTTAAATATGCCAAATATTATATTCATATCAAAGAACTCTTGAATATCCTTACAATACTACAACTTTTATTTTTAATTAAAAATCATAACTATATAATATATAGATTTATAATTGTATTATTTATAGATTTACATAAATATTAAACACTTAAAATGAATAAATAAATAGCATTTGACCTCTTTTGGAAGCCAAATTAGCCTTTATTTTGGAAATAGGCAAAAAAAAAAATGATTAAAATGAGTTTTGGCCTAGGATGGAAGTAAAATTAGACCAAAACTCATTTTTTGACTGACCATGGAAGATGCTATTACAAACTGAAGTTCTTGGGTTTTTTGAGAGATTGTTACAGAGCTTCTCTTTATTCTTTCTTATTTTCTGTCCCTATTTAAAAGGTTAGGAGGCAGGCAATTGATGACACCTCTTGGGAACACTGCGAAGTACGTAAGAGCCAATGGGGGTTGTCAGAATGATAGCACGTGAGACCACCCTTGTAAAGGCGGGACTAGTGATGAGAGTGGTTCTGTAAGAAACTGATAGCAAGGTGATAAGATGAGGCCGCCTGGGTGGGCGGCACCCGGGGCGGAGCGAGAAAAAAATGAAACTGTAGGGATTTGAACTCAAGACCTCATCATTCAAATTCACACCTCATACCAACTAAGCTAGACATACTTAGTAATTTATTACTCTTTTTAACTTCTTTTAACCCTTAAATGATAAAAAATTGCAAAACAAATACATATTTTATTTATTTATTTTTACATTTTCCTCCGACCCAGGGAGCTCGAGCCCCCCCCCCCCCCCCCCGCGGCACCATGCATGGAGCACGTTGATGGAAAGTTTTATTCTACAGTTCTTAATTACACCGGACAAGATTTTTATTCTCCAATGTCAAGCGGAGGTGAGTTTTATTCTCTAGTGTACTCTTTATACCAGAGGCGCTTTTTATTCTCCAGTTTTATTCTCTAGTATATGATGTTAAGAAATCCTCTCAACTCCATCACAAGCCTTAAAGTTGAGCCTAACATAAATAAGCTCACTACCAAGTAGAGTTCAATCTTCTAAGGTTTGCCTTCTTTTACCACGATATCCTGGTACAGATCCGTGGACAAACCACTCGCATGACACCACCCATCACCAAACCAAAATATTAATAAAATTTAAAATACATATCATGTATCATAATTCTATCCATCCTTATATAGTTATATGTAACCTGCCTAAAACTTTTGAAATCCTAATTAATCAATTTAATTAATCAAGAAAGGAAAGTCAATGTACCTCTTATGTGAGCAATATAGAGGTGTGCAGAAAAAGCTGACACAACAGACACGACACGAAAACACGACACAAAAAAACATGATATCGAAAAGACACGACACGAACCGAGAAAACACGATTGTAAACGGTTCGTGTTCGGGTCGGGAAAATCTCCATATCGGGTACCCGATACGAACCGATTAATTTTTTGTTTTTGTTTTTTAGATAGTTTGGTATAATGTTAGTGTAGATAGAATCCCACAAGTGACAATAAGCTCTGTTAGTTCAGTTAGTGTAGATAGAATCCCACGGGTGACAATAACCGATTAGTCCTAGACCAAGCAATTGTCGAGCAGATTTCGAACATCCCGCTTCCAGTTCATCCGATCGAAGATCGGCTATATTGGTGGACGGCGAAGAAAGGTTGGTTTACCATTTCTAGTGCATACAATCTGTGTACCCATTCCACTTCTGACCCTATAGACGAAAATGCTTGGATATGGAAGACTAACGCTCCTCCAGAAATAAAGAATTTTCTAAGGAAATTAAGCCACAACGCTCTACCAACAACATCTAGACTTGCAAAGCGTGGATTAGCAGTTCCTTCTTACTGATCAATGTGCAACCACCATAATGAGGATGCGTTCCATCTATTTTTCTAGTGTAGATTCAGCCAGTTTGCTCAAAACTTACATACTCGCCATTTGTCTCACATTAACATAATCATCTCTACGTCCAGAAACTTTAGGGAGAAGACCGACTTGGCATTTAATTGGTGGACTGTGTGGAATACCCGTAATAAATTTATCTTCATACATGAAAAATTGCCAACTCCAGATTTTTTTAACATACAAGTAAATGTCCATAAATTAAATTGGGAAACAGCTAACCAAGCGAACACAGAGATCGGCTGAGCGGTGTGGTGTGGTCTGTTTTTGGGTGATGTTTTATTAATTGGGCTAGATGAGTCACAAAATAACTGTTGAGATTTATGTGAGTTATCTTTTTTGTTTTCCGATTTATTTCTTGTCTTTATTCCTCAGTTGTAACCGCGCTGAGATTTCCGTCACGTTTTGAATGTGGAGCGTCTTTGTAATCGTTCCGAGATTCTCGACTGCACTACCGATGAGGAGCGTCTCTTTTCTCCTTTAAAAACCAGACGTCTCCTCTTTAGTTTCTCACTCGCAGAAAACCATCTCTCTCTCTTTGACCTTAGTTTTGAGCAAAGTCTTTCGTGATTCCAAACCCTTGTTTCGAGGGCACGAGTACGAGGGTGTGCTGTGTAACCTTGGGGGGGGGGGGGGGGGAAAGCCAGTTGCCGACTTGCACCTACGATCGGGGTGAATTCGCTTCTAAGGCAATAGGTTCTGCATATACCTGTTGTGAGCTGAATCTACCATGTTTTACAGTTATTTTTATGTCGTTTTCTGCATACATTTTATGCATTTGGGCTAGAATAGTACATAATCTATGTAGTTTATGTTTATTTTCCAAATTATGGAATCTACACAAGTTTCTGTTTAAATTCGCAAAATTCAAGTTAATTTACAGCAATTCTGAGAAAGGTTGGAAAAGCTCGGAAATCAACTACAGAAGTCCAAGGTCACAAGACTACAGAACCAGGACGAATCAAGCTGGAAACCATAATTACTCGATATCAATGAAAAGTAGTCGATATCGACAAATGATATCCGAGCACTGGCTGGTCGAGTAGGAGCTGATTGAGGAAGCTGAAGACGAAGCAGCCCGACTCCGAAGCTTTACTCGATATTGAGTAAACTACTCGATATGGACAACACCATGATGCCATGCCCTGAGTCGAGGAGCCATACCAAGTCGAGAAGCCGAAGATCTGGAGACGCCGAGCAACATCTACTCGATATCGAGTAGTTTACTCGATATCGACAACCTCAGCATCGCTTGTCTGAGCCAGATCGAGCACCAGCTAACCGAGATGCCCAGCCAGCTGAATTCGACGACACAAGATACTCGATATCGAGGAGATCTATCTAGAGTCGCGTGACGCAGTGAGCTATCCGTGTCGAGCTGGGATTACTTGGAGCCGAAGGAGTCCGATTCTATCCACATCTATCAAGTTCTATCTAAGAAGAGAAGATTTACCCACACATGGAGGATATTTTGGATTTATTTATGTTATTCCATTTATTTATCTTTAAGTAAGTAGATAATGAGATTTAGATATAGATACACTTTCTTACCTTGATTAACAAGGATTGGAAGCCTATAAATAAGGCCCTAGGGGGCTGAGTTTTATTCATTCAATTTCAGTAAGAGAAGTAGGAGTAGAGAGAGAGAGAGAGAGAGGCCGAGTGGAGCAGGAGAGCGAGAGTGATCTGGCTTTGTTCGGTTTGTACTTTATTCAGTTTGGTTTAATGCAAGTAGTTATTTCCTTTCAATCAATGTCTGCAATTGCGATGAAGAGCGAGTAGTCCACCTACTTCTAGGGTTGGGGCGAGCCCGACGATAACCCTGCATGTTTGAGGTAAATATCTGACTTTTATCATGTTTTGAGCATCTGCTACTTGTTATATGTTTATTACCCATTAATAGGAGGTCCATGCTAACAACTTGGATTGTAAAACATAAAATCGGCAGACACAATTAGGGTTTCTTGAAAGAGTTGTCTAATTGTTGGAAAAGGCGTAAGCTTGGTCCTTTGATGTGATTTACATGATTATTTGTTTTATTCTTTCCTTATGCATGCTTGGTTATTGTTGTTGCAAACCCCAATCTTGGAAGTTGTCTTTTATAAAGTTTATTTCGAGAGTCCCAAAGCCTTTGTCTTTATTTTATTTCGTTTTAAGTTCTACCTTACTCGATATCGACAACTTCTGGTCGATATCGAGTTACTGATCATCGATTCCCAGAATCGTCGTAGCTTCTGTCTCTGCAGGTACCCGAGATCGACGAAGGACTTACTCGATATCGAGTAGGCTGTCCTCGATATCGACCAAACCCGAGAGCTGCCGCCTTCTTGTTCGACTTTCCCGATCTTCTGTCAACTAACCCTAGTCGAGATCAAGCATTGTGGTTGACTTCTGCCGTGAGATTTATCCGCTGCCTAGGATCCGCTGACACGCTTCCTCGTGGATCGATCTTGACTTTCTCTTACTACATCGGGAGGAGGTCTTGTAATTATTTGCAAGGGAAGGAATCTGATTTGCTTTACTTTATTTATATTTTAATTGCAAGTCTCGATATTCCTTCTATCAACAAATTGGCGCCGTTGCCGGGGAAGCAATCATTCGCGCCTTAGGTAGTTAGATCTCACGTTTTCTTTTAAGTATTGAATTTTGCAGTGTATGCGCCGTTCTGGTCAACCACCTGAGTTTGACGGCTTAGACGATCCATAACGTCTTATACACGTCCACGCTAAACTAAAAAGAGCCATGGCGGCCGCAGAAAAACAAGAACAGCTGATACAAAGGCTTAGGACAGAACTAGCCGCTAAAGATACTGCTCTCGCCGCTGAGAGAGCAAGAAGGGAACATGAAGCAGAGCGTGCAAGGCAAGCTCAGACTCCACTGCACAGCCCGGCCACTCGAGATCGACAAACCTACTCGATATCGAGGAACCTCTGGTCGATATCATGGAGAAATTGGTCGACGTCGACGACTCTGCAACACCTCCGACGTCTGTTCTGGCTCTAGAGCAGAAAAAGACACTACCTTTCCCTTCCAAAGAGCTGAAAGATCCCATTGCAGGTAAGTTTAAACGTTTTGTTAATATGCTTCGAGAACTGAATGTCTCTATTCCTTTTATAGAAGCACTACAAGAGATGCCTGCATATGTCAAATTCCTGAAGGAGATCCTGAGCAACAAGCGAACACTCTCAGAGATCGCTGGCGAATGCAAAATGTTCCACTTTCCTGAAAAGAGACCTGATCCTGGTAAGTTTTCTGTTACTGTAGGACTTGGTCAATATAAATATGAGTCCTTATGGGATTTAGGAGCAAGTGTGACCATCATGCCCTTATCAATCTGGCGGAAAGTAAAGATAGGGTCAATAGAACCTGTGGATGCCAAGCTATACATGGCAAACAATACAGTAGTCATCCCTATAGGTATGGTTGAGAATGTCCCTGTCCAGGTTGGTAAATTATTTATTCCAGTAGATTTCCTTATTATAGACTGTGCTGAAGATCCTACTAGCTATATTATTCTTTGTAGATCATTCTTAGCTACTGCAGATGCCAAGATTAGTGTCAAACAGCGATTGCTCACCTTCACCATAGGCGATGAGGTCTTAGATTTCTCTTTTGACCCTGCAAAGGAGGAAATTTCATGGCTGGAGGTGAAAAGCATCAGCAACCACGGGACCGAGCAAACAACGGAGGAAAGCACCAGAGGCCAACTCGATATCGACAAGCGGTCTTCGATATTGACCAAACCTGTCCTCAATATCGACCACCCTTCGTCGACATCGACTTCCTCTGCCGAGCACCAGACTTGCCAAGAGCCTAAGTATGGGGTCCCTATACTCGATATCGACCAGTCCCGCCCGATATCGACTAACCCTAAGCCCGAAGATTTCTGTTTTGGGCCCGAAAAGGTAAGTTCAGGTATGGGTTCTACTCCTCCTCATTCCATTAAGAAATTTATCAATAATTCAAGGGGAGGTAAGGCCCCATGGCGAGAGAATCTGCGAAAACTAAGAGCTGGAAAGAAGAAGAAGGGAAAAAAGGGAGACTATGCAAGCAACCACCTGTCAACTGAGTTTGCATACTACAATCAGGACCTAGATGATTCAGGAGAAGGGCCAGGCACAAACAGGCCCTACATTAAAGGTCTTTGAGCATAAAAGAAGAAGTCGGCCTAGCGACTCTAAAATCTAGAGCATGTATATAAGACTTTTGAATTTTGGGACTTTGGAACTTTTGAATTTTTGGTTTTGGTTTTTGTTTTCTGTTCTTTAGTTTAGAAAACTTCATGTAGAAGGTCTTGTCTTTGTGTGCAATCTAACATTTTAGGTCGGCAAGCATAAAAGGATCACGGAAGGTGGAAAAAGAAGTCCCTGAAAGATAGTCGAAATCGGCTAGGCCAGTCGAGATTGACCAAGAGGAGCAGCCCACAGTTACTCGATATCGAGTAGGCCAACTCGATATCGACCAAGCCAGTAGAATCTCCTCGACTTTAGATTCCACTCGACGCAGACAGTCTACTCGATATCGAGTACATTACTCGATATCGACAAGACGAGTTTCCTCGACATGGCTTGTAAAGCCCTCCTCGACGCATTATTCAGTGAGTTTCTTTCTTTACCCTTGTTTTTATACACTGAGGACACTGTAATGTTAAAGTATGGGGTGGGGGAAAGGCTTACTTCATGCATATTTGACATATTTGTGCATATTTAAAGTTTATTTCTTGAATTGCTTATACATGGCTATTTTGGAATTCATTATTGATTTATGGGCTTATATGCATGTTTTCCCAAGTTGAAAAAATGACCCCCATTGAAATTTTTGATAAATGTCATGGAAGCTTTATTGAACTCGACGATGCAAAATTGGATTCATTAGAGATATAACATGAAATTGTCTAGTAAAGGGAAGTCACAATGAAGTGCATATTTTCTTGAAAACCATGAAAGGAGGTAAAATTTGAAGTTACTTTTGACATGTTGCATGATAAGAGGATGGAGTACTTTATTTTCCATATAATGCTAATATATTTTGATATCCTAGCCATACCTATGCTTATGCATTACACAAAAGCCATAATATGCCTTATTTCATATATTGCTCCACATGATCTAACTATTGCCCATTCTTTACCTTATTTCTTATCCGGGGATTATGTTGAGAATGATGTTACATTATGGAGATTTTATATGGTTTTTGTGTGATTATTATCATTTTTGGAGTTTGGAATGAATGTTTGATATATATGGAAAATTTAATGAGTGAGAAAAAATCCGATCAAAGATCGACCCTGCTCGCTGAGATAATAGTTTGGCGAGATGGGACACAAAGTGAGGAGTCCAAAGCACTAAGTATCCGGGGCCATTCATGACACCCATGTTTGCAACTCGCGAGAAGGCAGTGCTGAGGTTAGAGAGGTAAAAGCATTATTATTGATAAAAGCATTATGAAAGGTGATGAATCTTATGAAGAAGGAATGTGGTTGAGAAAGTTTGGAAATACTCAATTTCCCCGGATCATTAGCACCACATAGCCAAAAATTGCCCACCTTTAGCCTTTTACCAATCTACTTCTTATTTTGAGCTTAAATTAAAGTCTTTTTGATTATTGTTGCTTTGTCACGAATGAATGTTTTGCATAACCCTTCTTTTATGAGTAGATGTTGTTTTTTTAAATTGCACATGCAGGGATTTGTGACACTAGTACCTTTTCGATGATGGTAATTGATTGCAGGGACATATGAGAATGAGTCTAATATGTTAAGAGTTTTGATTTCTTCCCCTGAATGACAATTAAAAGTATTGCTTGAGGACAAGCAAGCTTAAGTATGGGGTGTTTGTTATGAGCTGAATCTGCCATGTTTTACAGTTATTTTTATGTCGTTTTCTACATACATTTCATGCATTTGGGCTAGAATAGTACAAAATCTATGTAGTTTATGTTTATTTGCCAAATTATGGAATCTACACAAGTTTCTGTTTAAATTCGCAGAATTCAAGGCAATTTACAGCAGTTCTGAGAAAGGTTGGAAAAGTTCGGAAATCAACTACAGAAGTCCAAGGTCATAAGACTACAGAACCAGGACGAATCAAGCTGGAAACCAGAATTACTCGATATCGATGAAAAGTAGTCGATATCGACAAATGATGTCCAAGCACAGGCTGGTCGAGTAGGAGCTGATCGAGGAAGCTGAAGACGAAGCAGCCCGACTCCAGAGCTTTACTCGATATCGAGTAAACTACTCGATATCGACAACACCATGATGCCATGCCCTGAGTCGAGGAGCCATGCCAAGTCGAGAAGTCGAAGACCTGGAGACGCCGAGCAACATCTACTCGATATCGAGTAGTTTACTCGATATCGACAACCTCAGCACCGCTTGTCCGAGCCAGATCGAGCACCAGCTACCCGAGACTCCCAACCAGCTGAAGTCGACGGCACAAGTTACTCAATATCGAGTACTTTACTCGATATCGAGGAGATCTATTTAGAGCCGCGTGACGCGGTGAGCTATCCGTGTCGAGCTGGGATTACTTGGAGCCGAAGGAGTCCGATTCTATCCACATCTATCAAGTTCTATCTAAGAAGAGAAGATTTGCCCACACATGGAGGATATTTTGGATTTATTTATGTTATTCCATTTATTTATCTTTAAGTAAGTAGATAAAGATATTTAGATATAGATAGACTTTCTTACCTTGATTAACAAGGATTGGAAGCCCATAAATAAGGCCTAGGGGGCTGAGTTTTATTCATTCAATTTTAGTAAGAGAAGTAGGAGTAGAGAGAGAGAGAGGCCGAGTGGAGCAGGAGAGCGAGAGTGATCTGTCTTTGTTCGGTTTGTACTTTCTTCAGTTTGGTTTAATGCAAGTAGTTATTTCCTTTCAATCAATGTATGCAATTACGATGAAGAGCGAGTAGTCCACCTACTTCTAGGGTTGGGGCGAGCCCGACGATAATCCTGCATGTTTGAGGTAAAGATCCGACTTTTATCATGTTTTGAGCATCTGCTACTTGTTATATGTTTATTACCCATTAATAGGAGGTCCATGCTAACAACTTGGATTGTAAAACATAAAATCGGTAGACATAATTAGGGTTTCTTGAAAGAGTTGTCTAATTGCTGGAAAAGGCGTAAGCTTGGTCCTTTGATGTGATTTACATGATTATCTGTTTTATTCTTTCCTTATGCATGCTTGGTTATTGTTGTTGCAAATCTCAATCTTGGAAGTTATCTTTTATAAAGTTTATTTCGAGAGTCCCAAAGCCTTTGTCTTTATTTTATTTCGTTTTAAGTTCTGCCTTACTCGATATCGACAACTTCTGGTCGATATCGAGTTACTGATCATCGATTCCCAGAATCGTCGTAGCTTCTGTCTCTGCAGGTACCCGAGATCGACGAAGGACTTACTCGATATCGAGTAGGCTGTCCTCGATATCGACCAAACCCGAGAGCTGCCGCCTTCTTGTTCGACTTGCCCGATCTTCTGTCGACTACCCCTAGTCGAGATCGAGCACTGTGGTCGACTTCTGCCGTGATATTTATCCGCTGCCTAGGATCCGCTGACACGCTTCCTCGTGGATCGATCCTGACTTTCTCTTACTACATCGGGAGGTCTTGTAATTATTTGCAAGGGACGAAATCTGGTTTGCTTTACATTATTTATATTTTAATTGCAAGTCTCGATATTCCTCTTATCAATAAATTGGCGCCGTTTCCGGGGAAGCAATCATTTGCACCTTAGGTAGTTAGATCTCACGTTTTCTTTTAAGTTTTGAATTTTGCAGTGTATGCGCCGTTCTGGTCAACCACCTGAGTTTGACGGCTTAGACGATTCAGAACGCCTTATACACGTCCACGCTAAACTAAAAAGAGCCATGGTGGCCGCAGAAACACAAGAATAGCTGATACAAAGGCTTAGGACAGAACTAGCCGCTAAAGATACTGCTCTCGCCACTGAGAGAGCAGGAAGGGAACATGAAGCTGAGCGTGCAAGGCAAGCAGAGGATGTGCTTGCCCAATACCCTACCACTGCAGAGGATTACATGCACCCGACTCTCGTCGTGCCCTAATCGGCTATTCTAATCCCTGACAATAATTTTGAAATTCGCACTGCTTTCCTGATTGAGCTTAAAAATAATGCTTTTAATGGAAAATTTAATGAATGCCCTCTTGAACATATTACCAATTTTCATGACATGTGTCGTACTCTTACTGAAGGTACTACTCTGGAATTTGTCAAGATGAAGGCCTTTCGTTGGTCGCTCACTGGTCCTGCATTGAAGTGGCTAGAAGGACTGAAACTGCGATCCCTCATAACATGGGCCCAAGTAGAGCAAGAGTTTCTCAACAAATTCTTCCCTCCTGCCAAGACAGCACTCCTCCGCCAGAAGATTACACCTTTCAAATAGAAGCCTGGGGAGCCACTAGCAAAAGCATGGGAACGATACAAAGAGCTACTACGATCTTGCCCTACTCATGGACAGCCACCCTACGTCATTCAAGAGATCTTCTTCAATTCTCTTGACAAAGTCACTAAGGACAGGATCAACTAGTATACTCGATATGAGTTTCTGACGATGCCACCAACTGACGCATGGGGTGTACTCGACAAGCTCACCAACTACGATAATAAGTATAGGGCTCCCACCAACTATGATGAGAATACCTACGCCAGGCCAGCCCCTTCCATGCCCCTCTATGAGCCCTCCAAGGAAATCAACCCAAACGTCAGGGAGCAATTCTACAGAGACCAGAATCACAAGCTCCTCAAGCAAGTTAAGTATCTCTCTGTCAACCAGCCTTGCATCGAATGCGGATCACAGCGGCACACCACTACTGAGTGCCCACACACTGAGCAAGTCAGGATGACAGAGACACACGAAGAGGTAGCTTACGCAGGGGGTCCCAATCGCTATATGGGGGATCAAAGGTCCTATCAACCACAATGGAACCAAGGTCCTCCTAGGACCCCCCCGCCATACAGAGCTCCAGGACATCCAGAAAGGGACCAAAAGAAGGATGATTTACAGCTCATCCTTGAGGAGATGCGCCGGAATCAAGGCACCATCAACAACCAGTTCCAGAACATCAATACAAAATTTGGAGAGCTAGACATCTGGAAGAAAAGCATAGAGACACAGATGGGTCAATTCGCGGCGCAGATTCTACGACCATCCAGACAACTCCCCGGGCAAACAGAACCAAATCCTAAGGGGAAGACCGGACACGTCGCGGCTATCAAACTCATGAGCGGGCACCAATTACATGAGCCAGAGGTCGGGAAGCACCAAGACAAAGCAGAGCAGCAACTCGACAACGAGCAGCAGCAACTCGATATCGAGAAGCCCTTGGTCGATATCGACAAGAACCTCCTCGACACAGACATAAGCCAAGCTCGGACTCCACTACACAGCCCGACCACTCGAGATCGACAAACCTACTCGATATCGAGGAACCTCTGGTCGATATCGAGGAGAAATTGGTCGATGTCGACGACTCTGCAACACCTCTGACGTCTGTTCTGGCTCCAGAGCAAAAAAAGACACTGCCTTTCCCTTCCAAAGCGCTGAAAGATCCCACTGCAGGTAAGTTTAAACGTTTTGTTAATATGCTTGTTGTGAGGAGGAAATCGAGTATGAAATATAATAAAATAATTCAAACCAGATTAGGCCCACGCAAATAATTACAAGACTCCCTCCAATGTAGTAAGAGTAAGTCAGGATCGATCTACGAGGAAGCGTGTCGGCGGATCCTAGGTAACTGTAGATCTCACAGAAAAGCAACAGAAAAGACAGAAACAAAGAAAGAAAGACAAACGAAAGCAAGAAATAAAACAAAGGCAGCAACTAACTCGATCTCGACAAGGGTAGTACTCGAGATCGACAACTAACAGCAGAAATAGAAACTCAAAATCCGACGACAGTAACTCGACCTAGACCAGACTCTACTCGAGATCGACAAGGCTCTACTCTATCTCGACTAAAACCTCCTCTAGATTGACTAACACACAGAAAGTATAAATTCCAGATTTGAACACAGATTCGCAGATTTCGACAGAAATAAACTCAATATATGAAAGAACTTCCAAAGCCAGGGTATCAACGCCACAACGATAAACATACAAAGTAACACATAAAGGCATAAAAGATCATGCTTTCTATTAAAATAACTTTCGTTACTAACAAATAGGCATATAGAGGCTTTTGCATAAACCCTAATTGTTACTAACCCTTTTCACATAATTAACCCAAGTTGCATTAAGATCACTTTCGCTTCAATAATACAAACAAGGATCACCTTCAACTCTCGCAAAAGAATTATGCTCATAGGGATAGAAGACGAATTGCATAACAAGATTGTACCTTTAACGCATCACCTCACATAGCCACCGTCGGGCTCACCCCAGCCCCAGAAGTGGGTGGACTACTCGCTCTTCATCGTCAAGAAAGACATTAAATAACAAAAGAAACTAACTTGCATTGAATTATATAAAGAAAGCTTACAACTAACAAGACAAATCCGCTTTCGCCTTTCCACCTTGCTTGCCACAAACTCTCTCTCTCTACTCCTACTTAGTTGAATGGAATTGTGTGTGTGATTGAATCCCTGAAAAACTAGCCCTTAAGGCTTTATTTATAGCCTTTTATTCCTTGCTATTCAAGGATAGAATATATCTATCTATATCCAAAAAGCTTAAAAGATAAATAAAAGCACTTTAGGAATTAAATCTATAAAGAGGAAAATAAATCTAAAATAGGCAAATATCTTCTTGTTGATAGATCTTGTCTTCCATGGATAGTTGATAGATTTAGGATAGATCTCGGCTTCTTTGATCTCCTTCGGCTCCAAGGACTCCCACAACGCGTAGGACTGCTCAAACCGCGTAACGCGGCTTCGGACGCGGCTCGTCGATCTCGACTAGGGCTCCTCGAGATCGACTAGGGTGGCCATTGACTTGGGCTGGCTGGGCTTCTCGGGTGGCTCTGCTCGATCAGGCTCGGATCTTGGCTCCTGGCTCCTCGATCTCGACTAAGCAACTCGAGATCGAGTTGGGTTCTCGTCGGGGATGTGTGTCCTGGTGTGGTCGAGTAGATGGTTCTCGTCACGGACTCGGATTGGCGCCATGGGTTCCTCGATCTCGACAAAGCTCCTCGAGAACGACTAGGGTTTTGCTCGGCGTCTCCGTCTTCGGCTTCTCGACATGGCACAACTCGTCGACTCCGGACATGGCGCTCCTGGTGTTGTCGATCTCGACAAGGGATACTCGAGATCGAGTTGGCTTCCGGAGTCGGGTTTTCTCTGACTCAGTGCCTAGTCGACAAGGTTTGTGCTCGGACACTCTCATCGAGATCGAGTAGCCTTACTCTAGATCGAGTAAACATGGGTTCCTAGCTTGATTCGACTGGTTCCGCTGCATCTTAACCTTGGACTTCTGTAGTTGATTTCCGACTTGTACGACCTTTCTCAGAACTGCTATAATTTGCCTCGAATTCTGCGAAATTAAATAGAAACTGGTGTAGATTCCATAATTTGGCAAATAAACATAAACTACATAGATTCTGTATTATACTAGCCTAAATGCATGAAATGTATGCAGAAAACGATATAAAAGTTATTGTAAAACATGGCAGATTCAGCTCACAACAAACACCCCATACTTAAGCTTGCTTGTCCTCAAGCAATACTTTTATTTGTCATTCAGGAGAAGAAATCAAAACTCTCAACATATCAGATTCATTCTTATATGTCCCTGTAATCAATTACCATCCTCGAAAAGGTACTAGTGTCACAGATCCATGCATGTGCAATTTAAAGAGCAACATCTACTCACAAAAGGAGGGTTATGCAAAAACAATTTATGTGACAAAACATTAATAATCAAGAGGACTTTAATTTAAGCTCAAATAAGAAGCAGATTGGTAAAAGGCTAAAAGGTGGGCAATTTTTGGCAATGTGGTGCTAATGATCCGGGGAAATGGAGTATTTCCAAACTTGAATTTCATACCACATTCCTTTTTCCTTTGATTCATCACTCTTCATAATGCTTTTTCTCAATAATAATGCTTTTACCTCTCTAAACTCAGCACTGCCTTCTCGCGAGTCGCAAACATGGGTGTCATGAATGGCCCCAGATACTTAGTGCTTTGGACTCCTCACCTGTGTCCCATCTCTCCAAACTATTATCTCAGAGAGCAGGGTCAATCTACCTTTATCTCCTAAGGTGATTGGATTTTCTTTCACTCATTAAATTTTCCATATTTTTCAAACATTTTCCTTCCAAACTCTAATAATGATAACAACACAAACACCATATGATAATCTCCATAATGTAACAACATTCTCAACATAATCCCCGGATAGGAAATAAGGTAAAGAATGGGCAATATTTAGATCATGTGGAGCAATATTTGAAATAAGGCATAATATGGCTTTTGTGTAATGCATAAGCATGGGTAAGGCTAGGAATTTCACAACATATGAGCATTATATGGAAATATAAAGTCCTCCATCCTCTTATCATGCAATATGTCAAAAGCAACTTTAAATTTTACCTCCTTTCATGGTTTTCAAGAAAATATGCACTTCATTGTGACTTCCCTTTACTAGACAATTTCATGCTATATCTCTAATGAATCCAATTTTGCATCGTCGAGTTCAATATAAAGCTTCCATGACATTATTCAAAAATTTTCAATGGGGGTCATTTTTCTCAAAATTTTGGAAAACATTCATATAAGCACATAGATCAATAATGCATTCCAAAATAGCCATGTAGCAATTCAAAGAAATAAACTTTTAAATACGCACAAATATGGAAAATATGCATAAAGTAAGCCCTTCCCCCACCCCATACTTAAACATTACAGTGTCCTCACTGTATAAAAACAAGGGTAAAGAAAGAAACTCACTAGACAGTTGTGCAGGGCTCTCAATTTTTGAATAAAAGGAACTGCCTGGGCCGAGTCTGAATATAGCTTATCCATGGACCTGAAAAGTGCAGAAGACATATACCCATAATAGAAAAACTAAAAGTGTTCAAAACCAAAAACAAACAAAACAATGTCCAAAACTAAATGTCTATGTACAAGCTCTAGATTTTATAGTCGCTAGGCCGACTTTTCATTTATGCTCAAGGTGGCATCTGCAGGGCCCATGTAGCTTGGGCTTCGAATAGGACTCCATTTTTGTCCATCAACTGTAATCCTCCAGAATGGATCTTGTTCACCACAAAAGGTCCCATCCTCTTCTTGTTGAATTTGTTAGGGAACCAATGATATTTTGATTTAGAGACATAGAGCTTGTCTCCAACTTCATACTCTTTGGGCTCATCATTGGATATCCTACATAAGCGCACATACCAAGGCAAACCTCTCCCATGTATAGATAGATCTTTAATGGAAATGGGAGAAGAGAGATCTATACCTTGGCTTACCTTCGTAGAGACGGAATCGGGGACCACGGTGTTTGGTCGATCTCGAGTAGGGGTACTCGATCTCGACGAGTTTTCAGGTCCTGGTGGGGAGCCGCTCGAGGATGCAGGAGCTGGGGAAGCTTGGTCGATCTCGGCTAAGGTGCTCGATCTCGAGTAGGTTTGGCAGTCTGGTGGAGTCAGCGTCGAGGAAGGCGAAGTCGAGGTAGTGGGTTCTTGGTCGATCTCGAGTAGTGTACTCGATCTCGAGTAAGACTCGGCTTCTGTCTGGCTGCTCGACGACGCTGGTGCTGGTGGAGGCTCCCGGTTTTGGTCGAGATCGACTAGAGTCCTCGATGTCGAGGAATCTTGGTCGATTTTGACCCCATACTTGGTTCCTGTCAAGGCATCCGAAAAATAGTTAGTCCATGACGTACCTTGGTCTGTGTCGATTGGATTCTCTGTGTCCTCCTTTAGGATTGCCATTATCTCCTCCACCTGGGTCTCCATATCCCTTTTTTCCAGCTCCTCGGGGGTCATGTTTCTTACCTTTGGTTCCCCGCAAGTGATGTAGCCAGCTGAGATAGATTTTACCTCTTCCATCGGACTTGTATGCCTTTCAGTTTTATTAAAGGAATACTCAATTACCTCATCGCTGATGTTGAAGGTGAGCACTCCTTTCCTTACGCTTATGTTGGCATCCACCGTCGCCAAGAAGGGTCTTCCTAGAATAATTGGACAAGCAGGATCTTCTTGCATATCAACAACTAAAAAATCAGCAGGGACAAAGAATTTACCTACTTGTACTGGCACATTGTCCACCATGCCTGTTGGAATGACCACCGAGTTGTTGGCCATGTAAAGTCTAGCATCCACAGGCTCTAGGGCACCTATCTTAATCTTGGACCAAATTGTTAAAGGCATTATACTTACACTAGCTCCAAGATCACATAAGGCATTAATTTTATATGGACCAAATCCAATGGTTATAGCAAACTTACCTGGATCTGGCCTCTTCTCCAGTATGTCCAAATGGCTGCATTCCTCTGTAATCTCACCCATTGATCGCTTTTTGCTCAGAATCTCCTTCAGGAACTTGACATAGGATGGCATTTCATTGAGAGCTTCTGTGAAGGGGATGGTGACATTGAGCTTCTGAAGCATCTTGATGAAGCGCTGAAATTTCTTCTCTGCTGGGTCCTTTGGAGATTTTGTGGGGAAAGGCAGCTTCTTTTTCTGATTTGGAGTCAGAACAGATGTCGGACTTGCTGCAGTTTTCTCGATCTCGGGTTGCTCTTCCTCGATCTCGACCACGCCTTCCTCGATCTCGACCAGATTGGGTGGTGTCGAGTTGCTGTGCTGTGCAGATGAAGGCTGGCCTAATTGTTCCTCGAGATCGAGTTGGCTTTTGTCGAGGTCGACCAAGTTCTTGTCAACTTACTGCTGGTCGATCTGCTTTTCTCCTTTGTTCTGCTGCTTTCCGACCTCTGGCTCTTGCAGTTGATGGCCGCTTCTGAGTTTTACAACAGCGATGTGTCCGGTCTTTCCCTTAGGATTTGGTTCTGAAAATCTAGGGAGCGAACCTGACTGTCTGGGGATTCCTGCTGCTAGCTGGCCTATCTGTGTATCAACTGATTTCCGCCATATATCAATTTCCCCAAGCCTAGAGTTGACACCTTGCATCTGAGTGTAGACGGAGATGAAGGACTGCTTAGTTTCTGAGTGATTCCTCCGTATTTCCTCCAGGACTGTCTGTATATCATCCCTTTTCTGGTCTCTTTCCGGATGTCTTGGAGCTCTGTAGGGCGGGGGGTTCCTAGGGGCACCTTGGTTCCATTGTGGTTGCTGAAACCTTTGGTCCCCCATGTAGCGAATGGGACCCCCTGCATAAGCTACCTCTTCGTGGTGTTCTGCCAGCTTGACTTGCTCTGTGTGTGGGCACTCAGTAGTGGTGTGCCTCTGTGATCCGCATTCAATACAAGGCTGGTTGACAGAAAGATACTTTACTTGTTTGAGGAGCTTCTTGTTCTGATCTCTGTAGTACTGCTCCCTAACATTTGGATCAATCTCCTTAGGGGGCTCATATAAGGGCATGGATGGTGCTGGCCTGGCGTAGGGGTTCTCTTCATAGTTTGCAGTAGACCCATACTTGTTGTCATAGTTAGTGAGCTTGTCGAGCACTCCCCATGCGTCAATTGGTGGCATCGTCAAATACTCATAGCGAGTATACTGGTTGATCCTGTCCTTTGTTACTTGGTCAAGAGAGTTGAAGAAGATCTCCTGAATGACGTAGGGTGGTTGTCCATGAGTAGGGCAAGATCGCAGCAGTTCCTTATACCTTTCCCATGCTTTTGCTAGCGGCTCCCCAGGCTTCTGTTTGAAGGCGGTGATTTTCTGGCGGAGGAGTGCTGTCTTTGCAGGAGGGAAGAATTTGTTCAGAAACTCTTGCTCTACTTGGGCCCATGTCGTGAGGGACCTTGGTTTCAGCCCTTCAAGCCACTTCAGTGCAGGTCCATCGAGAGACCAGCGAAAAGCCTTCATCTTGACATATTCCAAAGTTGAACCTTCAACAAGAGTACGGCACATGTCAAAAAAATTGGTAATATGTTCAAGAGGACACTCATTAAATCTACCAAAAAAGGCATTATTTTTAAGCTCTATAAGAAATTGAGTGCGAATTTCAAAAGAGTTTTCAGGGATAAGTATCGCCGATTCAGGCACGACGAGAGTTGGGTGCATATAATCCTCCGCCGTGGTTGGGTATTGGGCAAGCTCAGCTGCCAGCTGCCTCGCACGTTCAACTTCTTGTTCCCTTCCTGCTCTCTCGGTGGCGAGAGCAGCATCCCTGGTGGCTAAATCCCTCGTGAGCCTCTCGATCAGCTATTCCTGTGTCTCTGCAGCTGCCATGGCTCTTTGTAGTTTAACTCTGATGTGTAGAAGGCGCTCTGGTTCGTCTAAGCCGTCAAACTCAGGTGGTTGACCAGAACGGCGCATACACCTGTAAAGTAACTCAAAGAAAAAGTGAGAACTGACTACCTAAGGCGCGAATGATAGCTTCCCCGGCAACGGCGCCAATTTGTTGTGAGGAGGAAATCGAGTATGAAATATAATAAAATAATTCAAACCAGATTAGGCCCACGCAAATAATTACAAGACTCCCTCCAATGTAGTAAGAGTAAGTCAGGATCGATCCACGAGGAAGCGTGTCAGCGGATCCTAGGCAGCTGTAGATCTCACAGAAAAGCAACAGAAAAGACAGAAACAAAGAAACAAAGAAAGAAAGACAAACGAAAGCAAGAAATAAAACAAAGGCAGCAACTAACTCGATCTCGACAAGGGCAGTACTCGAGATCGACAACCAACAGCAGAAACAGAAACTCAAAATCCGACGACAGTAACTCGACCTAGACCAGACTCTACTCGAGATCGACAAGGCTCTACTCTATCTCGACTAAAACCTCCTCTAGATCGACTAACACACAGAAAGTATAAATTCCAGATTCGAACACAGATTCGCAGATTTCGATAGAAATAAACTCAATATATGAAAGAACTTCCAAAGCCAGGGTATCAACGCCACAACGATAACCATGCAAAGTAACACATAAAGGCATAAAAGATCATGCTTTCTATTAAAATAACTTTCGTTACTAACAAATAGGCATATAGAGGCTTTCGCATAAACCCTAATTGTTACTAACCCTTTTCACATAATTAACCCAAGTTGCATTAAGATCACTTTCGCTTCAATAATACAAACAAGGATCACCTTCAACTCTCGCAAAAGAATCATGCTCATAGGGATAGAAGACGAATTGCATAACAAGATTGTACCTTTACCGCATCACCTCACATGGCCACCGTCGGGCTCACCCCAGCCCCAGAAGTGGGTGGACTACTCGCTCTTCATCATCAAGAAAGACATTAAATAACAAAAGAAACTAACTTGCATTGAATTATATAAAGAAAGCTTACAACCAACAAGACAAATCCGCTTTCGCCTTTCCACCTTGCTTGCCACAAACTCTCTCTCTCTACTCCTACTTAGTTGAATGGAATTGTGTGTGTGATTGAATCCCTGAAAAACTAGCCCTTAAGGCTTTATTTATAGCCTTTTATTCCTTGCTATTCAAGGATAGAATATATCTATCTATATCCAAAAAGCTTAAAAGATAAATAAAAGCACTTTAGGAATTAAATCTATAAAGAGGAAAATAAATCTAAAATAGGTAAATATCTTCTTGTTGATAGATCTTGTCTTCCATGGATAGTTGATAGATGTAGGATAGATCTCGACTTCTTTGATCTCCTTCGGCTCCAAGGACTCCCACAACGCGTAGGACTACTCAAACAGCGTAACGCGGCTTCGGACGCGGCTCGTCGATCTCGACTAGGGCTCCTCGAGATCGACTAGGGTGGCCATCGACTTGGGCTGGTTGGGCTTCTCGGGTGGCTCTGCTCGATCAGGCTCGGATCTTGGCTCCTGGCTCCTCGATCTCGACTAAGCAACTCGAGATTGAGTTGGGTTCTCGTCGGGGATGTGTGCCCTGGTGTGGTCGAGTAGATGGTGCTCGTCACGGACTCGGATTGGCGCCATGGGTTCCTCGATCTCGACAAAGCTCCTCGAGAACGACTAGGGTTTTGCTCGGCGTCTCCGTCTTTGGCTTCTCGACATGGCACAACTCGTCGACTCCGGACATGGCGCTCCTGGTGTTGTCGATCTCGACAAGGGATACTCGAGATGGAGTTGGCTTCCGGAGTCGGGTTGTCTCTGACTCAGTGCCTAGTCGACAAGGTCTGTGCTCAGACACTCTCATCGAGATCGAGTAGCCTTACTCTAGATCGAGTAAACATGGGTTCCTAGCTTGATTCGGCTGGTTCCACTGCATCTTGACCTTAGACTTCTGTATTTGATTTCTGAGCTTTTCTGACCTTTCTTAGAACTGCTGTAATTTGCCTTGAATTCTAAGAAATTAAACAGAAACTGGTGTAGATTCCATAATTTGGCAAATAAACATAAACTACATAGATTCTGTATTATACTAGCCTAAATGCATGAAATGTATGCGGAAAACGATATAAAAGTTACTGTAAAACATGGCAGATTTAGCTCACAACAATGCTTTGAGAACTGAATGTCTCTATTTCTTTTACAGAAGCACTACAAGAGATGCCTGCATATGTCAAATTCCTGAAGGAGATCCTGAGCAACAAGCGATCACTCTCAGAGATCGCTGGCGAATGCAAAATGCTCCACTTTCTTGAAAAGAGACCTGATCCTGGTAAGTTTTCTGTTACTGTAGGACTTGGTCAATATAAATATGAGTCCTTATGCGATTTAGGAGCAAGTGTGAGCATCATGCCCTTATCAATCTGGCGGAAAGTAAAGATAGGGTCCATAGAACCTGTGGATGCCAAGCTATACATGGCAAACAATACAGTAGTCATCCCTACAGGTATGGTTGAGAATGTCCGTGTCCAGGTTGGTAAATTCTTTATTCCAGCAGATTTCCTTATTATAGACTGTGCTGAAGATCCTACTAGCCATATTATTCTTGGTAGACCATTCTTAGCTACTGCAGATGCCAAGATTAGTGTCAAACAGGGATTGCTCACCTTCACCAGAGGCGATGAGGTCTTAGATTTCTCTTTTGACCCTGCAAAGGAGGAAATTTCATGGCTGGAGGTGAAAAGCATCAGCAACCACGGGACCGAGCAAACAACGGAGGAAAGCACCAGAGGCCAACTCGATATCGACAAGCCCTCTTCGATATCGACCAAACCTGTCCTCGATATCGACCACCCTTCATCGACATCGACTTCCTCTGCTGAGCACCAGACTTGCCAAAAGCCTAACTATGGGGTCCCTGTACTCGATATCGACCAGTCCCGCCCGATATCGACTAACCCTAAGCCCGAAGATTTCTGTTTTGGGCCCGAAAAGGTAAGTTCAGGTATGGGTTCTACTCCTCCTCATTCCATTAAGAAATTTATCAATAATTCAAGGGGAGGTAAGGCCCCGTGGCGAGAGAATCTTCGAAAACTAAGAGCTGGAAAGAAGAAGAAGGGAAAAAAGGGAGACTATGCAAGCAACCACCTGTCAGCTGAGCTTGTGTACTACAATCAGGACCTAGATGATCCAGGAGAAGGGCCAGGCACAAGCGGGCCCTCACATTAAAGGTCTTTGAGCATAAAAGAAGAAGTCGGCCAAACGACTCTAAAATCTAGAGAATGTATATAAGACTTTTGAATTTTGGGACTTTGGAACTTTTGAATTTTTGGTTTTGGTTTTTGTTTTCTGTTCTTTAGTTTAGAATACTTCATGTAGAAGGTCTTGTCTTTGTGTGCAATCTAACATTTTAGGTCGGCAAGCATAAAAGGATCACGGAAGGTAGAAAAAGAAGTCCCTGAAAGATAGTCGAAATCGGCTAGGCCAGTCGAGATCGACCAAGAGGAACAACCCACAGTTACTCGATATCGAGTAGGCCAACTCGATATCAACCAAGCCAGCAGAATCTCCTTGACTTCAGATTCCACTCGACCCAGACAGTCTACTCGATATCGAGTACATTACTCGATATCGACAAGACCAGTTTCCTCGACATGCCTTGTAAAGCCCTCCTCGACGCATTATTCAGTGAGTTTCTTTCTTTACCCTTGTTTTTATACAGTGAGGACACTGTAATGTTTAAGTATGGGGTGGGGGAAAGGCTTACTTCATGCATATTTGACATTATTTGACATATTTGTGCATATTTAAAGTTTATTTTTTGAATTGCTTATACATGGCTATTTTGGAATTCATTATTGATTTATGGGCTTATATGCATGTTTTCTAAAGTTGAAAAAATGACCCCCATTGAAATTTTTGATAAATGTCATGGAAGCTTTATTGAACTCGACGATGCAAAATTGGATTCATTAGAGATATAGCATGAAATTGTCTAGTAAAGATAAGTCACAATGAAGTGCATATTTTCTTGAAAACCATGAAAGGAGGTAAAATTTGAAGTAGCTTTTGACATGTTGCATGATAAGAGGATGGAGGACTTTATTTTCCATATAATGCTCATATATTTTGATATCCTAACCATACCTATGCTTATGCATTACACAAAAGCCATAATATGCCTTATTTCATATATTGCTCCACATTATCTAAATATTGCCTATTCTTTACCTTATTTCCTATCCGGGGATTATGTTGAGAATGATGTTACACTATGGAGATGTTCTATGGTGTTTGTGTGATTATTATCATTTTTGGAGTTTGGCATGAATGTTTGATATATATGGAAAATTTAATGAGTGAGAAAAAATCCGATCAAAGATCGACCCTGCTCGCTGAGATAATAGTTTGGCGAGATGGGACACAAAGTGAGGAGTCCAAAACACTAAGTATCCGGGGCCATTCATGACACCCATGTTTGCGACTCACGAGAAGGCAGTGCTGAGGTTAGAGAGGTAAAAGCATCATTATTGATAAAAGCATTATGAAAGGTGATGAATCTTATGATGAAGAAATGTGGTTGAGAAAGTTTGGAAATACTCCATTTCCCAGGATCATTAGCACCACATAGCCAAAAATTGCCCACATTTAGCCTTTTACCAATCTACTTCTTATTTTGAGCTTAAATTAAAGTCCTCTTGATTATTGTTGCTTTGTCACGAGTGAATGTTTTGCATAATCCTCCTTTTATGAGTAGATGTTGTTTTTTTAAATTGCACATGCAGGGATTTATGACACTAGTACCTTTTCGAGGATGGTAATTGATTGCAGGGACATATGAGAATGAGTCTAATATGTTGAGAGTTTTGATTTCTTCCCCTGAATGACAATTAAAAGTATTGGTTGAGGACAAGCAAGCTTAAGTATGGGGTGTTTGTTGTGAGCTGAATCTGCCATGTTTTACAGTTATTTTTATGTCGTTTTCTGCATACATTTCATGCATTTGGGCTAGAATAGTACAGAATCTATGTAGTTTATGTTTATTTTCCAAATTATAGAATCTACACCAGTTTCTGTTTAAATTCGCAGAATTCAAGGCAATTTACAGCAGTTCTGAGAAAGGTTGGAAAAGCTCGGAAATCAACTAAAGAAGTCCAAGGTCACAAGACTACAGAACCAGGATGAATCAAGATGGAATCCAGAATTACTCGATATCGATGAAAAGTAGTCGATATCGACAAATGATGTCCGAGCACAGGCTGGTCGAGTAGGAGCTGATCGAGGAAGCTGAAGATGAAGCAGCCCGACTCCGGAGCATTACTCGATATCGAGTAAACTACGCGATATCGACAACACCATGATCCCATGCCCTGAGTCGAGGAGCCATGCCAAGTCGAGAAGCCGAAGACCTGGAGAAGCCGAGCAACATCTACTCGATATCGAGTAGTTTACTCAATATCGACAACCTCAGCACCGCTTGTCCGAGCCAGAACCAGCACCAGCTACCCAAGACGTCCAGCCAGCTGAATTCGACGACACAAGTTACTCGATATCGAGAAGATCTATCTGGACCCGCGTGACGCGATGAGCTATCCGTGTCGAGATGGGATTACTTGGAGCCGAAGGAGTCCGATTCTATCCACATCTATCAAGTTCTATCTAAGAAGAGAAGATTTACCCACACATGGAGGATATTTTGGATTTATTTATGTTATTCCATTTATTTATCTTTAAGTAAGTAGATAAAGAGATTTAGATATAGATACACTTTCTTACCTTGATTAACAAGGATTGGAAGCCTATAAACAAGGCCCTAGGGAGCTGAGTTTTATTCATTCAATTTCAGTAGGAGAAGTAGGAGTAGAGAGAGAGAGAGAGAGAGGCCGAGTGGAGCAGGAGAGCGAGAGTGATCTGGCTTTGTTCGGTTTGTACTTTCTTCAGTTTGGTTTAATGCAAGTAGTTATTTCCTTTCAATCAATGTCTGCAATTGCGATGACGAGCGAGTAGTCCACCTACTTCTAGGGTTGGGGCAAGCCCGACGATAACCCTGCATGTTTGAAGTAAAGATCCGACTTTTATCATGTTTTGAGGATCTGCTACTTGTTATATGTTTATTACCCATTAATAGGATGTCCATGCTAACAACTTGGATTGTAAAACATAAAATTGGTAGACACAATTAAGGTTTCTTGAAAGAGTTGTCTAATTGTTGGAAAAGGCATAAGCTTGGTCCTTTGATGTGATTTACATGATTATCTGTTTTATTCTTGCCTTATGCATGCTTGGTTATTGTTGTTGCAAACCCCAATCTTGGAAGTTATCTTTTATAAAGTTTATTTCGAGAGTCCTAAAGCCTTTTGTCTTTATTTTATTTCGTTTTAAGTTCTGCCTTACTCGATATCGACAACTTCTGGTCGATATCAAGTTACTGATCATCGATTCCTAGAATCGCCGTAGCTTCTGTCTCTGCAGGTACCCGAGATCGACGAAGGACTTACTCGATATCGAGTAGGCTGTCCTCGATATCGACCAAACCCGAGAGCTGATGCCTGCTTGTTCGACTTGCCCGATCTTCTGTCGACTAACCCTAGTTGAGATCGAGCACTGTGGTCGACTTCTGTCGTGAGATTTATCCGCTGCCTATGATCCGCTGACACGCTTCCTTGTGGATCGATCCTGACTTTCTCTTACTACATCGGGAGGAGGTCTTGTAATTATTTGCAAGGGACGGAATCCGGTTTGCTTTACTTTATTTATATTTTAATTGCAAGTCTCGATATTCCTCCTATCAACAATACCACGCCACAATCTTTCTGGTTTTCTAAACACTTTTTCCAACGGTTTTCCAACTTGGTTTTCTTGAATCGAAGGCCATACACTTGCACTTACAATTTAGAAGCGAATTTTACTATTTGTTCGTGCGATGGCTTTCCAGTTCTTCAAACCGTTGTTAGATCTCTCGAAGTTGGACCCGCTGGATGGTACCAACTACAAACGCTGGTTGCAGAAGATGCTCATCTTCTTTGAGCAATTGGAGGTCGACCACGTTTTGCTTGAAGCCGCTCCTGTTGGCTTCGCTGCTACTGCAAAGGAGAAGGCGGAGGGCAAGACGGTTTCTGATGCGGTTGCTGATGCCTCTGTTGTTACCGACAAGGGCAAGAAGGTCGATGAGGAGGGCAAGGAGACTGATCTGGCACTGCTGAAGAAGTATGAGCAGGACAACAAAACAGTGTGCGGTTACATCCCCATCCATGTCTCTAACCCTATCTTCGATTTAATGTCCATTCACAAATCTGCAAAACTTATTTGAGATTTATTGGAGAAAAAGTACGGTGCTGACGATGTAGGAAAGAAAAAATATGTATGTGAAAAATTTATGCAGTTCAAAATGGTGGATGAAAAGCCAATCATGGAGCAAGTCCACGAGTACGATAACCTGGTGGTCGATATCCTCTCTGAGGGTATGAAGATGTGTGAGGTGCTGCAGGCAAACTTTCTCATCGAAAAGTTGCCTGAATTGTGGGTTGGCTACAGGAACCATCTGAAGCACAAGAGGAAGGATCTGACTTTGGAGGACCTTGTCGGACACATGAAGATAGAGGAGGCAAATCGCCTCAAGGACAAGCCTAAGCCTAAATCTGCTAATTCTGTGAAAGCTAATCTGGTTGAGTCCTCTGTGAAAACTGAGAGGTCCAAGTCGGGAAACAAAGCTGATGGCTCTAAACCAAACATGAAGCCACGGAAGGGTCAAAAGTTCAAGAAGTCTGGCAACCAGCCACATAAGCATCAGAAACAGGGAGGGACTAGGATCGACTTCTATGTTTGTGGCAAGCCAGGCCACAAGGCTTGGCAGTGTCGCAATCGGACTGATCTCCAGAACCAAGGACAGCAGCAGAACAAGGCCGCAACTCCAGCCCAGCAGCAAGCCAACGTTGTCATGGACAACCAACTAACAACCATGATCACCAGAGTCAACCATGTGGGCGGCCAGGTCGATTGGCTCCTGGACAGTGGAGCTACTCGACACTTTTGCGACAACAAGGACCTGTTTGCTGAGTTCGAGGATGCTTCAGACATCGACCAGGTCTACATAGGCAACTCGAGCATCTCTCGAGTGCTTGGCAAGGGGAAGGTTACACTCAAGCTCACCTCAGGAAAGTCTCTTACCCTAATGAATGTGCTTTATGTTCCTTATCTGCGCCGAAACTTGATTTCATGTGGTTTGCTTGAGTTAGCTGGAATTAAGCAAGTGACTGATGTTGGGAAAATGGTTTTAACAAAAAATGGAGAATTTGTAGGAAAGGCCTATAGGGCTGACTTTCTGTATGTGCTTGAGACCATGATTGAGAATAATGAGAATGCATTTACTTCTGCTTATATTGCTGAGTCTGTTGATTTATGGTATGCTAGACTAGGACATGTGAATGCAAGATCTATATGTCAATTGCATGATATGGGTTTGATTCCTATCCTATTCAAACATGACCATAGAAAATGTGAAATATGTGTTGAGGCCAAATTTCATAAACAACTTTTTAAAACGGTGAATGAAAGGACAACTGAATTGTTGGAGTTAGTCCATTCTGATTTGGCTGATTTTAAGAACACGGAAAGTAGAGGTGGCAAGCGCTACTACATCACATTTGTAGATGACCATTCTAGATATACTAAGGTGTATTTAATTAGGTCTAAAGATGAAGCAGAAAACATGTTTTATGTGTATAAACCTGAAGTAGAAAACCAATAGAATCGCAAAATAAAAAGGCTCAGATCTGATAGAGGCGGTGAATATGTCACTAATTATTTGAGAGAATTCTGTGAACAAAATGGCATTATTCATGAATTTACAGCTCCCTATAGCCTACAACAAAATGGTATTGCTGAAAGGAAAAACAGAACTTTAAAGGAAATGATGAATGCTATGCTTTCTAGTTCTTGTTTGCCTGACAATATGTGGGGGGAAGATGTCTTGTCCGCTAATCATATTTTGAACAAGGTACCTCATAAGAAGCTTGACAAAACACCTTATGAACTTTGGAAAGGGCATCTGCCTAATCTGAAATTCTTGAAGGTATGGGGGTGTCTAGCTACAGTGGGGTTACCTTCGTTCAAAGTAGATGTAATCGGATCTAAGACATTTGATGCAATTCTGATTGGTTATGCTGAAAATAGTGTTGCTTATCGTTTCATGTGCTTGAGTGATCGTACCCTGTGTGAATATCGTGATGCTGTTTTCTTTGAGCATGTGTTTCTTTTAAAGAAATCTGCATTGTCTGCTAATGATTCTTCATCTCATAATGCATCTTCATCCATGCCTAATACTGTTGTGCCTAATGCTCATACTGATCATGATGAACCTAGGAAGAGTAAAAGGCGTACGAAGGAAACTAGTTTTGGTCCTGATTTTGTGACTACTTTTCTAGTTGAACTTAGGGATTTAAATGAACTAGATGAGACGTTCATTAGTCTTCATATGATAGAATATGATCCTAAGACCTATGATGAGGCTATAAGTTCATTACATGCTAGTTTCTTGAAAGATGCTATCAATAGTGAGATAGAATCCATTATGTCTAATCACACTTGGGAACTAGTTGATATGCCTAAAGGAAATAGAGCCATTAGTTGTAAATGGATATTTAAGAAGAAGCTTAAAGTGGATGGCTCAGTGGATAGATATAAGGCAACACTAGTCATTAGAGGTTTCACTCAAAGATATGGCATTGACTTTTTTTGACACATATTCTCCTGTTACAAAGATTGCTACCATTCATGCATTATTTGCTCTAGCTTCTAGCTATAAATTGTTTGTACATCAAATGGATGTTAAAACAACTTTTTTGAATGGTGATCTCAACGAGGAAATCTACATGGAACAGCCGCCAGGATGTGTGGTTCCAGGACAAGAGAACAAGGTGTGCAAACTGAAGAAGTCATTGTGTGGACTAAAGCAAGCACCAAAGCAATGGTATGAAAAGTTTCATCAAACCATACTCCGCTTAATTTGGATTTGAGGTAAATGGATCTGACGCTTGCGTTTATTCAAAATTGTTTGGTGTTGATTGTTTGATTATATGTTTATATGTGGATGATATGTTGCTTTTTGGTTCCCACATAAATGTTATAAATTCAACCAAAAAATTTTTGTCCTCTCAGTTTGAAATGAAAGATATGGGTGAAGTTGATGTGATTCTAGGTGTTAAAGTAACTAGAAAAGAAAATGGCTTCATTTTATCTCGACCTCATTATGTAGAGAAAATGTTGAAAAGGTTTGATAGCTTTGATGTTGTGCCAGTAAAAAATCCTTATGACGCTAACATGCAATTGCAGAAACATTTTGGGAATAGTGTTTCACAAAATGAGTATGCTAAAATAATAGGGAGTTTAATGTTTTTGATGAACTACACTCGGCCTGATATTGCTTATGTTATAAGTAGACTAGATAGATATACGCATAACTCTAGTAGTGATCATTGGACCGCAACTCACATATTATTGAAATATCTGAAAGGTACAATGGATTGGGGGTTACATTATGTAGGGTACCCTCAAGCTTTGGAGACTTACTATGATGTAAACTGGGTTACTGATAATAATGAGGTTAGCTTCACCGGTGGTTATGTGTTTACATTATGTGGTGGTGCTATTTCGTGGAAATCATCAAAGCAAACTTGCATAGCTAGATCAACTATGGAATCTGAGTTCATACCTTTAGATTTAGCTAGTCAAGAGGTTGAGTTGTTAAGAAGCTTACTGGCCGATTTACCTTTGTGAGGGTGCAAAGCTCCATCTATTTCTCTATATTGTGACTCACAATCCGCTATCTATGTAGCAAACAGCAATACATACAATGGTGTTGATAGGAGGAAATCGAGTTCAAAATATTATAAAATAAATCAAACCGAATTCGTGCCCACGCAAATAATTACAAGACTTCCTCCCGATGCAGTAGTGGGAAGTCCAAATCGATCCAAGAGGAAGCGTGTCAGCAGATCTCAGGCAGCGGCAAATCTCACGGCAAAAGTTGACTACAGATGCTCGATCTCGAGTAAAGTTACTCGGCAGAAGATCGGGCAAGTAGAACAGAGCAGGCGGCGGGCTACGGCTTTGGTCGATATCGAGCAGAGGTTACTCGATATCGAGTAAACCCTTCGTTGATCTCAAGTACCTGCAAAACACAGAAGCTACGTCGATCGTGGGAATCGATGATCAGTAGTCGATATCGACCAAAATTGGTCAAGATCGAGGAAAAACAGAACTAAAAAAAACGAAATAAAATAAGAACAAGGCTTTTTGAAATAAACTATGAATGAAAGAAAACTTCCAAGATTGAGGTTTGCAACAATGATAACCCAACATGCATAAGGCAAGGATAAAACAGATAATCATGCAAATCGCATCGAAGGACCAAGCCCTCGCCTTTTTCAACAATTAGACAACTCTTTCAAGAAACCCTAATTGTATCTACCGATTTTATGTTTATAATCCAAGTTGTTAGCATGGATCTCCATTAGACGGGTAACAAACATATAAAAAGTAGTAGATGCTCAAAACATGATAAAAGTCGGATCTTTACCTCAAACACGGATGGCTATCGCTTGGCTCACCCCAACCCTAGAAGTGGGTGGACTACTCGCTTCCCATAGCAATCGCAGACATTGATTGAAAGGAAATAACTTGCATTATACTAAATTCAAAGTCTTTACCATCCCGGCACTCCAACTTTCGTTGGATGCCAAAACCCTAAAACCTTTGAACTCCTAAACTTCTCTGTGGAACTACTTCTCTAGCTTCTTATTTGTGTTATTCGTGCCCACGCAAATAATTACAAGACTTTCTCCCGATGCAGTAGTGGGAAGTCAGGATCAATCCACGAGGAAGCATGCCAGCGGATCTCAGGCAGCGGCAAATCTCACGGCAGAAGTCGAATACAGATGCTCGATCTCGAGTGAAGTTACTCGACAGAAGATCGGGCAAGTCGAACAGAGCAGGCGGCGGGCTACGACTTTAGTCGATATCGAGCAGAGGTTACTCGATATCGAGTAAACCCTTCGTTGATCTCGAGTACCTGCAAAACACAGAAGCTACGGCGATCTTGGGAATCGATGATTAGTAGTCGATATTGACCAAAATTGGTCGAGATCGAGGAAAAACAGAACTAAAAAAAACGAAATAATATAAGAACAAGGCTTTTCGAAATAAACTATGAATGAAAGAAAACTTCCAAGATTGGGGTTTGCAACAATGATAACCAAACATGCATAAGGCAAGGATAAAACAAATAATCATGCAAATCGCATTGAAGGACCAAGCTCTTGCCTTTTCTAACAATTAGACAACTCTTTCAAGAAACCCTATTTGTATCTACCGATTTTATATTTATAATCCAAGTTGTTAGCATGGATCTCCATTAGACGGGTAACAAACATATAAAAGGTAGTAAATGCTCAAAACATGATAAAAGTCGGATCTTTACCTCAAACACGCATGGCTATCGCTAGGCTCACCCCAACCCTAGAAGTGGGTGGACTACTCGCTTCTCATCACAATCGCAGACATTGATTGAAAGGAAATAATTTGCATTATACTGAATTCAAAGTCCTTACAATCCCGGCACTCTAACTTTCATTGGATGCCAAAACCCTAAAACCTTTGAACTCCTAAACTTCTCTGTGGAACTACTTCTCTAGCTTCTGAATTGAATGATTGAAAAACTAGCCTCATGGGCTTTATTTATAGGGCTTAATCCTTGATAGTCAAGGAAAGCAATCTATATCTATATCTAAAGATAAAACTTAAATAAAGATAAAACCTTAATTCTAAAAGGAATATCTAAAATATCTTCATGTGTGGATAAATCTTCTCTTCATGGGATAGACCTTGATATACTTGATAAAACTCGGATATCTCGCAACCCAACAACCCAACTCGTGATCGGACAGGCCCAACAACGTCGCGGCCCAGGAAAGTTTTAGTCGATATCGAGCAGTTTACTCGATATCGAGGAACGTTGTCGTCGACTGGGCTTGACTTGTTTGCTCGAGTAACTTCTCCCCGACCTGGCTCAGACAAATGCTTCTGGTCTTGTCGATATCGAGCAATTTACTCGATATCGAAGAAGTGCTGCTCGGTATGTCTAGGTCCTCGGCTTCTCGATCAGGTGCTGCCTCCTTGACTCCAGATATGGCTTTAGGTCTTGTCGATATCGAGTAGTTTACTCGATATCGAGTAAGGCTCTGGACTTGGGTTGCTGGATTCAGAGTCCTCGATCCGGCTTGTCCTCGATCATGTTGTGCCCGGACATCTTTAGTCGATATCGAGGAAAAGTACTCGATATCGAGTAAGGCTCAGCTTCCGTCTTTGTTTCTTGGTTTTGTCCCGGAATGGCTCCAAATTCTGTAATATTAAACCAAAACTTATGTAGACCTCTATTTCTTGCAAATAAGCATATACTACATAAATTCGACATATTCCCAGCCTGAAATATGCAAAGTGTATAAAATAAGGAACTAAAATGTGCATTTCAACATGGCCATTTTGGTGGACATCAAATCACCCCATACTTAACCTTGCTTGTCCCCAAGCAATAACTTGGATGGTCATTCAGGGGAAGAATTTAAAACTCTCAACATCTTAGATTCATTCTTATATAACCCTGCAATCAATTACCATCATTGAAAAAGTACTTGTGTCACAAATCCATGCATGTGCAAAATAAAAGCAACATCTACTCACGAAAGGAGGGTTATGTAAAACAATTCATATGTGACAAAGCATTAATAATCAAGAGGACTTTAATTTAAAGTCAAATAAGGAGTAGATTTGTAAAAGGCTAAAAGGTGGGCAATTTTTGGCAATGTGGTGCTAATAATCCGGGGAAATGGAGTATTTTTAAACTTTCATACCACACTCCTCCTTCATAAGAATCATCACCTTTCATAATGCTTTTATCACTAATAATGCTTTTACCTCTCTCACCTCAGCACTGCCTTCTCGCGAGTCGCAAACATGGGTGTCATGAATGGCCCCAGATACTTAGTGCTTTGGACTCCTCGCTTGGTGTCCCATCTCGCCAAACTATTATCTCAGTGAGCAGGGTCGATCTTTGATCAGATTTTCTTTCACTCATTAAATTTTCCATATATTTCAAACATTCCTGCCAAACTCCAATAATGATAACAACAACACAACCACCATATAACAATCTCTATAATGTAACATCATTCTCAACATAATCCCCGGATGAAAATAAGGTCAAGAATGGCAATATTTGGAACATGTGGAGCAATATATGAAATAAGGCATAATATGGCTTTTGTGATGCATAAGCATAGGTAAGGCTAGGAATAACAATATGAGCATTATATGGAAATATAAAGTCCTCCATCCTCTTATCTTGCAACATGTCAAAAGCACTATCAAATTTTACCTCCTTTCATGGTTTTCAAGAAAATAATGCACTTCATTGTGACTTCCCTTTACTAGGCAATTTCATGCTATATCTCTAATGAATCCAATTTTGCATCGTTGAGTTCAATAAAGCTTCCATGACACTATTTCTTTGAACAACTTACAAGCAATGGGAGATGTCTTATAAAACTTTGAGTTTAGCCTTATGCACAAAATTTTAAAATTTTACTAAAAAATTCACCATGTAAAACCAAAAGCAAGTATAAAATAATGATAATGAGCTCTTCCCCTACCCCATACTTAAAATATACAGTGTCCCCACTGTATAAAACAAATTAAAACAAGAGTAAAGGAAGGGACTCACCAAATAATGCGTCGAGGAAGGCAAAAATAGGGCCTGTCGAGGACTGTCGTAGTCGATGTCGGGGACATTTTGGTCGATATCGACCAACTTTACTCGATATCGAGTAACGTTGGTCGAAATCGACTAGCTGTTTCCCCTCTCCCCTTGCCGATCTCCACCTCAGGAGCCCATATCGACTAAATTGTAGCCGATATCGACCAGGTTTGGTCGACTCCAATTTTCTTCATCCTGCAGATTCGTTAGTTCATCCGAAAACAAGATTTCACATGAAGTATTTAAAAACAAAAACAAACAAAACCAAAACCAAAAGTTTCAAAGTCCCAAAATCCAAAAAGTTTTATTTACATGCTCTAGATTTTAGAGTCCCTAGGCTGACTTCTCCATTAGCGCTCAATGACCATCAATGTGGGGCCCGCTTGTGCTTGGCCCTTCTCCTGGATCATCTAGGTCCTGATTGTAGTATGCAAGCTCGGCTGATAGGTGGTCGCTTGCATAGTCTCCATTTCCCCCCTTCTTTTTCTTTCCGTCTCTCATTCTCCGCAGATTCTCTCGCCACGGGGCCTTACCTCCCCTTAAATTATTTATAAATTTATTAATGGACTAAGGAGGAGTAGAACTCATACCTGAACTTACCTTTTCGGGCCCAAAACAGAAATCTTCGGGCTTAGGGTTGGTCGATATCGAGCAGGATAGGTCGATATCGAGTATAGGGACCCCATACTTAGGCTCTTGGCAAGTCCGGTGCTCAGCAAGGGAAGACGATGTCGAGGAGGATTGGTCGATATCGAGTAAAACCTTAGTCGACATCGAGGAAATCTTGTCGATGTCGAGTTGCTTTCTGGTGTTTTCCCCTGCCGTTTTCTTGACCCCGTGGTTGCTTGTTGTTAGGAGGAATATCGAGACTTGCAATTAAAATATAAATAAATCAAAGCAAACCAGATTCCGTCCCTTGCAAATAATTACAAGACTCCCTCCCGATGTAGTAAGAGAAAGTCAGGATCGATCCACGAGGAAGCGTGTCAGCGGATCCTAGGCAACGACAAATCTCACGGCAGAAGTCGACCACAGTGCTCCATCTCGACTAGGGTAAGTCGACAGAAGATCGGACAAGTCGATATGAAGCAGCAGCAGCTCCCTGGTTTTACTCGATATCGAGGAAGCCTCTTGTCGATCTCGGGTACCTGCACAGGAGAAGCGACAACGATCTGGGATCGAATATCAGTACTCGATATCGACCAGATTTAGTCGATATCGAGGAGACAGAAACTAAAAAATGAAATAAATAAAGAACAAGGATGGTGGGATTTGAAGTAAACTGTAAATGTAAAGAAACTTCCACGATTAGGGTTTGCGACAACAATAACCAAGCATGCATAAGGCATGAATAAAACAGATAATCATGTAAATCGCCTCGAATGACCAAGCTTTCGCCTTTTCCAACAATAAGACAACTCTTTCAAGAAACCCTAATTGTATCTACCGATTTTATGTTTATAATCCAAGTTGTTAGCATGAATCTCCATTAGATGGGTAACAAACACATAAAAGGTAGTAGATGCTCAAAACATGATAAAAGTCGGATCTTTACCTCAAACACGCGTGGCTATCGTCGGGCTCACCCCAACCTCAGAAGTAGGTGGACTACTCGCGCTTCATTGCATTCGCAGACATCATTGAAAAGAAATAAACTACTTGCATTAAACCAAACAGATCTTACAACCAAAAGAAGCCAATTTCGCTATCGCTTCACAAACTCCTCTTGGCCACTCCTTCTCTCTCTCTACCTCTATGTAACTAATTGTGTCTTGAATTGAATGAATAGAAATCAGCACCTAAGGCCTTATTTATAGGCTTCCAATCCTTGCTAATCAAGGAAGTAAATCTCTATCTAATAATAAAGATAAAACTTAAATAAAAGAAACATTTATCTTTAAAAGGGAAATATATCTATAAAGCTAAATATCTTCATGTGCGGATAAATCTTCTTCTTCATGGATGGATCTTGATAGATGTGGATAGAATCGGACAACTTCGGATCCAAGCAAGCCCAAACCGCGTCGGACAGCTCACCGCGTAAAGCGGCCCAGAAAAGATCTCCTCGATATCGAGTAAATTACTCGATATCGAGTAACTGTGCGTCGTCGACATGGCTTCACTAGCTTGCTCGAGTAGCATTTCCCCGATCTGGCTCGGACAGGCGGTTTTGGTCTTGTCGATATCGAGAAATTTTCTCGATATCGAGTAAAAGGTGCTCGAGCTCTTCTTCTCCTTGTCATCTCGAGCTGTCCTCTCCTTGATGAACTCAGAACGAGTTTCTGGTTTGGTAGATATCGACCAATTTGGTCGATATCGAGCAGATCTGTCAGCTCTCATCATTTTGCGCTGTTCTTGAAACGCACTTTTCCGAGTCTTCGTTTATCGGATTGATGCATATGAGCATGATTTGGAAAGCTCCTTTAGAGGGCTACAACTCTCATGAAGACACTAGAAGTTGACTCAGAATGATGAATGGCGAAAAATGGCCTTTTCTCCAGCTGCACCATCCTTAGCTTCTTCATGACTTTCCTTTATGCTGCAAAGTGCGTCCGATTTCTGTCAAATATAACAAAAACTAGTGTAGTCTCCATAATTTGGCAAATAAGTGTAAACTACATATATTCTATATTATTCTAACCCAAATTTATGAAATGCATGGAGAAATCGATATAAAAGTAGATATAAAACATGACATAAAATATGGACATCAAATCACCCCATACTTAAGCTTTCTTGTCCCCAAGCAATAACTTGGATGGTCATTCAGGGGAAGAATTTAAAACTCTCAACATCATAGATTCATTCTCATATAACCCTGCAGTCAATTACCATCATTGAAAAGGTACTAATGTCACAAATCCATGCATGTGCAATTAAAAGCAACATCTACTCACAAAAGGAGGGTTATGCAAAACCTTTATGTGACAAAGCATTAATAATCAAGAGGACTTTAATTTAAGCTCAATAAGGAGTAGAATGGTAAAAGGCTAAAGGTGGGCAATATTTGGCAATGTGACGCTAATGACCCGGGGAAATGGAGTATTTTCAAAATGTATTTCCACATTCCTTCTTCATAAGATTCATCACCTTCCATAATGCTTTTATCAGTAATAATGCTTTTACCTCTCTGACCTCAGCACTACGTTCTCGCGAGTTACAAACATGGGTGTCATGAATGGCCCCGGATACTTAGTGCTTTGGACTTCTCACCTGGTGTCCCATCTCGCCAAACTATTATCTCAGCGAGCAGGGTCGATCTTTGATCGGATTTTCTTTCACTCATTAAATTTTCCATATATTTCAAATAATCCTTCCAGACTTCAATAATGATAGTAACAACACAAACACCATATAACATCTCCATAATGTAACTTCATTCTCAACATAATACCCGGATAAGGTAAAGAATGGGCAATATTTAGATCATGTGGAGCAATAATTGAAATAAGGCTCAATATGGCTTTTGTGTAATGCATAAGCATAGGTATGACTAGGATATAAACAATATGAGCATTATATGGAAATATAAAGTCCTCCATCCTCTTATCATGCAACATGTCAAAAGCAACATCAAATTTTACCTCCTTTCATGGTTTTCAAGAAATAATGCACTTCATTGTGACTTCCCTTTACTAGGCAATTTCATGCTATATCTCTAATGAATCCAATTTTGCATCGTCGAGTTCAATATGACTTCCATGACACTATTTCTTTGAACAATTTACAAGCAATGGGAGAAAATTTTAAAATTTTACTCAAAATTCGCCATGTAAAACCAAAAGCAAGGATAAAACATATAATAATGATAATGAGCTCTTCCCCCACCCCATACTTAAAATATACAGTGTCCCCACTGTATAAAATCAAATAAAAACAAGAGTAAAGGAAGGAACTCACCGAATAATATGACGAAGAAGGCAATACAGGGTATGTCGAGGAACTGGGTTGGTTGATATCGAGTATTGTACTCGATATCGAGTAAACTGTCATCGTCCAGTGGAATGTTGAAGTCGAGGAGCCTTCTGACTTGGTCGATAGCGAGTTGGCCTACTCGATATCGAGTAACTGTGGGCTGCTCCTCTTGGTCGTTCTCGACTGGCCTAGTCGATTTCGACTATCTTTCAGGGACTTCTTTATTCCACCTTTCGCGATCCTTTTATGCTTTCCAACCTAAAAGTGTTAGATTGCACACGAAGGCAAGACTTTCCACATGAAATATTTAAAACTAAAAAACAAAAACAAAACAAAAACCAAAAGTTCCAAAGTTTCAAAATTAAAAAGTTTTATATACATGCTCTAGATTTTAGAGTCGTTAGGCCGACTTCTCCGTTTGTGCTCAAGGACCATTAATGTGGGGCCCGCTTGTGTTTGGCCCTTCTTCTGGATCATCTAGGTCCTGATTGTAGTATGCCAGCTCAGCTGACAGGTGGTTGCTTGCATAGTCTCCCTTTTCTCCCTTCTTTTTCTTTCCAACTCTCAGTTTCCGCAGATTCTCTCGCCACGGGGCCTTACCTCCCCTTAAATTATTTATAAATTTCTTAATGGACTGAGGAGGAGTAGAATTCATACCTAAACTTACCTTTTCGGGCCCAAAACAGAAATCGTTGGGCTTAGGGTTAGTCGATATCGAGTAAGACTGGTCGATATCGAGTACAGGGACCCCATACTTAGGCTCTTGGCAAATCTGGTGCTCAGCAAGGGAAGTCGACGTCGAGGAGTTTTGGTCTACATCGAGTAACTCTTTGGTCGATATCGAGGAAGGCTTGTCGATATCGAGCAGAGTTTTGGTGCCTTCCTTCGTTATTTGCTTGGTCCCGTGGTTGCTGATGCTTTTTACCTCCAGCCATGAAATTTCCTCTTTTGCAGGGCCAAAAGAGAAATCTAAGACCTCGTCGCCAATTGTGAAGGTGAGCAATCGCTGTTTGACACTAATATTGGCATCTGTAGTAGCTAAGAATGGTCTACCAAGAATAATAGGGCTAGTAGGATCTTCAGCACAATCTATAATAAGGAAATCGGCTGGAATAAAGAATTTACCAACCTGGACAGGGACATTCTCAACCATACCTGTAGGGATGACTACTGTATTGTTCGCCATGTATAGCTTGGCATCTACGGGTTCTATGGACCCTGTCTTTACTTTCCGCCAGATTGATAAGGGCATGATGCTCACACTTGCTCCTAAATCACATAAGGACTCATATTTATATTAACCAAGTCCTACAGTAACAGAAAACTTACCAGAATCAGGTCTCTTTTCAGGAAAGTTGAGCATTTTGCATTCGCCAGCAATCTCTGAGAGTGATCGCTTGTTGCTCAGGATCTCCTTCAGGAATTTGACATATACAGGCATCTCTTGCAGAGCGCCTGTAAAAGGAATAGAGACATTCAGTTCTCGAAGCATATTAACAAAACGTTTAAACTTACATGCAGTGGGATCTTTTAGCGCTTTGGAAGGGAAAGGCAGTGTCTTCTTCTGCTTCGGAGTCAGAACAGATGTCGGCGGTGTTGCAGAGTCCTCGACGTCGGCCAATTTCTCCTCGACATCGACAAGGGGATGCTCGATATCGACATCATTTGTCGATCTCGAGTTGTGGGGTTGCGCAGTGGAGTCTGGGCCTGGATTCTTCTTCATGTCGAGGAGTGTTTTGTCAATACGACCAACTGTTGGTCGATATCGAGTTGGATCTGCTTGTTGTCGAGTTGCTGCTCTGCTTTGTCCTGGTGCTTTCCGACCTCTGGCTCGTGTAATTGATGCCCGCTCCTGAGCTTTATAGCTGCGACGTGTCCGGTCTTCCCCTTAGGATTTGGTTGTGTTTGCCCAGGGAGTTGCCCGGTTGGTCGTGGAATTTGTGCCGCGAATTGACCCATCTGGGTCTCTATGCTTTTCTTCCAGATGTCTAGCTCTCCAAATTTTGTATTGATGTTCTGGAACTCATTGTTGATGGCGCCTTGATTCCGGCGCATCTCCTCAAGGATGAGCTGTAAATCATCCTTCTTTTGGTCCATTTCTGGATGTCCTGGAGCTCTGATAGCATGCATTTAGGTAGGCATAATAGGTTGCATTTAGCTTAGTTAAGATGCATATCATGCATGATTTAAGTAGAATTTGCATATTTGCTTTCTATGTTGGTGGAGTCGGAATCTACACGTTTTTATTGATTATTTCAGGTTACTGTGGATCCGAGAAGGATAAATGGGTTGATAACGCATTGGATGAGAATGTCTACTTGATCGAAGAAGCTTACATGAAGATCTCAAGAGGTCCTGAGAAGAAGAAGCGAACATATACGAAGAACAAGTCTACAGAAGTTGTCGCCAGACATGCTGAACTTGTTTTGCACTTTCTGGAGGCCTCGGTTGTTCGATTGACTATTATGACCATGCATTGGAAAGCTCTTTCGAAGAGCTACAACTTTCCTATTGACAAGAAGAGCAAATTCGAGATGGATTTTCCGTGAAAGACCGATGCAGCGGCCGCCGCCAGGGCCGATGCAATAGGGCTGCGAGGAAATGCTGATGCTGCGGCCGCAGCATCCATGTGGCGGCCGCCGCATTTGCCGTCAGTGATTATGCGCTACGTTTTGATTAATGAAAACCCTAGAACCTATTTGTTTATTTTGTGGCCGACTTTGGATGTTTGAAAAGGCCAAGTTTTATGTTATTTTCATGACTTCTATTCTATTCTTTCGATCATCAAACACTTTAGAGATTTGAACGATGTCTTCCCTGAGGAACTAAACTCATCTATTTTGCCTGCAATTTGAAGCTTTATTTGGATTGATTGTGAGTTTCTAATTCTCGTCCCTTGTTTCCTATATTTGAATGCTTCAACTTCTTTGTGCTTGATTGTTTATTGTTTTGTTCTATCTTGTCTGGCCAACTTGTTAGATCAATTCAATTGCTAGGGTTTTGTAGATTCCTGATTGCGAACCTTAACCCAAGTAGCAAACTTATCCCTTTAGGGCTGATTGAACTAATTGGATGGGTAGGAAGTTGGATGTGTTGTTAAATCCCTCTTTAGGGACTGCAAATACCTTGGCTAATCTCTGAACTTAAAGATATCAATTGGGTTAAATCCTTCTTTAGGGACTGTTCGATTGATAAGGGTTTCTAGGACTGATTGGACTAGTAACTATATTAGGTCGGGACAAGGGCATTCATAGGAAACTTAATAGGACGAGAAAAAGTTACAAGGATCGCTTCAATCCAATAAAGTGGAAAATTATAGGTAGAATTGCTTCTTCTAAATTGTCTAAAACAAATTCGTTTACTTTGGTTTCTTCAATCCGCTTTGATAAAAGGCGGAACTTTCACACATAACCCCCCCCAATTTGGTTACTTTGGTTGACACTTGAATCACACTTGAATAATAATTTCCCTGGGGGATCGACCTCTTACTTATTGCTATACTAGTTATAGGTTTGAGTTTACTTTGGCGGATCAACGACAGGTTTTCCCTCCGTCAAATTTGGCGCCATTGCCGGGGAATTTTATTTAATTCTTGTGTGTTTTTAGGGTTAATCTTGGTGTGGACCGTCTTATATAGTCCATACCCGTACTACTAATTCTTCTTTGTTGCCGTTTGATTCAGAGATCGAAAGGACCCTTGCCGCTCTAAGGCGAGAAACCCGTGATCGCTTTCGCGAACTCCCTTTCTATCAAGAAGGAACTACAGCAGAGATGGCTAACGACGCGAACCGCACTCTTAAGGAGCTTTCTGCTCCTGATCTGGCACAGCAATCCCTGGCAATCCAATACCCTGCGCTAGCAGAAGGAGTCAACTTTGAGCTGAAGTCAGGGGTAGTTCATCTTCTACCCAAATTCCATGGGCTGAGTGGGGAGGACCCCCACAAGCATCTGTCTGAATTCCATAGGGTAGTTGTTGGGATGAAACCAGATAACGTAACTGAAGATCAAATCAAGCTGAGAGCTTTTCCCTTCTCTTTGAAGGATGAGGCAAATGAATGGTTCTTCTATCTACCACCTGGATCTATTACTACTTGGGCTGAGATGAAGAGAGTCTTCCTGGAGATGTACTTCCCTGCAACAAAGCTTAATGCCTTGAAAAGGTCCATCAGCAGCATTGAGCAGTACGCGATGGAGTCGATACATGAGTACTTTGAGCGCTTCAAGAAACTCTGCGTTAGCTGCCCATGCCATGGCTTCTCTCAGAAGGATTTTGTCTTATTTCTCTTCAATGGGCTTACTGATGATGAGCGCAAAACTGTGAATTCTTGTTGTGGGGGAAACATGCTGAATAAGACGCTTGCTGCAGCTTGGGAAGTTTTTAAGGAGCTCTCTGAGGGCTCTATGCAGTTCAACAAGAGCACTCGTGCTAGAGGGGTACTTGCTATTGATGTCCCAGTGGCTGCATTACAGACTGATATGGCAGAGATGAAAGAGATGATCAAGAAGCTGGTAGTTGACAGAGCATCTCAGCAGTTGAAAGCGTGTGAATCCTACAACGATTCATCCCATCCTATGGATATGTACTCAACTTAGCAAGAACCTAGTGTTGAGTTGAATGCAAATGGGAATTTTGCTCCACAAAGGCCTAGGCAAGGCAACTTTGGTAATTCCGGGTACTTCAACAATAATAACTACAATGGAGGCTATCAGCAGGGCTATGGTTATGGCAACTACCAAGAACCTTTCAATCAGCAAGGAGGGCATCAGGTGAGGCCACAACAACAGTTTGACCTTCGTCAGGGAGGACATCCTCAGGCAAGTGCACCTGATGGAAATGCACTAAAAGCTCTCACACAATTCGTCATGAACCACGCTGAACGCACAAAGAACCTAGAGACGTGCACTAAGACCCTCACACAGGCAGTCTTGGACCAAGGTGAACGATCTAAGAACTTGGAGAACCAGATGAGTCAAATCATTCAACTGCTAAGCGCAAAAGAGGCAAATGACTCAGGAAAGCTCCCTTCGCAAACGATTGAGAATCCTAGGGAGAATGTCAGTGCAATAATGCTTATAAGTGGCAAGGAACTGGTTGTCACACCTCAAAAGGACGATGAAGAAATAATGGACGAGGAGATAGAAGTGCTAGAAGAAGAAGACGGAACTCACAGCGTGCGGTGGCCGCAGCACCCTTGCGGCGCCTGCAGCCAATCAAACGCGCTACGCCCGCAGCATAATGCGGCGCCCGCCGCCAGTGGTCCCGCCGAGCCTTCAGCTTCAGGTAAGCATATCCCACCTTTTTCCTCTCTTTCCTCTTCCTCCCCTCTTCCTCCTTCTTCTTCCCCTCCTTCTTCCTCTTTGCCCATTGAGACTCAAAAGCCAATTCCGCCCTTCCCGGAAGCCTTGAAGGATACAAGAAGGTATGAGAACGACAAGGAAATCTTTGAGACGTTCAGCAAGTGCGAGGTAAATATTCCTTTACTCAAATTGATTAAGAGCATTCCTAGATATGCTAAATTTTTGAAGGAATTGTGCACTATCAAGAAGAAGCAAAGATTGAAAAAGAAGGTAAAGGTAAGCTTGAATGAAAATGTCTCTGATATGTTGCAAAGGAAATTGCCTGAAAAATGTGGAGACCCAGGTATGTTTACAATTCCATGTGCAATTGGGAATACTAGATTCAAACAAGCCATGCTAGATCTAGGAGCCTCGATTAATGTTATTTCCTATAACATGTACATGTCTTTGGGTTTGGGTGTTCTGACTGAGACTGAGGTTACAGTGCAACTTGCCGATCGATCACAAATCAGGCCAAGAGGCGTTGTTGAAGATGTTTTGGTTATGGTGGATGATTTGTTTTTTCCTGTTGATTTCTTTATTTTAGATATGGAGCAGGGAGCCCCTGAAACACCCATTATACTAGGAAGACCATTCCTGAAAACTGCGAAAACGAAAATTGATTGTTGTGAGGGTTTATTGACTATGGAGTTTGATGGAAGAAAGATAGAATTCTCTCTCTTTAATCATGACAAGCTTTCTCCTGAAAATTCTTTAAATATGCCTATTGCTAACAATAGGGATCGCAACAATAATTTTTGTGATTTGTTAGAATCACCTAAGGAAAATAGTTTATGGAAATTTGAGCCCCCTAACGAATTAAAATCTTTTGTGATTCCAGGACTAGCTCAAGGAGATAATCTAAGGGTAATGGATGAGTGCTTGGACAGAAAGCTACACCTTCCAAGGGTGCCCGCATTTGTCAATAAGATGACAGGTGAAGGTGACCCTGGTGGAGGAACCTAGGCCAATCAAGGGCCAGTTGGTCGAGCCAAAGACTTGAAACAAAGGCGCTTCTCGGGAGGCAACCCGAGGTAAGTTTTTCTTTCTTTTTCCTTCACCCTGATTATATTTGATTTACTTTTGTTGTCTTTATTGTTTCATTGAGGACAATGAAAACTTTAAGTGTAGGGGAGAGGAATTCTGTATATAGATGTATATAGGAGATCATATTTAAATTTCTGCACCATGTTTAATTTATTTCGTTTTTTTTTAATTTCTTGTTTATTTTCGTGTAAAAAAAATCCAAAAATAATCATGCATTGCATCCATATGTGTTATTCAAATACCCATCTGGCTTAGTTTGTCCTCTTATTTAAATTTCAAGCATGATCATATAAATCCCATGGAGTTCTGGATGTTTTGGTTTTGTCTATATTTGATTTTTGTGGAACATAAGCTAGCAAATATAATTGAGCATGTATGATTGAGCTTAAAGTATGATTGAATCCTCAAAACATGACCCTGTGAGAATGTTTAGCCTTATTTGAATTCTTTTGCTCAATTGTGTGAATTACTCTCCTTGTGTTGCTACCTCTTGGCATTGACTGCAGTATCTATTTTTAAAGACCGACTCACATATTTGTTGCTTGCGGAGTTTATGTTTATATTTTGAGTCTTTTGTTTGAATTTGTGCATATTTAGTGAATAAGGTGGCAATGGTTGATACACTTAGTAACCGGATCTATGCATGACACCCATGGGTATGATTCGCGCAAAAAGGTGTTGAAAACTATCCACTGGGAAAGAAGCTTGAATCATTGAGTAACCAGGTTCATGCATGACACCCATGTTTGCAACTTGCGTCAAAAGATGTTCAAGTGAACTTCATATTAATAGGTTGAGGTGTTGATAGACCGAGGCCATTCATGACACCCATGTTTGCGCTTCGCGTAAGGAAAGCACCAAGACAAGAAAAAGAAAAAAAAATAGAAAAGAAAACAAAAGAGAACAAAAAAAGAAAAAAAAAGAAAAAGAGTGTCGCATTTTATCTGCTTTATTGTGTCCCGCAAGTAATGACATTTCGGTAGAGAATTGGTGATATGGTGGTCAATGTCTATGAGCTTAGTGCATTTTGGGTTGAGTTGAGAGTTGTACCTTAAAGCCTACACACATGACTGAAACACATATTTCTGGTGAGGTTGGATGATGTCTACTTCTAAGCTTTGATCACTGGGATACATGCTATGACGTTTGTTTGCTTGGCTTATGTTTTCACCTGCTATGATGTTGCTTTTTGATGAGGTTGAAACTTGAAGGGATTTCCTGTGGGATGCGTTGATTCATGTTCATTCTATCATTGCTTGAGGACAAGCAAAGGTTAAGTGTGGGGGAGTTTGATAGCATGCATTTAGGTAGGCATAATAGGTTGCATTTAGCTTAGTTAAGATGCATATCATGCATGATTTAAGTAGAATTTGCATATTTGCTTTCTATGTTGGTGGAGTCGGAATCTACATGTTTTTATTGATTATTTCAGGTAACTGTGGATCCGAGAAGGATAAATGGGTTGATAACGCATTGGATGAGAATGTCTACTTGATCGAAGAAGCTTACATGAAGATCTCAAGAGGTCCTGAGAAGAAGAAGCGAACGTATACGAAGAACAAGTCTGCAAAGTTGTCGCCAGACATGCTGAACTTGTTTTGCACTTTCTGGAGGCCTCGGTTGTCCGATTGACTATTATGACCATGCGTTGGAAAACTCTTTCGAAGAGCTACAACTTTCCTGTTGACAAGAAGAGCAAATTCGAGACGGATTTTCCGTGAAAGACCGATGCAGCGGCCGCCGCATGGTGTGCAGCGGCCGCCGCCAGGGCCGATGCAATAGGGCTGCGAGGAAATGCTGATGCTGCGACCGCAGCATCCATGCGGCGGCCGCCGCATTTGCCGTTAGTGATTATGCGCTACGTTTTGATTAATGAAAACCCTAGAACCTATTTGTTTATTTTGTGGCCGACTTTGGATGTTAGAAAAGGCCAAGTTGTATGTTATTTTCATGACTTCTATTCTATTCTTTCGATCATCAGACACTTTAGAGATTTGAACGATGTCTTCCCTGAGGAACTAAACTCATCTATTCTGCCTGCAATTTGAAGCTTTATTTGGATTGATTGTGAGTTTCTAATTCTCGTTCCTTGTTTCCTACATTTGAATGCTTCAACTTCTTTGTGCTTGATTGTTTATTGTTTTGTTTTATCTTGTCTGGCCAACTTGTTAGATCAATTCAATTGCTAGGGTTTTGTAAATTCCTGATTGCGAACCTTAACCCAAGTAGCAAACTTATCCCTTTAGGGCTAATTGAACTAATTGGATGGGTAGGAAGTTGGATGTGTTGTTAAATCTCTTTTTAGGAATTGTAAATACCTTGGCTAATCTCTGAACTTAAAGCTATCAATTGGGTTAAATCCTTCTTTAGGGACTGTTCGATTGATAAGGGTTTCTAGGACTGATTGGACTAGTAACTATATTAGGTCGGGACAAGGGCATTCATAGGAAACTTAATAGGACGAGAAGAAGTTACAAGGATCGCTTCAATCCAATAAAGTGGAAAATTGTAGGTAGAATTGCTTCTTCTAAATTGTCTAAAACAAATTAATTTACTTTGCTTTCTTCAATCCGCTTTGATAAAAGGCGGAACTTTCACACATAACCCCCCCCCCCCCCCCCAATTTGGTTACTTTGGTTGACACTTGAATCACACTTGAATAATAATTTCCCTGTGGGATCGACCTCTTACTTATTGCTATACTAGTTATAGGTTTGAGTTTACTTTGGCAGATCAACGACAGGTTTTCCCTCCGTCAAGCTCTGTATGGCGGGGGGTTCCTAGGATGACCTTGGTTCCATTGTGGTTTATAGGACCTTTGATCCCCCATATAGCGATTGGGACCCCCTGCGTAAGCTACCTCTTCCTGGGTCTCTGCCATCATGACTTGCTCTGTGTGTGGGCACTCAGTAGTGGTGTGCCTCTATGATCCGCATTCGATGCAAGGCTGGTTGACAGAGAGATACTTGACTTGCTTGAGGAGCTTGCGATTTTGGTCCCTGTAGTATTGCTCCCTGACGTCTGGGTTGATCTCCTTGGAAGGCTCATAGAGGGGCATGGATGGGGATGGCCTGGCGTAGGCATTCTCATCATAGTTGGTCGGAGTCCCATACTTATTATCGTAGTTGGTGAGCTTGTCGAGTATACCCCATGCATCAGTTGGTGGCATCGTCAGAAACTCATAGCGAGTATACTGGTTGATCCTATCCTTAGTGATCAGGTCAAGAGAATTGAAGAAGATCTCTTGAATCACATAGGGTGGTTGTCCATGGGTAGGGCAAGATCGCAGTAAGTCTTTGTATCGCTCCCAAGCTTTTGCTAGCGGCTCCCCAGGCTTCTGTTTGAAAGCTGTGATCTTCTGGCGGAGGAGTGCTGTTTTGGCAGGAGGAAAGAATTTGTCGAGAAACTCCTGCTCTACTTGAGCCCACGTTGTGTGGGTTCGCGGTTTCAGCCCTTCAAGCCATTTCAATGCTGGACCGGCGAGAGACCAACGAAAGGCCTTCATCTTGACATATTTCAGAAAACAAGATTTCAAAGTCCGAAAACAAGATTTCAAAAAGTTTTATTTACATGCTCTAGATTTTAGAGTCGCTAGGCCGACTTCTCCATTAGCGCTCAATGACCATCAATGTGGGGCCCGCTTGTGCTTGGCCCTTCTCCTGGATCATCTAGGTCCTGATTGTAGTATGCAAGCTCGGCTGATAGGTGGTCGCTTGCATAGTCTCCATTTCCCCCCTTCTTTTTCTTTCCGTCTCTCATTCTCCGCAGATTCTCTCGCCACGGGGCCTTACCTCCCCTTAAATTATTTATAAATTTCTTAATGGACTAAGGAGGAGTAGAACTCATACCTGAACTTACCTTTTCGGGCCCAAAACAGAAATCTTCGGGCTTAGGGTTGGTCGATATCGAGCAGGATAGGTCGATATCGAGTACAGGGATCCCATACTTAGGCTCTTGGCAAGTCCGGTGCTCAGCAGGGGAAGTTGATAGCATGCATTTAGAGAGTTATAATAGGTTGCATTTAGCTTAGTTATGATACATATCATGCATGGTTTAAGTATAATTTGCATATTTGTTCTCTGTGTGGTTGGAGTCGGAATCTACAGGCTTTTATTGATTATTTCAGGTAATCGTGGATCCGAGGAGGAGACATGGGTTCATAACGCATTGGATGAGAATGTCTAGTTGATCGAAGAAGCTTACATGAAGATCTCAAGAGGTCCTGAGAAGAAGAAGCGAACCTAAACGAAGAACAAGTCTGCAGAAGTTGTCGCCAGACATGCTGAACTTGTTTTGCACTTTCTGGAGGCCTCGGTTGTCCGATCGACTATTATGACCATGCGTTGGAAAGCTCTTTCAGAGAGCTACAACTTTCATGTTGACGTCGAGAGCTAATTCGAGACGGAATTTTCGGGAAAACCCAATGCAGCGCCCGCCGCAAAAGTTGCCGCGCCCGCCGCTGTCACCTGCGGTGCCCGCCGCCAGAGGGCCGATTTCAGCTGCGCCCGCCGCTGCTCCTGTGCCGCGCCCGCCGCACCTCTTGCCGCGGCCGCCGCACCTCTGCCGCGCGCCGTTTTAGTTTAAGAAAACCCTAGTTTTTAGTTGTTTCCTTTTGGGCCGACTTTGGATGTTTGTTTTAGGCTTTTTATGTTATTTTTCTTTATCATTCATTCTATTCATTGAACACTTAGACAATTAGAGAGAGAGCGATGTTCGCCATGGGCGACTAAAACTCTCTTCGTTCTCCTTACAATTTGAAGCTTTATTTGGATTGATTGTGAGTTTCTAAATCTTGTTCCTTGTTTCCTATATTGAATGTTTCGACTTCTTTGTGCTTGAATGTTTGATTGTTTTATTCTATCTCGACTGATCAACTTGGTAGAATCAATTCAATTGCTAGGGTTTTGTAGATTCCTGATTGCGAACCTTAACCCAAGTGGCAAACTTGTTCCTTTAGGGCTGATTGAACTAATTGAATGAGTAGGAAGTTGAATGTGTTGTTAAATCCTTCTTTAGGGACTGCAAATACCTTGGTCAATCTCTGAACTTAAAGCTATCAATTGGGTTAAATCCTTCTTTAGGGACTGTTCGATTGATAAGGGTTTCTAGGACTGATTGGACTAGTAACTATATTAGGTCGGGACAAGGGCATTCATAGGAAACCTAAAAGGACAAGAGGAAGTTACAATATCAATTCAACCAAATAAAGTGGATAGTTGTAGGTAGAGCGATCTTCTCTAATTTGTTTTGCATTATTTGTTTATATTTTATTTTGTTTTCTTTTCAATCTCAATCAACCAAAACCCCCCTTTCTACTAATTGGTAAATACACTTTGCAAAGGAATACTTGATTCTCTGTGGGATCGACCTCTTACTTGCTTGCTATACTAGTTTGTAGGTTTGAGTTTTATTTTGATACGGTTTACAGACGACTAAAAACCGCTCATCAAATTGGCGCCGTTGCCGGGGAATCAAGTTTATTTCTTTGTTGTGTGTATTTATTAATTTTTGTTTATATATCTAACTTTGTTGTGAACCTATCTTACGGTTCACAACCCCCTTGCTACTAACTTTTTAAGATGTTGAGATTGTTGCAGTTTGAAGGTGAGAACTTTCACCAATATTTCACTAGATTGCATGAGTATGTTAATGACCTTGGTTCATGGGGTTATCAATATGGTGTACGGGAGATGTGTGTTTGCATATTTGATGGGATGAATGCTGAAACACGGAATCTTGCTGAGTCCATGAGTAATGGAGGCCTATTGGATATGGGACTCTTTGAGATTTGGGATTTTTTCTACAACATGAGTCGACAAGTTGAGCAGGAAGTATCAATCCGAACTCTCACACAAGTGTTGCAGCAGTTAGAGGAAAGAAACATGAGCCGAATCGGAAAATTGGAGGAACAAATGAACCAACTCATTCAAATTGTAAGTGCAAAAGGTGAGAAAGAAAGGAGCTTCGAAGAAGAAGATGAGGAATTGGTTGCAGACAACGATAGTTTCTTAGATGATGGAGGAGATGGTCTAGTGCTTCCTGGCTTGGAATCTCATGAGTCGACGCATGAGGTTACATGTGATGTGTCTCCTACTCCATCTGCACCATCCATTCTGATCTCGCCTATTGATGAACCAGGTCTAGAGCCATCAGCTGAGGCTAAAGAGGTAATAAAGGTAAACTTTTGCAATTTTGAAGTTAATGGTGTATACGTTGATCCTTTTGACTGCTATTTTGAGAAGCCACCAGCGGAACTGTGTTGGTGGTATCATATTCCTTCTGCAGAGAGTCATACTAGACTATTTGATAGATTGAAAGGGTTCTTGAGTTCCGCATTTTATGCTTTCAATTTATTGTGCTATGATGTGCCTTGTAAGATGTGTGCACAGGAATATGATAGGCTACTGAGGGCTTTGACAATGTCTGAGAAATAAGGTCTTGAGATTGAGAATAAGTCAAGCCAATGACATTAAAGAGAGGCGCTTCTCGGGAGGCAACCCGAGGTAAGTTTTAGTTATTTCAATTCCTAGTTAGCTAGTTTTCTTTAACCCGACGCGCGCAATGCTCAGATCCGACCTATAGAGACCCATCCACCACATTGTGAGTATTTCATTCATCTCTTTCTCTATGTTTTTATTTTTTGTTGTCTTTTATGTTTCATTGAGGACAATGAAAGGTTTAAGTGTGGGGGAGGATTGCATTGCATATAGATAGAGTTTGCATATCATGTTTATGTATGTTTTCATATTTATTTTTACTCATATATCACATTCAAAAAAAAAAAAAAAAAAAAAAAAATTCCAAAAATATCATGCATTGCATTTAAGTGTTATTAACGATACCCATCTTGGTTTAGTTTGTCCTCTAATTTATTTTTATGATCTTAATTGCATAAATCCCATGATTTGATTGAATTGCTTGAAAAAGATTTTGGAGCATGAATTGAAAATATAATTGAGCAAGTATGATTCATAGTTGAGGTTTAATTGAAATCTAAAAAAAAAACATAACCTTTGTGAGTTTGTTTTGGCCTTATAGGGACTTTACATTTTATTCCCTTTTGCTTTTATTGTGTGATTATACTCTCCATATGCTTCTTATTTCAATATCGTATTGCACATGTTTGTTACTTGTGAATTTCAAATGATTGAGGCATGTTTTCTTTAGCCATATTATACCTTATCTACCCTTTGCATTATCCTCTGCTTGAAGCCCATCTGAGCCTTAAAGCCTATTCTTTTTTATAGCTCCACAAAAATATATCATAGCCAACTATTAACTTGACCCCATCCGGGAATTAGGAGGAGAATTGGTGAAAAATCTTTATGTTGTTGGAGTTTCTTTGAGTGGAGATGATGTATGGTATGGTTGTACATTGCGAGAGGCATAGCCAAAATAAGGTAACCCTTCTTGCATAATAGAGATGACTTATTACTAGGGGCCTAAGGAGGATAAAATTCACTTAGGAGTAAAAGTCTAGTAAGCTTGGATCTAGGGAGGATAAAATTCACCTAGGGGCAAAAGTAAGCATAAAAGAAAAGAAAAGAAAGTCATCATTCAAATGGAAAAATTGCATAAGTTGTATGGCTATTGAAATCAAAGAGTTTATTGTTATGTATTGGAGTTGTGTTATTGGAATGGTTTGTGGAGTATGGAAGTTTTGGTGTTGTTCTGGTTGGTTGTTGTTCCTTTTTCCCGGATTTTTAGCACCACAAGCCTAAATATTTCTCATGCCTTATGTTCCTACCAAAACCCCATTACAACCTTATAAAAGTCCTCATGATGTTGTTTGCAAGTAATAACTTTCACGGTGAATAGAGCATTTTGGATTGAATTGAGAGTTGAACTTTAAAGCCTAAACATATGAGAGCTTGAGTGAAACACATTATCCCGGTGAGGTTTGACTAAATTTGCCTTTACTATTGGATCGCTCATATACTTGCTAGGATATTTGTTCTCTTATTCATGGCTCCTATTGCTTGATTTTGCTTTTCTAAAACTATAGCATGAAGATCTTATTTGTGGGATGATTAATTCTATATTTAGTTTTCATTGCTTGAGGACAAGCAAAAGCTTAAGTGTGGGGGAGTTTGATAGCATGCATTTAGAGAGTTATAATAGGTTGCATTTAGCTTAGTTATGATACATATCATGCATGGTTTAAGTATAATTTGCATATTTGTTCTCTGTGTGGTTGGAGTCGGAATCTACAGGCTTTTATTGATTATTTCAGGTAATCGTGGATCCGAGGAGGAGACATGGGTTCATAACGCATTGGATGAGAATGTCTAGTTGATCGAAGAAGCTTACATGAAGATCTCAAGAGGTCCTGAGAAGAAGAAGCGAACCTAAACGAAGAACAAGTCTGCAGAAGTTGTCGCCAGACATGCTGAACTTGTTTTGCACTTTCTGGAGGCCTCGGTTGTCCGATCGACTATTATGACCATGCGTTGGAAAGCTCTTTCAGAGAGCTACAACTTTCATGTTGACGTCGAGAGCTAATTCGAGACGGAATTTTCGGGAAAACCCAATGCAGCGCCCGCCGCAAAAGTTGCCGCGCCCGCCGCTGTCACCTGCGGTGCCCGCCGCCAGAGGGCCGATTTCAGCTGCGCCCGCCGCTGCTCCTGTGCCGCGCCCGCCGCACCTCTTGCCGCGGCCGCCGCACCTCTGCCGCGCGCCGTTTTAGTTTAAGAAAACCCTAGTTTTTAGTTGTTTCCTTTTGGGCCGACTTTGGATGTTTGTTTTAGGCTTTTTATGTTATTTTTCTTTATCATTCATTCTATTCATTGAACACTTAGACAATTAGAGAGAGAGCGATGTTCGCCATGGGCGACTAAAACTCTCTTCGTTCTCCTTACAATTTGAAGCTTTATTTGGATTGATTGTGAGTTTCTAAATCTTGTTCCTTGTTTCCTATATTGAATGTTTCGACTTCTTTGTGCTTGAATGTTTGATTGTTTTATTCTATCTCGACTGATCAACTTGGTAGAATCAATTCAATTGCTAGGGTTTTGTAGATTCCTGATTGCGAACCTTAACCCAAGTGGCAAACTTGTTCCTTTAGGGCTGATTGAACTAATTGAATGAGTAGGAAGTTGAATGTGTTGTTAAATCCTTCTTTAGGGACTGCAAATACCTTGGTCAATCTCTGAACTTAAAGCTATCAATTGGGTTAAATCCTTCTTTAGGGACTGTTCGATTGATAAGGGTTTCTAGGACTGATTGGACTAGTAACTATATTAGGTCGGGACAAGGGCATTCATAGGAAACCTAAAAGGACAAGAGGAAGTTACAATATCAATTCAACCAAATAAAGTGGATAGTTGTAGGTAGAGCGATCTTCTCTAATTTGTTTTGCATTATTTGTTTATATTTTATTTTGTTTTCTTTTCAATCTCAATCAACCAAAACCCCCCTTTCTACTAATTGGTAAATACACTTTGCAAAGGAATACTTGATTCTCTGTGGGATCGACCTCTTACTTGCTTGCTATACTAGTTTGTAGGTTTGAGTTTTATTTTGATACGGTTTACAGACGACTAAAAACCGCTCATCAGAAGTCGATGTCGAGGAGGATTGGTCGATATCGAGTAAAACCTTAGTCGACATCGAGGAAATCTTGTCGATGTCGAGTTGCTTTCTGGTGTTTTCCCCTGCCGTTTTCTTGACCCCGTGGTTGCTTGTTGTTAGGAGGAATATCGAGACTTGCAATTAAAATATAAATAAATCAAAGCAAACCAGATTCCGTCCCTTGCAAATAATTACAAGACTCCCTCCCGATGTAGTAAGAGAAAGTCAGGATCGATCCACGAGGAAGCGTGCCAGCGGATCCTAGGCAACGACAAATCTCACGGCAGAAGTCGACCACAGTGCTCCATCTCGACTAGGGTAAGTCGACAGAAGATCGGACAAGTCGATACGAAGCAGCAGCAGCTCCCTGGTTTTACTCGATATCGAGGAAGCCTCTTGTCGATCTCGGGTACCTGCACAGGAGAAGCTACAACGATCTGGGATCGAATATCAGTACTCGATATCGACCAGATTTAGTCGATATCGAGGAGACAGAAACTAAAAAATGAAATAAATAAAGAACAAGGATGGTGGGATTTGAAGTAAACTGTAAATGTAAAGAAACTTCCACGATTAGGGTTTGCGACAACAATAACCAAGCATGCATAAGGCATGAATAAAACAGATAATCATGTAAATCGCCTCGAATGACCAAGCTTTCGCCTTTTCCAACAATTAGACAACTCTTTCAAGAAACCCTAATTGTATCTACCGATTTTATATTTATAATCCAAGTTGTTAGCATGGATCTCCATTAGATGGGTAACAAACACATAAAAGGTAGTAGATGCTCAAAACATGATAAAAGTCGGATCTTTACCTCAAACACGCGTGGCTATCATCGGGCTCGCCCCAACCTCAGAAGTAGGTGGACTACTCGCACTTCATTGCATTCGCAGACATCATTGAAAAGAAATAAACTACTTGCATTAAACCAAACAGAGCTTACAACCAAAAGAAGCCAATTTCGCTATCGCTTCACAAACTCCTCTTGGCCACTCCCTCTCTCTCTCTCTACCTCTATGTAACTAATTGTGTCTTGAATTGAATGAATAGAAATCAGCCCCTAAGGCCTTATTTATAGGCTTCCAATCCTTGCTAATCAAGGAAGGAAATCTCTATCTAATAATAAAGATAAAACTTAAATAAAAGAAACATTTATCTTTAAAAGGGAAATATATCTATAAAGCTAAATATCTTCATGTGCGGATAAATCTTCTTCTTCATGGATGGATCTTGATAGATGTGGATAGAATCGGACAACTTCGGATCCAAGCAAGCCCAAACCGCGTCGGACAGCTCACCGCATAACGCGGCCCAGAAAAGATCTCCTCGATATCGAGAAAATTACTCGATATCGAGTAACTGTGCGTCGTCGACATGGCTTCACTAGCTTGCTCGAGTAACATTTCCCCGATCTGGCTCGGACAGGCGGTTTTGGTCTTGTCGATATCGAGAAATTTTCTCGATATCGAGTAAAAGGTGCTCGAGCTCTTCTTCTCCTTGTCATCTCGAGCTGTCCTCTCCTTGATGAACTCAGATCGAGTTTCTGGTTTGTCGATATCGACCAAATTGGTCGATATCGAGCAGATCTGTCAGCTCTCAGCATTTTGCACTGTTCTTGAAACGCACTTTCCCGAGTCTTCGTTTGTCGGATTGACGTATATGAGCATGCGTTGGAAAGCTCCTTTCGAGGGCTACAACTCTTATGAAGACAGCAGAAGTTGACTCAGAATGATGAATGGAGAAAAATGGCCTTTTCTCCAGCTGCACCATCCTTAGCTTCTTCATGACTTTCCTTTATGCTCCAAAGTGCGTCCGATTTCTGTCAAATATAACAAAAACTACTGTAGACTCTATAATTTGGCAAAAAAAGTGTAAACTACATAGATTATGTATTATTCTATCCCAAATGCATGAAATGCATGCAAAAATTGATATAAAAGTAGATATAAAACATGGCATAAAACATGGATATCGTTGCTGATGCTTTTAACCTCCAGCCATGAAATTTGCTCTTTTGCTGGGCCAAAAGAGAAATCTAAGACCTCGTCGCCTATGGTGAAGGTGAGCAATCGTTGTTTGACACTAATCTTGGCATCTGCAGTAGCTAAGAATGGTCTACCAAGAATAATAGGGCTAGTAGGATCTTCATCACAGTCTATAATAAGGAAATCAGCGGGGATAAAGAACTTACCAACCTGGACAGGGACATTCTCAACCATACCTGTAGGGATGACCACTGTATTGTTTGCCATGTATAGCTTAACATCCACATGCTCTATAGACCCTATCTTTACCTTTCGCCGGATCGATAAGGGCATGATGCTCACACTTGCTCATAAATCACACAAGGGCTCATATTTATATTGTCCAAATCCCATAGTAACAGAAAACTTACCAGGGTCAGGTCTCTTCTCAGGGAAGTAGAGCACTTTGCATTCGCCGGCGATTTCTGAGATAGATCTTTTGTTGCGCAGGATTTCCTTGAGGAATTTGACATACGCAGGCATCCCTTGAAGAGCTTCTGTAAACAGAATAGAGACATTCAGTTCTCGAAGCATATTAACAAAACGTTTAAACTTACCTGTAGTGGGATCTTTTAGCGCCTTGGAAGGGAAAGGCAGTGTCTTTTTCTGCTTCGAAGCCAGAATAGATGTTGGAGGTGTTGCAGAGTCCTCGACATCGATCACCTTTTCCTCGACATCGACTAGGGTTTGTTCGATATCGATAACAGTGGTCGACTTCGAGTTGCTGTGCTGTGCAGACGAGTCTGGGCTTGGGTTCTCCTCGACATCGAGTTGGGTTTTGTCGATATCGACCAAGGTCTGGACGACATCGAGTTGCTTCTGCTCGTTGTCGAGTTGCTGTTCTGATTTGTCCTGCTGTTTTCCAACCTCTGGCTCGCGTAGTTGGTGCCCGCTCTTGAGCTTTATAGCTGTGACGTGTCCGGTCTTCCCCTTAGGATTTGGTTCTGTTTGCCCAGGGAGTTGCCCGGTCGGTCGTGTAATTTGAGCCGCGAATTGACTCATCTAGGTCTCTATGCCCTTCTTGCAGATATCTAGTTCTCTAAATCTTGTGTTGAAATTCTGGAGCTGATTACTGATGGTGCTTGTAGACTGCTGCTGTTGTGCATGATTTCGGCGTATCTCATCAAGGATCATCTGTAGATCATCCTTCTGATGGTCCCTTTCTGGATGTCCAGGAGCTCTGTATGGTGGGGGGTTCCTAGGGGCACCTTGGTTCCATTGTGGTTGTTGGAACCTTTGGTCCCCCATATAGTGATTGGGACCCCCTGCGTAAGCTACCTCTTCTTGAGTTTCTGCCATCCTGACTTGCTCTGTATGTGGGCACTCAGTAGTGGTGTGCCGCTGTGATCCGCATTCGATACAAGGTTGGTTGACAGAGAGATACTTGACTTGCTTGAGGAGCTTGCGGTTCTGATCTCTGTAGTACTGCTCCCTGACATCTGGGTCAATCTCCTTTGAAGGCTCATAGAGGGGCATGGATGGGGCTGGCCTGGCATAGATATTCTCATCATAGTTTGTTGGAGCCCCATACTTATTATTGTAGTTGGTAAGCTTGTCGAGGATGGCCCATGCGTCAGTTGGTGGCATCGTCAGAAACTCATAGCGAGTATACTGGTTGATCCTATCCTTAGTGATCAAGTCAAGAGAATTGAAGAAGATCTCCTGAATCACATAGGGTGGTTGTCCATGGGTAGGGCAGGATTATAGTAAATCCTTGTATCGCTCCCAAGCTTTTGCTAGCGGCTCCCCAGGCTTCTGTTTGAAAGTGTTGATCTTCTGGCGAAGGAGTGCTGTCTTGGCAGGAGGAAAGAATTTGTCGAGAAATTCCTGCTCCACCCGAGCCTATGTTGTGAGGGATCGCGGTTTCAGCCCTTCAAGCCATTTTAATGCTGGGCCAGCAAGAGACCATCGAAAAGCCTTCATCTTGACATATTCCAGAGTGGTACCTTCAGCAAGTGTACGACACATGTCAGAAAAGTTGGTAATATGTTCAAGAGGACATTCATTAAATCTTCCATAGAAGGTATTATTTTTAAGTTCAATAAGGAAGGGAGTGCGAATTTCAAAATTATTCTCAGGGATTAGAATAGTCGATTCAGGCACGACGAGAGTCGGGTGCATGTAATCCTCTGCAGTGGTAGGGTATTGGGCAAGTTCAGCTTCTGCTTGCTGCGCACGCTCAGCTTCCTGTTCCATTCCTGCTCTCTCAGCGGCGAGAGCAGCATTGTTAGCGGCTAGTTCCCTCTGAAGCCTCTGTATCAGCTGTTCCTGTTTTTCTGCGGCTGCCATGGCTCTTTTCAGTTTAGCGTGGACGTGTATAAGGCGTTCCGGATCGTCCAAGGCGTCAAACTCAGACTGTTGACCAGAACAACGCATACACTGCAAAATCAAAACCTTAAAGAAAACGTGAGATCTAACCACCTAACGCGCGAATGATTCCTTCCCCGGCAACGGCGCCAAATTATTGATAGGAGGAAATCGAGTTCAAAATATTATAAAATAAATCAAACCGAATTCGTGCCCACGCAAATAATTACAAGACTTCCTCCCGATGCAGTAGTGGGAAGTCAGGATCGATCCGCGAGGAAGCGTGTTAGCGGATCTCAGGCAGCGGCAAATCTTACGGCAGAAGTCGACTACAGATGCTCAATCTCGAGTAAAGTTACTCGACAGAAGATCGGGCAAGTCGAACAGAGCAGGCGGCGGGCTACGGCTTTGGTCGATATCGAGCAGAGGTTACTCGATATCGAGTAAACCCTTCGTCGATCTTGAGTACCTGCAAAACACAGAAGCTACGACGATCTTGGGAATCGATGATCAGTAGTAGATATCGACCTAAATTGGTCAAGATCGAGGAAAAACAGAACTAAAAAAAATGAAATAAAATAAGAACAAGGCTTTTCGAAATAAACTATGAATGAAAAAAAACTTCCAAGATTGGGGTTTGCAACAATGATAACCAAACATGCATAAGGCAAGGATAAAACAGATAATCATGCAAATCGCATCGAAGGACCAAGCTCTCGCCTTTTCCAACAATTAGACAACTCTTTCAAGAAACCCTAATTGTATCTACCGATTTTATGTTTATAATCCAAATTGTTAGCATGGATCTCCATTAGACGGGTAACAAACATATAAAAAGTAGTAGATGCTCAAAACATGATAAAAGTCGGATCTTTACCTCAAACACGCATGACTATCGCTTGGCTCACCCCAACCCTAGAAGTGGGTGGACTACTCGCTTCTCATCGCAATCGCAGACATTGATTGAAAGGAAATAACTTGCATTATACTAAATTCAAAGTCTTTACAATCCCGGCACTCCAACTTTCGTTGGATGCCAAAACCCTAAAACCTTTGAACTCCTAAATTTCTCTGTGGAACTACTTCTCTAGCTTCTGAATTGAATGATTGAAAAACTAGCCCCATGGGCTTTATTTATAGGGCTTAATCCTTGCTAATCAAGGAAAGCAATCTATATCTATATCTAAAGATAAAACATAAATAAAGATAAAACCTTAATTCTAAAAGGAATATCTAAAATATCTAAATATCTTCATGTGTGGATAAATCTTCTCTTCATGGGATAGACCTTGATATACTTGATAGAACTCGGATATCTCGCAACCCAACTCGTGATCGGACAGGACCAACAACGTCGCGGCCCAGGAAAGTTTTAGTCGATATCGAGCAGTTTACTCGATATCGAGGAACGTTGTCGTCGACTGGGCTTGACTGGTTTGCTCGAGTAACTTCTCCCCGACCTGGCTCAGACAAGTGCTTCTGGTCTTGTCGATATCGAGCAATTTACTCGATATCGAAGAATTGTTGCTCGGTATGTCTAGGTCCTCGGCTTCTCGATCAGGTGCTGCCTCCTCGACTCCAGATATGGCTTTAGGTCTTGTCGATATCGAGTAGTTTACTCGATATCGAGTAAGGCTCTGGACTCGGGTTGCTGGATTCAGAGTCCTCGATCCGGCTTGTCCTCGATCATGTTGTGCCCGGACATCTTTAGTCGATATCGAGGAAAAGTACTCGATATCGAGTAAGGCTCAGCTTCCGTCTTTGCTTCTTGGTTTTGTCCTGGAATGGCTCCAAATTCTGTAATATTAAACCAAAACTTATGTAGACCTCTATTTCTTGCAAATAAGCATATACTACATAAATTCGACATATTCCCAGCCCGAAATATGCAAAGTGTATAAAATAAGGAGCTAAAATGTGCATTTCAACATGACCATTTTGGTGGACATCAAATGGCAAGAAGAGACACATCCGGATTCGACATGAAGCTGTGAGATGGCTAATTGTGACTGGTGTGATCTGTCTGGAGTATGTGAAGTTTGAGAGAAATTTGGCTGATCCATTACCGAAAGGACTGACAAGAAGGTTGGTTCTAGATTCGTCTAGGGGGATTGGACTCAAGCCCATACGATGAGAGGTACACCACATCTCATTCCCCAGGACAGGTGTATCGAAGAAAGGTTGAGTCATGTACTCTTAATGAGTCCATAGCCCAAAGTTGGGTGGTCCTATTGAGAAGGACTTGATGGATTCACCGAAATCTGTAGAGGTTGAGCAAAAGGCTCTTGATGGTTTCATAGCCCTAATAAGGGTGGTCTATGCGAGATAGACTTGATGGAGCCACCTACGAGAGTGTGAAGGGTTGGTCTCCTTCTATGAAAGACATGGGTAGTCTTTCTAGAACACTCTTTAGCACCAAAGGTTAGAGATGACTACAAATTTGTAGGTATTATCGCGGAATCACTAAAGAACATGGAAGAGGTATGTGCTGCTGATGCCAGCTCTTGAATCAGAAGGTTCAAGACTCGTTCACCTATCTGATTTGAGAGTTTGCTCAGTTTCACTATGTGTTGGTTCAATCGCAAGACACCAACACTTAAGTATTTTTTCCTAAACTTTGCTCAGAACACTGTTTTCAAGTTTTATTATGAAAATCCTCAGTTCTTCGCATTTGTGGGGGACTGTTGGAGTAAATGCTTGAATTTGAGGGAAAGTGAAAGGTTTTTGTCCCACATTGATTTCTAGGGACATGAGAGGTTGCTTTAAAAGGGTTTCTTATTCAACCATGGTCTGAGTGATGGAATAGGAGTCTCACACGTGCACACCACCACCACTGCTGTCGGTCCTGTGGGGTGGGGTGGGGTGGGGTCTGTTTTTGGGTGACGTTTTATTAATTGGACTAGATGAGTCACAAAATAACTGTTGAGATTTTTGTGACTTATCTTTTTTGTTTTCCGATTTATTTCTCGTCTTTATCCCTCAGTTGTAACCGCTCTGATATTTCCGTCACGTTTTGAATGCAGAGCGTCTTTGTAACCGTTCCGAGATTCTCGCCTGCACTACCGACGAGGAGCGTCTCTTTTCTCCTTTAAAAACCAGACATCTCCTCTTCAGTTTCTCACTCGCAGAAAACCACCTCTCTCCCTCTCTTTCACCCTAGTTCTGAGCAAAGTCTTTCGTGATTTCAAACTCTTGTTTCAAGTGCACGAGTATGAGGGTGTGCTGTGTAACGTTGGGGGAGGAAGCCAGTTACGGTCGGGGCGAATTCGCTTCTAAGGCAGTGAGTTCTGCATATACCACGCCACAACCTTTCTGATTTTCTAAACACTTTTTCCTAGGGGTGGGCACAAAGCCCGCAAATCCCGGTCCCGTCCTGGGCCTGTCCCGGTCCCGTCCCGATCCCAGTGGGATTTTGAAAAAAAATAGTGAATCCCGTCCCGGTCCCATCCCGCAAAAATTATGCGGGACGAGACGCGGAATGATCCATCCCAATCCCGCAAATCCCGTCCCGTCCCGCATATATATAATATTATTTATACATTATGTATTATATTATATTATATATAATATATAATATAGTAATATAATATATATATATATAGTGTACATATTATTTTATATTACGTATACAGTGTGTATATATTTACATACACTAATATATACATTGTGTAAAGCAAGCTAGAGAAGGGGAAGATTAGCCAAACGACACTGGATAGTCTGCATCTTTGAAAATATACACTGAGTAGTACACACACTGTAATACATAAACAGTTATACAGTGTATATTATGTGTAATGTGTATGTACATATTATATATATAGGGTAACCCGGAAAATATAAAAAAATTATCGATCTAAATGTGTTACGTCTTTAAAAATCGTAAAATATATATTTTTTTTTTCATATTTTTATAATCATTTTTATTTGAGGGACAAGACCCGTCCCGTCCCGTCCCGTGATGTACAAGGCCCGCGCGGAATTGAAAAAAAAAAGTAAATCCCGTTCCGGTCCCGTCCCGCAAAAATTACTCGGGACGACCTCCGTCCCGTCCCGTCCCATCCCGCGCCGACCCCTACTTTTTCCAATAGTTTTCCAACTTGGTTTTCTTGAATAGAAGGCCCTACACTTGCACTTACATAGATAAGGTGTAACAGCCCGACATTTAATTTAATTTGTATCATTACACGGCATTAACTTGTAGCCGTTTCTTCCGTTTTTTTTCCAACCTCTTTAATTTGATTTAAGAGGCAAGGATTACATCATTTTTTTTTACACGCATATGCGGCATTGAATCGTATGCATTCAGGAGCTTGATGGCATACATTATGTATATATTCCATACTATATGTTTGTATATGAACGGACATGTGGGAATTTAAGATGTAGAATTATGAAATCTAATCTTTATATTATCAATGTATAAGGTGGTAAATCGATTACAATAAAGCAGCAATCATATGTATGCGTTAATGTAAGAATAGATAAACAAAATCCGAAGGAAGGTATAAAAGATGTGTTTTTATCTGCTTCGGGAGATATGTATTTTCATTTACCTCGGGAGATGAATGATAAATAAAAAATATAAAGAAACAAAACAAAATAAAACAAAACAATAATCATTACTCATTGCTACATGGATGATATCGATATTTATTGTTTCATCATTATAGGGATGAAATTTATCGATCACATTAAGCGATTTATAATATCAATTTCTTTACTTTCATCCTCGAAGTGATTTAATATTTTCTACTTAGGGAGACTGAATAAATTATACATAAACATGGTTAATTATATCTATAAATATCATAATATAACCTTCTAAGCATGTACGGAGTATAAGTTAATTTAGGCAATCTAATAAATAAGCAAAGTAATAGGGCTCCTGTATAACTCAGTTTAATTAGAAAAATCAAATTGTATTTACCTTCACGACGGCCTAGAGCTCTAGGCTAGGGCTAATTAATTATGTATACATACTCTTCGGGGATGTATTTATATACTTCACAAGGGCAAAATAAGCAATCCAGCAACACAAACCTTTCTTCCTCGTTTTGGATTTCCAGAGACGGTGACGGCCGCAACTGTTCCTGGGCTCTCCCTTGCGTCACGGTTGCAACCCGACACCAAACTACTAGATTTTCGACTCCAAGAGGTTGTTGGTCAATAATTCATATTTAACATACATAAAAATGTGTTTTGGGATAAATTGTGGAACGTTCCGGAAGAATGTGGAATGTGGCGGAAGTCTCCGGAATGTGGTGGAATATTCTAGAAGCATGTAGAAGAGTGCGGAAGACTCCGGAAGTGTGCGGAACCTTATGGAAGGTTCCGGAACCGTGAAGAGTCTAGGTGTGCCTAAACTAGTGTAGAGTTCTCCGGAAGCTTGGAGAACATTAGAAAAATGTATGGAGGAGTCTAGAAGGATAGAGATGATTCTAGTGTTGGAATATTCTAGAGATGTTCTAGGACTCTTGTAAAGGAGGGAATGGCCTATAAATAGGCACAAGGAGCTCATGTTGTGAGAGAGCAAGCAAGGTGAGTGCTCCTCCAAATGAGTGTGAGCATGTGAGGTGTTGTGTAGCCTAGTATGTGATCGATTGAGCATGAGGGCGTCTCGATCACACGAGTGTGTGGTCCACCAAAGAGCGAGGTTAGTCTCTTGAGTCGAGTGGTGTACGTGAGTCTTGTATTTGTGAGAGGTGTACTTGTGTACATATATAATACAAGTTCTCATTTGTAAGTGGAGTTTGGTCCATCCGAGTCACACGTGATCGAGTGATTAGCTACCCCGTATTTTCCCCAACAGAGGTGGTGATATTTCTGGTTTTCGTTCAAGTTCTGTGAAGATTATGGTCTTAATTAGTGTTCATTGATTGAACATCTTTTCACACATTTAAGTGTCTCTATTTCTATCATGGCATTTTGGTTAGGCGAAAAATTCATGAAACCACCCTTTATTTAGGTTGATTTGCAAATAACCACCCCATATTTAAAAATTGTCAAATAACCATCCATTAAACATACATTGGTTGCAAGTAACCACCCATGTCCATTTTCTTGTTAAACCCCGCCTAATTTAACGTGAAAAGATATTCATACCCTTATTATTTTTTAATAGTTTTACATATTTCTTTAGATACCAACCGAGAAAACATTCCACCGGAGGCTCGATGAAAACGTTCCACCAGAGGATATGAACAACCCCCTTCGAGAGCGAAGAAGACCCGATGAAAACGTTCCACGTACCGAAGGCCGTCATTGTTGGAGCCGACGAACAACAAGAGGCGCCACCGGAGCTGTTGAGGTTAGACACTCATCACCCTTTTTGTTTAGATTAGGAAAATTTTAGGGTTTTATTTGCCCCTTTTGAAAACAAATTAGGGATTTGTGTGAATACCATCTTCTCTACTAAGGCAACCGGAACTGTTGAGGATTAAGTAGAGATTTGTATCTATCTATATTGGTGGATTTGGTTGTTTTTGTGAGGATAAAGTTGGGTACTAAAGTATTCATGATGGGATGATTTAAAAAAAAAAAAGTATTCATGGTGGGAACTTTATTGAAAATAAATTAGGGATTTGCAGGAAATTGGTTGTCCCCTCCCATTTTGTTTTGTGTTTTCATGGTCCCCTCCAATTTCTTTTGGGTTTTCATAGTGGTGGGAACTATGTTGAAAACGAAATTGGGACTAGCAGGAACTTTATTTTCCAATTGTGTGGGTATTATTTAAAGAAGATGGTCCCCTCTAATTTTGTTTTGTATTTTGTCATTTTTCATTGCTTTTCTACAGGTATAAGAAGATGAAACGTGTTGTTATGGAGACCGAATTCAACCCATCAGAAACTCAAGCATCTCATACAGGGTTCAGATTCATCTTCTTCGGATAGTGATTTCAGTTTCAAAGACAGTGAAGATGAAGATGATGATATTTTCATGAAGTTTGTAGATAATGATGTAGATGATGACCTTATGCATATCGTGGGAGAAGAGATGAAAGATGATATTGGCATAGATGTGGTTAGAGCTGGCAAGCCGATCGTTCGGGTCGGGTTCGGGTCAGGCTTGCTCGGGTGGGATCAATTCGGGTAAAATTTATGGTCGGGTATTGGTCGGGTCGAGTTCGGGTCGGGTTCGATCATAATGAATTTTAGAATTGTTGGGTTTCGGGTTAAGTTGGGTCATGCCCATTCAAGTTCGGGTCAAAGCGGGTCGGTCTCGTTCGGGTTTCGGGTCAAGAGGCAGGTCGGTCTCATTTGAGTTTCAAATCAAAGTGGGTATAGCGGTATAGTTGGTTTGAGTTTTCGGTCGAATCATATTCAACCCGTTTGGAATTTGGATAATTAGGTTGATTTTGACTCGGTTGAATACTTAAATATGTAATTTACTTAAAATAAATGATTTTAACTCGGTTGAATACTTAAATATGTAATTTACTTAAAATAAATGATTTTGACTCAGTTGAATACTTGAATATGTAATTTTGACTCGGTTGAATACACTCATTGTTATTGACTCATCGGTTGTCGACCGATTTTCAAAAAAATCATAATCGGAAATTCGATATTCGGCAACATCGTCCTTTTTTAAACATTTAAACCAATTGATCGGTGCTATAATTAAATCAAATTAATTGTACATTTAGGTTTTAACCTTACTTTAACTAGCATGTTGCAAATTGACTTATTTGTGGTTTGACTATATCATTGGCCCATATCATTTTCAATGCCCATTTCATTTTTAGCTTTTGGCCCATTAGTTTTTTTTTCCTTATTATTATTAGCTTTAGGCTCATTTAGGTATTGCTGATTGTTGTTGGTTTCGAGAAGGATATTTTGTTGGGTTGTTAGTAGTTGTTGGAAGGATATGTTGTTTGGTTGCACGCTATGCAACGATTAATGAACTTTTAGCATTTTTGACTCGTAATATGTATCGATGTTTTGATTTGATGTATGGCGGTTGACTTACTTGACTCATTGACTTATCTGCTTATCTATTGATTTTACTTGAGTTTTTATTCATACGATAACAATTAACAAAAATAATTGGTGTTTTATATGTTAAAGTATAATCATAAACTTGTGTTAAAATAAAAAAAACATTTAACATTCAAGTATTAAAATGTTGATGTTAAATAACCATTTCAATTCGGGTCGGGTTGGGATGGGTCGGGTTCAAAGTCGGGTCGGGTTTGGGTCGGGTCGGGTTTGGGTCGGGTCGGGTTTATCTGTGTTCGGGTCTGTTTCGGGTCGGGTCAAGTTCGGGTCGGGTTCGGTCTCGGGTTCGGGTTATGAATGACTCCATATTTTCGGGTCTCAGTCGGGTTCGGGTTCGGGTTCGGGTGAGTCAGGTCGGGTCAGATTTTGCCAGCTCTAGATGTGGTTCTTTCTGATGACCTTGAATCGTCACAAAGTGGAAGTGACTCTGATTCAAGGAGAAAGCCACAGTAATCATCTTTACTTATAATTTGAATGATCTTAATGCTAATTTTTTTATATTGATTGTGAAATGTTTTGTTTATTGATAGGTATCCTGAGTTTAACCCACAAGTGGATTCCAAGAAGCCTATTGTTCTAAAAAGTGGTATGGTATTTGGTTCAAATGACATATTTAGAAAGGTTTTGTCTCAATATAATATTGAAAATGGCGGTGACTATTATTATCTCCACAATGACAAGTCGAAGTTGTCAGTGTATTCCAAGTATAAATGTGAATGTGGCATCCAACATTCAAGAAAGAAGTGCGTGTGTAAGCGGACATTATGTGATTTCAAGGCTTGTGGAAGAAAAATGGGACCAGATGGAAGCTTTCAGCTAAAAAGCTTTAATCCAGAGCATACTTGCGGTTGGCAACACAAAAATCATAAGGTGACTTCAGATTGGTTGGTTAGAATATATTTAGAGAATTATAGAGATGATCCGCATTGGCGATTGAGAGCATTCAAGAAGGCAGTCCTTAGAGACTACAAAGTGGAAATTAGTACTTCTCAAGCATGTAGAGCTAGATTGCGTGCTTACTTGATGTGCCAAGGTGATGCCTAGTCACAATATGGGAAGGTGTGGAATTATGCTGCAACCATTATGAAATGGAATCTCGGTAGCTCAGCATATATGAAGGTGAGTTCTCCACAAAAGCCAATATTTCAAAGATTGTATGTTTGCTTGGATGCGTGTAAGAAAGGTTTCTTGGATGGATGTATGCCAATTCTTGGCCTAGATGGTTGTCATCTTAAGGGGGCATACACCGGTCAGATTCTCACTGCGGTTGGAATGGATGGGAACGAAAATATCTTTCCTGTGGCATATGCTGTGGTTGAGGCTGAGAGAAAAGAAACATGGGTTTAGTTTCTAGAAAGTCTTGTAAAAGATTTAGGCTATGCAAGCATCACGTACATTCATGTCTGATAGACAAAAGGTAACTTTTCTTGAATTAACTTATATTAATTGATTTACGAATTTTAATGAACCAATATTTTTTATATTTATGGACAGGGCTTGATTGAAGCATTAAATCTTGTAGTTCCTATGGCTGAGACTAGAGTATGTGTTAGACATTTATATAACAATTTAAGAGTCAAGTGGCCTGGAAAAGCATATAAGGATGCATTGTGGGCAGCTGTAAGAGCAACTACAAGGGTTGATTTCGACGAGGGAATTAATTTCATCAAGGAGGCCGATGAGGGAGCTTTCTCGTATTTGATGAGAGCCGATCCAGGTACATGGTCCATTCATGCATTTAAGCATTCCAGCAAGTCAGACATGTTGTTGAACAATGTATGTGAGACATTCAATAGCTACATATTGGAAGCTAGAGAGTTCCCTATACTCACTATGTGTGAGTGGATAAGAAGAAAATTGATGAACAGATTTGTATCGAAGAATGAAGGTATGAAAAATTCTGTAGAGCTCATTGGGCTAGAGGTGACAAATTTGAGGTTGACCAAATGGATCGGAGGTATGTGGTTGATTTGAATTCAAGGAGTTGTGGATGTTTCAAGTGGCAACTAACTGGTATCCCATGCCCTCATGCCATTGCTTGTATTATGATGAGAAGATTGCAAATAGATGCATTTGTTGACAACTATTACAGAAAGGAAACTTACTTGAAAGCATATGGACAAATTATTGAACCACTTCCTGGTCCTAAAGAATGGGAGAAAAGTGGCATGATTCCGCCTGGGCCACCTGAGTTTATTGTTCAGTCTGGAAGGCCAAGAAAGGCCAGGAGGCGACAAGCTGGAGAAAAGGCACCTAAGAAGAAACAAAGACATAGAGTTGGGAAGAACAAGTGCTCTCGTTGTGGAGTCAAAGGGCATAGAAAGCCAAACTGTACGAATCCTTCCAAGGCACCAGAATCACTCAAGCCAAAAAATGTGGGAGGGAGACCCAAAGATCCAAAAACCTTGCATGTGACTTCACAATTTAGGAAGATAAAGCGGAAAGAGGTAACCCTACTCTTGTGATGTTTATTTTGCTAATATGCGGACTGATTCTCTAATTTTGCTAATATGTTACATGCCCATGTTTTTGTAGGCTTGTCAAGCACATGTTCCTACTAATTTTGCTCATCTCCGACTAAGTGATTCACCATCCCAATCCACTGTTAGAGAGCATGTGTTAACAACCCAATCTCAAGCATCTAATGTCGGGTCATGAAAAGCTCTCAAATTCAGGGGTCTGCCAACAGGAAGGACAAAGTTACAAGTTCATGAAAAGATTGACATATTTGGCCTGCTTTTTGTCTTCCAGCTGCAAACGTTTAGGCCTGATTTTTTGATGGAGAAAAACATGTCTTATGTGTCAATTATTTGCCTATGTGGCTTAATTTTTGGTGTAGAAAGCAAACCTCTTTCACTTTCTTTACCTGTTGGTGTAAACAGCTTGAATTTTGAGGCTTAATTTACCTTCTTTTTATTACTGTGTGATGATAATATTTCATAGTTTAATTTTTAAAAAGAGGTATAATTGTCTTTTCATATTAAATTAGGTGGGGTTTAAAAAGAAAATGGGTATGGGTAGTTACTTGCAACCAATGTATGTTTAATAGGTGGTTATTTGACAATTTTTTAATAAGGGGTGGTTATTTGCAAACCAACCTGAATAAAGGGTGGTTTTATGCATTTTCGCCTTTTGGTTATTTTGGTCCCTATTTTGTCCATCTGTAATAAGCCACTTTTGACACAAGACTTGCACGTGGATCTCGGGGTATATAAGCTGAGATGTGATGGATGTTAGATAGGGTTTTTGGGATTATCAAAAGCTCAGCTTTATCGGCAACCGTCAGGGTTTATACCCTCTTATCAATCAAAGAAATGGTGCCTTGAATGCATTGATTTTCATTGTTGTTTCTGTTACTGCTTGCTGCAGTAACACTTGTTTTCATTGAGGTTCTTCACATGGTATCAGAGCGAAAGGTAAAGTTTAGCAGTGGAAGTTACTCTTTTCCATTACGACAAGATGTTCAACAGAAACAATGGAGGAGGAAATGGTGGAAACCAAGGAAATGAAGGAGGTAACCAAGCTAATCTTAACGACCCTTTATATTTGTCTAACTCAGATCACCCTAGAGCTCAGTTGGTAGCTATTCCCTTTGATGGATCTAATTATATAACTTGGAGTAGAGGAGTAGCTATGGATCTAGGTGCTAAATGCAAGCTGGGTTTTGTAAATGGAACTTGTGCTAGACCAGAGGAAGAATCTATTGATCTTCCGGGGGGGTTAAAGATTATTATGTGGTGAGATATTGGATGCTGAATTCTATGAGTAAGGGAATAGCTGAGAGTTTGATGTTTGTTGATTCTGCAAACCAGGTGTGAGATGAGATTGTAGAAAGATACAGCCAGAACAATGCTCCTAAGGTATTTCAGATCAAGAAGAAGATAAGCAATGTCTCTCAAGGGAACATGAGCTTAGAAGATGTTTATAACACTCTTACGCGTTATTGGGATGAGTTGCAAGTGCTTGAAAAGTTGAATGAGTGCACTTGTGGGGTAATGAAACAGTGCAGATGTGATTTGGTCAAGAACTCTGCTGAGATAGAATCAAAGAATAGATTGATCCAGCTATCAGCTTGTTTGAATGATGGAAATAAGGCTGCCAGGAATCAGATTCTTGTTGCAGATCCTTTACCCATGGTTAACAAGGCTTATTACATTTTACAATAAGTAGAAAAAGGAACAACAACAGTAGGTTCAACTCAGTCAGCTATGTCAGATGCAAATGCCTTTGCTGTGAGCAAAGGGAAATTCAGTTTCCAAAAATCGAGTGCTGCTAACAACCAGCAACCTAAGAAGGACTAAAAGGAGATAAAAAGTCTTAAGAGTGAGATGAAGTGCTCACATTGTGGATACAAGGGTCATCGAGCTGACACTTTTTCAAATTACATGGCATACCAAATTGGTACAAAGAACTTAGAGAAGGCTAGAAAGGGAATAACAACAACAGAGGATCAGCAAATGATGCAGCGTCTGGCAGCTCGGGTATGATGAATAGTCCTCTTGATGATGAAGGGATAGATAGAGAAGGAGACAATCAGATAGATACAACAATGATGAATGTTGTTGATATAGCAAAAGTAATTCGATAAAAGATCCAGGGGCATAATCGTCATTTACGAGGTGACATTAATCAAACTCTAATTCAGACTATATATAATTGTGATTTACTAGGGTTTACGGAGGCTCCCTGACAGCCGACACACTCTGACTTGAGCGCCGAAGGCTCCTCCGGGGAGCGAGCCCCACCTCTTCCTCTCCTTCTATGCAGGTGGTCGATCGATCGATGCCGAGAAGGAAGAAGGTGCAGATTTAAGCACTTACATTTGGCGCCGTCCGTGGGGATTTGATCAAAAAGCCATAAGACCGGATCTCTCGATGTAAAAAATAACAAAGATCGATAGTGGATGAGGTTGCATGAAGCGGTGGATCTGCAGGAGTAGCAATGGCCACCGCAGCCACCACGGCGTCCTCCGCCACACCCAATCGATGATGTGAAGGATGTCCAGAGTCGTCGGATCGATTCAGGTATCCCGGAAGGATATCCTCGATCTCCGAAATCCGAATCCGGCTTGCCTTGCAGTTTCGGATCGAGAGGCCGCCCGGATCTGCAGGAGTAGCAATCGCCACCGCAGCCACCACGAGGTCCTCCTTCGAGCCTCCGTCGCCACTATAGCCACCGACTTTGGCCTCTTTTGTCGCTCTTGATGTGAATCCGATTGGATGAGGTTTGGGATCGCACCGAAAGCACGCCCAGATCTAGTACTTACAAAAACAGCCGCCGAGTCCGACCTCCGTCATTTCTCTGTGCCACTCTGGTTGGACCTGCTTTGGGGTTGCGCCATAGCCACCGCTACCAAGCATCCCCGCATCGAAGACGACATGGCTGCCCAGCGCAGCACACACAAAGCGCTGATGCGCCAGGCACGCCCGCGGATCCCTTCGCCGCCGTCGAGATCGGGGCCAGAGACGGGATGATGGCCGAGGATGTAGCTTCGAGATAAGCTCTCACCCGCCATTGATGCCCGCCATTGAAGTGACAGTGGAGTTGTTGGCCTTCGGATCTGGCGAGAAGACTCGAGGTCAGCCTCGAAATCCAGCGCCGCCGCCACTCTCTCCCAACCTTACGAAGAAGATGATGGCTTCGTTTGCAAATCTGAAGTAATTACAAAACCAGCTCAAAGTTCTTGAAAATCGCAGCTTAGCCCACAAATTTAAGCTAATTGTGGAAAAAGGCCCAGCTTCTATAAGGCAGGATGTCTCACTTGGAAGTGCAACGTATCGGGCCCGACCGGTCCGACATATGAGACGCAAAAGCTAAGTTCTCTATGTCCAATTTTGCTGAAAAGTTTGATATTTAGTTAATCATATTGCATGGTTAATTGCATCGGTGACATATCAATTCTTGAAATGTTTACATGTGCATCTATATATCGAACAACATTATATATATATAAAAAATAATTAACGAATCGCCGCTCAAGGCCAATAGATCGCCACTCATGGCCAACGAATCCCCACTCATGGCCAACAGAATCGCCACTTAAGGCCAAAAGATCACCAATTTCAGACCACTAGTACGCCACTTAAGGCCAAAAGATCGCCGATTTCAGGCCACTAGTACGCCACTTAAGGCCAAAAGACCACCGATTTCAGGCCATGAGTACGCCACTCAAGGCCAAAAGAATCGCCACTCATGCCCAATGGATCGCCACTTAAGGCTATAAGAATCGCCACTCATGACCAATGGATCGCCACTTAAGGCCAAAAGAATCGCCACTCATGGCCAATGGATCGCTACTCAAGGCCAAAAGAATCGCCACTCATGGCCAATGGATCGTCACTCATGGCCAATGGATCGCCACTCTAGGCCAATAGAACGCCACTCAAGGCCAATATAACGCCAATCAAGGCCAATAGAACGCCACTCAAGGCCAATATAACGCCAATCAAGGCCAATAGAACGCCACTCAAGCCCAATATAACGCCAATCAAGGCCAATGAAATGCCAATAGATCGCCACTTATGGCCAAAGAATCGTCACTTAAGACCACCTAAAGCCAATTCTAAGCCATAATAATGCCATTAAGGGCCAACAAAAGTCAAAATCAAGCGATAAGAATGCCATTCAAAGTGAAATGCTCAACCCTAATGAAAATCATCAAATTGTCAATCATAAATAAAATTTAAGCAATAATGTCATCAACTGACACTGTTTCTCCTTTATGGCAAAAAACCCTTTTAATTATTTTGAGCAACAACTTTCAGATGATCGGTTAATAGCGCACCATGCATTATATTGTGTTATTCGGTTGAGAAAGCTCAAGCTTGCAGGATACAACGAAGACAAGGGGCAAGCATTACTGGTGATCTTTGATCATAACAAGTGAAGAATATCAAACTATTCGTCTTCCCTCATCACTAGATTGTGATAAGGAAACCCGAGGGGCAATTGATATAGCAAAAGTAATTCGATAAAAGATCCAGGGGCATAATTGTTGTAGGAAGAAATCGAGATTTGCAATTAAAATGTAAATAAAGCAAAGCAAACCAGATTCCGTCCCTTGCAAATAATTACAAGGCCTCCTCCTGATATAGCAGCGGGAAGTCAGGATCGATCCACGAGGAAGCATGTCAGCGGATCCTAGGCAGCAGCAAATCTCACGGCAGAAGTCAATCACAGGTGCTCGATCTCGAGTAAAGTTACTCGACAGAAGATCGGGCAAGTCGAACAGAGCAGGCGGCGGGCTACGGCTTTGGTCGATATCGAGCAGAAGTTGCTCGATATCGATTAACCCTTTCGTCGACGTCGACGAACCTGCAAAGACAGAAGCTACGGCGATCTAGGTGATCGAATGTCAGTACTCGATATCGACCAGTTTTGGTCAAAATCGAGGAAACAGAAACTTAAAACGAAAGAAAGTAAAGAACAAGGCTTTGCTGGATTCGAAATAAACTATATCAAGGAAAACTTCCAAGATCGGGGTTTGCAACAACGATAACCAAACATGTATAAGGCAAGAATAAAACAGATAATCATGCAAATTGCATCGAAGGACCAAGCTTTCGCCTTTTCCAACAATTAGACAACTCTTTCAAGAAACCCTAATTGTATCTACCGATTTTATGTTTATAATCCAAGTTGTTAGCATGGATCTCCATTGAATGGGTAACAAACACATAAAAGGTAGTAGATGCTTAAAACATGAAAAAGGTCGGATCTTTACCTAAAACACGCGTGGTTATTGCTGGGCTCACCCCAACCCTAGAAGTGGGTGGACTACTCGCGCTTCATCGCAATCTCAAGCATTGATGAATGAAAAGAAACTTGCATAAACTATATTCAAAGTCTTTACAATCCCGGTCCTCCAACTCTCGTTGGATGCCAAAACCCTAAAACCTTTGAATTCCTAAACTTCTCTGTGGAACTACTTCTCTAGCTTCTGAAGTGGATGATAAAAAAAACTAGCCCCATGGGCTTTATTTATAGGGCTTAATCCTTTCTAATCAAGGAAAGCAATCTATATCTATATCTAAAGATAAAACTTAAATAAAGATAAAACCTTAATTCTAAAAGGAATATCTAAAATATCTAAATATCTTTATGTGTGGATAAATCTTCTCTTCATGGGATGGACCTTGATATACTTGATAGAACTCGGATATCTCGCAACCCAACAGCCCAACTCGTAATCAGACAGGCCCAACAGCGTCGCGGCCCATGGACTTTTTAGTCGATATCGAGTAGTTTACTCGATATCGAGGAACGTTGTCATCGACTGGGCTTCACTGGCTTGCTCGAGTAACTGCTCCCAGACTTGGCTCGGACATGTGGTCTTGGCCTTGTCGATATCGAGCAATTTACTCGATATCGAAGACATGTTTCTCGAGGTGTCTTGGTCTTCTTCTTCCCGATCAGGTGCTGCTTCCTCGAGTCCAGGTGTGGCTTCAAGTCTTGTCGATATCGAGTAATTTCTTCGATATCGAGTAAGGTTCTAGACTCGGGTTGGCTTTGTCTTTAGTTTCTCGATCAGCACCTCCTCGACCAGGCTTCGCTCGGACTTCTTTGGTCGATATCGAGTAAAAGTACTCGATATCGAGTAAGGCTCAGCTTCTGTCTTTACTTCTTGGTTTTGTCCCAGAATGGCTCCAAATTCTGCAATATTAAACCAAAACTTATGTAGACCTCTATTTCTTGCAAATAAGCATATACTACATAAATTTAACATATTCCCAGCCCGAAATATGCAAACTGTTTAAAATAAAAAGCTAAAATGTGCATTTTAACATGGACATTTTGGTGGACATCAATAATTGTCATTTACGAGGTGATGTTAATCAAACTCTAATTCAGACTACATATAATTGTGATTTACTAGGGTTTACGGAGGCTCTCTGACAACCGACACACTTTGACTTGAGCGTCGGAGGCTCCTCTAGGGATCGAGCCCTGCCTCTTCCTCTCTTTCTATGCAGGTGGTCGATCGATCGATGCTGAGAAGGAAGAAGGTGCAAATTTATGCACTTACAGTTGTGTATCAGGAGATTATGAAGAAGATGAAGCAAAACAGCATCAATGAGAATCCGTATGCTAACTTTGCAAGGTAAAGTCTCCTCCTCTGTTACTGTTTTAAATCATTCTTCAAGTTAAGATGTTGAACGGATTGTGGATACTGGGGAAACTGATCAAATGATGCCTTATGATGGATATGTGCACAACAAAGTGCAATTAAGCAAGCTTGTGCATATTGGTTTGCCAGATGGAACTAGTAAAGGAAATGGAAAAGCTGCAAATCACAGATAATGTGCCTTAAAGGATTTCCTATTGGTGCTAGATTTTAGGCATTGCATGTTATCAGTTGGAAAGTTTCTGGATGATAATGAACTAATAGCAATCTTTACTCGCACCTCTTGTCATGTTCAGGACCCTAGAACTAGGAGAGTGATGCTTTCGGGGAGGAGGAGACATGGTCTATACAAGGTGCTTACTTCTGATCAAGTACAGAGCTGGAAAGGTTGGAAGACAAATGAAGATAAGAAGCATTTTGAAGACTATTATATAAGATAAGATTTTACCTATTTTCGCTATATATGAACATATTTTTAGAAGATAATAATTTTATCAATATATTACATGGTCATACTAATTAAATAACTTTATCAATAACTTCATCATATGAATATGTTTTTAGAAGATAAAAAGTTTTGACGAAATTGAAATAATACTTAGCATGGTCATACTAATTAAATAACTTTATCAATAACTTTACCAATATGGAGAAGATAAAAGGTTTTGGGTAAATTGAAATAATACTTAGCCGTGTAAAGGTTATCAACTCATTGAATTCAATTTTTGTTAATATAGTTTCCCCAATTATTTTATATATGGATATAATTTTGGAAGAGTTTAATCATAATTTTTTATGAAAGATCTATCGTGTTTGCGGATAAAGAAATAAAATTTTCCAATCTTGAAGGTATTGATATATTTATGACATATATTTTTGGATTTTATACATGTATAATTATGGATAGATTTTTAGATTTTGAGCTATATATAGTTTAGATTATTATATTTTTTTTATTAGATAATAATTCAAGGACCAGGCAAACCTAGCACCTCGAGAGGCCAACAAAGTCAGCAGATGGCGAACCGTCTAACATACAATTAAAAATAAAAATGATGCAATACAAAAAGAGGCAAACAAACAACCCTAGTTGAACAAATGAGCCTACCCCAACAAAGTTGAGGACAACGTAGACTAAACCCGGAGCCAAACGCCACCAAGAGATGACACCGCTGGACAGCGGTACATCAGGAGTCCCCGTGGACAAGAAAATATCCGAAAGACGGAGTCGCCTCGATGCACACCGCCTCGCCCCAGCCAAACCCGACAACGAACGCCAGAGCCCCAACTCAGACTAGGACTGCCAAGAATAACCGGAAACACCGCTGAAAACCACCCATGTAGAAAACACACCAAAAGGCCCTATCGGGATTTTATGATCAAGACCCTTACAGAATTTTTATTAGACCCTTTCGGACGGATTTACTTAAAGTATTCCGGAAAATCCTTTTCGGGATTTAAATTAGCCCTTTTGGGATTTGATCAGACCCTTTCGAGATTTTTTTTTGTTTATAATATATATATATATATATATAACAGATATATTGTGCACAGCCCTTAGGGTGTACTTTGTGCACAATTGTAAGTCATTGATCGTATGAGAATGGATGGAGGAGATTAAAAGGAGGTTTTATATATTTTTTAATTAAATGGAGGTGGGGCCCACACACTAGTAGTGGAATCCGGATCTAGCCTCTCAAATGAGGCGCGTTTGAATCTGTGGTCGGGTGGAGGAAAGTGAATAAAACCCTAGGCCTCCTTTTTCATCTTGGTGAAAATTCAAATCTGAAATCGCCACCACCATGGGGAAATCAGATATGAAATCTCGGTGGAAAATCTTATCCGAAATCGATAGTTAGGGCAGTTGTGGCCGGCGGGGTAGTTACATGTGCCAGAAGAGGTGGACACTAGTGGTCGGAAAGGCGAGAGGAAGGGCGACGACGAGGGAGTGTGGTTGTGGTGGTTGCAAGGGCCGCTGGGGGTTCGTCGTTGAGGCGAGGCGGCAGTTCTTGTAAGCGGTGAGGGCAGGGCAGGGTTGCGAGGCCGCTGGGGGTTCGTGGTTGAGGCGTGGTTGTGAGGGGCGGTTGTGGTGGTTGCGAGGTGAGGGCAAAGTGGGGTGCGTGGGGGACCAGGGAACGGTTGTTTTCGGATCTGTGATGTCCGCATATTTAGTCATATTTTGCATCATGTTTTCATCTTGTTTAAGTCCTTTTATTAGCTTTTATGTTGGGAACGTAAGGAAAATGTGTAGTTATGCTTAATATTACAAGATATGGAGTCTACACAAGCTTCGGTGTGATTTTATAGGTTTTGGAGGTGATTTGGAGGAGTTTTGATGCACTTTAGACCTTAATGAAAAATCATGAAGGCAATGGAGAAGCACACTAAAAGGGAAAAGAGGTGCAGCTAGAGAAAAGCCTTGTTTTCTCCATCCATCACTTTGATTTAAGATCTGGAGCCTTCATCAGAGTTGTAGTCCTTGAAAAGATCTTTCCAACGCATATTTGTATGCATCAATCGGATGAGCGAGGACTCGGAAAAGTGTGATTAAAGTCAGAGTCGAAAAGTTGGAGAAAAACAGAACTTACTGCATTCGAACAGATACCTCGACGCCGACACCCAGACTCTCGGCGTCGATACCCTGCACACCAGCATAATTTTCTGCGGGCTGATTTAATTTCTTAGGGTTTTCATCTAAACTCCTTTTAGGATCTTTTAGTTAGATAGACTTGGGATATTTTATCCTTCCTTAGATAGATTATATTATTTTCCTAAGATAAAATCTCTTTCCTTGGAGATTAAGTCTTAATTTCTATCTTTAAATAAAGCCAATTAGAGGCTAATTAGGGGGCATTGAAGACACGCTGAATTGACAGCCGCAGAGGAATTGATCAGACGCTGAACGAACAGCAAGAGGAACGTGAGTTTTGGAGTTTTTGGTTGAAGGTTTTGACATTGGTTTTGAGGTTTGATTTTATGCAATTTCAGATTATGTTTTATTCAATTTTCAACATGTTTTCTATAGCTATGTGTGAGTAGTTCCCCTTCTTCTAGGGTTGGGGTGAGCCCAACAATAGCCATGTATGAAAGCTTGAATCTATGAAGTTTTTATGAGTTTGTCATCATCTGTCTTGTGCTTAAATCCTTTGCAAAAGTTGAGAACAATTCCATGTTTATGATTATGAAGCGAAAGTGGATTTAATTATGAATTTGGATAGTAATTAGAAATCTTTGACGAAAGTAAAAGGGATCTAATTAAGAAAAGATAGAACGAATAGGTTTTATGCGAAAGCCTCTATTCTCTATTTGTGAAGTATGCGAAAGCTATCTTTTGATGATAAAAACATGATCTTTGTTCTATGATTCTTGTGTGGTTTATGCATGGTTGTTGTTGTGGTTATCCCTTGACCTTGAAAGTTCTTTTTATATTGTTTACATCCCTAAAACCCCTTGCTTTTTGTTCTATTTCGCTGCTGGAAAACAAACAATCACTCGACATTCATCACTTCTCTCGCCCATCCCCTTGATATCGACATCTCTAGTCGATATCGACCGCCTTTGCTACTGATTTTTGTGTGTTGTTAGATCACAGGAACTACTCTAGAAAGTATTGTCCTCTCTCCAGTGGAACGATCCCGACTTCCGCTATCTACATAGTGGGAATTGAGGTATTTTATTTGTGGTTGATTTCCCATCGCAACAAATTGGCGCCGTTGCCGGGGAGGGTAACAATCGCCATCTAGAGTAGTTGATTTTCGGAGTTGGGACTAGCCCACCTCCTCCTTGCTTTCTAACGCTACTTGTTCGCTTCTTGTGCTTGTTTTGGGAGGTGTATGCGACACGCTGATCGCATAATAGAGTTTGAGGCTTTAGACGAACCGGAGCGTTACTTTCATCTAAGAGAAAGGCTAAAGGGAATCATGGCCGAACGTGAGACCCTTGAGCAAACAGTGGAGAGGCTACAAAGGGAGAACCAAGAGGCCAATCGTGCTCGAGAACAAGAGGCCGAGAGGGCACGTCAAGCGGAGGAACAACTTGCTAGGATTCCTCGCAATGCTCGGCAATATATGCACCCACCTCTTAGGATGCCCGCATCACCTATTGTTTTCCCCGACGCTCCCGCTAATTTTGAGATCAAGACAAACTTCATTGCCATGGTCAAGAAGATCCAATTTTCGGGGAAACCAACGGAGTGCCCTATGGAGCATGTGCGCGAGTTCTTGTATATTTGTGACACCATCGCTCATGGTGACACTTTGGAGTATGTGAGGCTTAAGGCCTTTCGATGGTCACTTGCGGGGAAGGCACTTCATTGGCTAGATAGCTTGCCAACCCAAACCATCACCACTTGGGAGCAATTACATGATTCCTTCTTAACCAAGTTCTTCCCACCTTCAAAGACATCGGAGCTAAGGAAAAAAATCACTACTTTCAAGCAATTGAGGGTGGAAGACTTGGCGGCGGCATGGGAGAGATTCAAAGAGCTTCAACGTCAATGCCCTACGCATGGGCAACCCGAATATGTGCTCTAAGAGATCTTTTTCAATGGGCTGAATTCGGCAACAAAGGATCGGATTAATGTTCACACCAACCTCCGGTTCCTTGAGATGACTCCGGAGGAAGCATGGGAAGAGCTAGAGCGCTTGGTTGAGTATGACAACACCTATGGGACCTCCGAAATCTCGGATGTGAGGCCCCCACCATCTATGGCTCTCTATCAACCATCTAAAGAGATTGATCCGGATGTTCACGAGCAATTTAGGAAGGATCAAGTGAGAAAGCTACAAAAGCAAGTTCGGCATCTGTCGGCAAATCAAGCATGCATAGAGTGTGGATCTACTTCCCACACCACGGTTCAATGCCCTCACACCGATCAAGTGCACCTAGCCGAGACATATGAGGATGCTCATTATGTGGGAGGTCCTAGCCAAGGAGGAAACCAAAACACTTGGGGCAATCGTCAACCCCAACAAAACTATGGCGGACACAACTTCTATCGAGCTCCAGGCCATCCGGAGCGTGAGCAATCACGCAATGATATGAGCATGATCCTTGACGAGATGAGGAGGAACCAAGCAAAGAATGACCTTGCTAACTCAGCTGTCCAAACTCAATTGCAAGGTCTCAATGCTCGCTTTGGGGAAATGGACATATGGAGGAGAAACATTGAGACCCAAGTGGGTCAATTGGCGGCTCAAATTCGAAAGCAACCCGGCACCCTACCAAGCCAAACCACGGCTAATCCTAAGGGCCATGCCACCGGGCATGTTGCTTCCATCAAGCTAAGGAGTGGACGCGAGTTACTAGACCAAAACAACTCGCAAAAAGAGGACGACGAGCCCAGAAACGCTCTCGGCGCCGACACCTCTACCCTCGGCGCCAACACCCTGACAGCTCCAAAACCTACTTCAGAAGCTGCTGGAAGTGCACAGCTCCTCGGCGCCGACCCCTCCAGTGTCGATGCCGACCCACCTATTCAAGAAACCTCTCCCAACACTGCAGACCCCTCGACGCTGACCCCTCCTACCTCGACGCCGACCCCTGCTGCAGAAAGAACGAGAACTTCTGAGGTTGCTTCTAAGCCTAAGGTACATCTCTCATTCCCCTCCAAGGTGCCAAAGGACCCCACTGATAGGAAGTTCAAGCGGTTTATGAAAATGCTTCAAGGCCTCAACGTTACTATCCCCCTCACCGAAGCACTTAGAGAAATGCCCGCCTATGGGAAATTTTTGAAGGATATCTTGATTAACAAAAGGTCTCTAGCGAATATTGCGGAGGAATGCAACAAGATGGACTTCCCCGAAAAGAAGGTTGATCCAGGAAAGTTCGCCATCTCTATTGGGCTTGGAAATCATCGTTACAAAGCCTTGTGTGACTTGGGAGCAAGTGTAAGTCCTATGCCTCTATCTATTTGGCACCAAGTCAAGCTAGGAGCATTGGAGCCGGTGGAGATGAAGTTGTTTATGGCCGACAACACATGGGTGAAGCCCACAGGGATTATGGATAATGTCCCCGTCAAGGTGGGGAAGTTCTTTGTCCCAATCGACTTCATTGTGCTAGATATGGAACCGGATCCCACCGTACCAATCATCTTGGGTAGACCTTTCTTGGCCACGGCGGATGCGAACATTAGCGTCAAGAATGGCCTACTTACTTTCACCATAGCCGATGAGGTAATTGAGTTTCGTTTTAATACAACTATGAGGGAGGTAAGGAGGATGGAGGTCAATGCCCTATATGCACGAATGGACGTCATTCCATGTGAGGAGCTTACAAAGGAGATAATAACCAAGGAGCCAACGCCCACGAAGGATCAAATCAACAACCTATTGGCTACTTTGGATAATGAAGAAGTGGAAATCAAGAGCACGACAACGGCTAAGTATGGGGTCCTCGACATCGACCCACCTCTGTCGACATCGATTCCCCACCATGCTGAAAAAGCTACAGATGCATCGGCGTCGACACCCCTGGAGGATAAAATGTTCCTGCAGAATGCTGAAAAAGCTACAGATGCCTCGGCGCCAACACCTTCAGCCTCGGCATCGACACCTCCAGCAGCAGGACAACATGAAGAAGATGGTTGTGCTACCATGAAAGGAAGAGTTGATGAGAAAGGAAAGAGTTGGGCCGAAGACCACCATCCCGGTCCCAACAAGGTAAGTCAAGGTATGAATTTCTCTTCCCCTATTTTCATTAAAAACCTATCTATTACGAATGGAAGAGGTATGCCTTGGTTTGTGAGAATATGTAGGGGGTGCAATGAAGATCCAAAAGCTTATGAGGTAGGAGATACGGTGTACATCTCCAAGGTAAAGAGCCATTGGTTCCCTAGAAAATTCAAAGAGAGGAAGGTTGGGCCATTCGAAATTCACAAGATTCGACCCGGCGCAATGGAGTTAAAGGACAAGGAAGGAGTCCTATGCAAGGTTGAACTAGAGAGTCCGGAGGAGGAGGCCCGAGCCACATGGGCCTTGCGAATGCCCACATGAGCTTAAGAGAAGAAGTCGGCCTAGCAACTTAAAAGTCTAGAGCTTGTACATAGACCTATGATTATTTAGGATTTTATTTTTGTTGGTTTTGGTTTTGGATTTTGCTTTGATTTTGCTTTAAACTTTGTTTTTAGAGGTTTTGGTTTTGGTTGCTAACAAATTGGTAGGTGTTAAGCATGACGAAAGGACAACCTTGGAGAAGAGAAGCTTATTGACCACTTCATGTCGATGTCGACTCCTGGGCAACAATAGTAGCACCTATTTCCAGTCAAAATGAGCTCCAATTCTATCTTGTAAGTTTTCGTTTACACTCATCTCTTATTTTTGCGCTTATACTTTGAGGACAAAGTAATTTTTTAAGTATGGGGTGGGGGTAACAACTTACTATATGCTTATGGTTTGAGGTTTGTTTTTTGTGGTGTTGTTTTGCATTATTTTGTATTTTTGCATATTCTGCATTTTTATTGAGTCCATAAAAAAATACAAAAAAAAAATTTGAAAAATGTCGAAAAAAAAAGAAGAAAAAAAAAATGCATTGTTAGTTATATTTTATACACCTAACTTAGATGTCCTATGATGATGCCTAATAATCAACTTGATCATGTAAATCCTAAGATATGTTTGGATGGTTTAGCCTAAGTCTCCTGGAAAGTTTGATTTTTATGTGGTAATTTGACTTGCGATTATAATTGAGCACATATGATTCTAGGTAGAGGTGATTGAAATCCAAATCTATGTCCTAGTGAGATATTTTTTTGCCTTATAGGGAATGTTCTTCATATATTTCTCTCTATTTTTTATGTGTGATTTACTCTCCTTATGTGATTACCTCTTGACATTGATGTGGTTATCTATTTCTTGAGATCGATTATGAGATACTAGGTCATTGCTTATTAAAATTAGATGATGGAGGACTTATATTTTCTTAGCCATATTTTATCCATTCATTTACCTACCTTACATATTATCTTTGTTTGAAACCCTTTGAGCCTTAGCCTATTCTTTTCTTAGCTCCACAAAATTGATTCCTAGCCAATTATAAGCTTGACCTTTTATCCGGGATATTAGGATTTAGAGGTGGTTGGAAATTGATCAAGTTGAGTTTGATGAAGAAGAAGCTAAGTTGTTGAGCTTAATTTGTTGAGATGCTTTGAGTGAAGTTATGTAAGGTTGTGCATTATTCCTCATATTGTTCTTATATTTTAGAGGCTCCGAAAATTTATATATACATGTATTATTGCCGAAAGAAAGAAGAAAAGAATGGAAAAAAAATGTCGGCAGAAAAAAGAAAAAGAAAAAAAAAAGTGTTTATTAAGAGCCTAGTTCATTATATGTGAGAGTTGGATGAAATTGTTGGTTGAGAAGTATTTTCATGGGTTGATGATCTTGATTGTTGAAGAGTTTGGTAGATGTGCTGAATTTTGAGATGAGTTGTTTGGGAGAGTTGAGTTGGAAGTTTAGGGGTCTTGATTCCCGGATTTTTAGCACCACTTTGCCTAAATAATTCCATACCTTTTATTTCCTACCAAGCCACATTACAACCCGGCCGAATGAAGTCTTCTTTGAACTCTTTCATTGAGCCATAAGTCCTCTTGATGATTTTGATTGCTTTGACATCTCCGGTGGAGAGATTGGTGATATAAATAACAATGTCTATGTAGCTTTTTGCATTAAGGATTGAGTTGAGAGTTGTTATTCAAATCCTAAACACATTGAGAGTTGAGCGAAACACATATATCCTTGTGAGGTTGGATTTCAATTGCTCTTGCTTAGAGTTGCTTATATATGTGTGATGACGTTTGATTGCTTGATTCTTTTAGACCACTTGCGCTTATAATGTTGCTTTTTGGCGAAGGTGAAGACTTGAATGATGTGTTGTAGGTAGTGGTTATTGTTTGGTTATTGCTTGAGGACAAGCAAGTCTAAGTATGGGGTGTTTTGATGTCCGCATATTGAGTCATATTTTGCATCATGTTTTCATCTTGTTTAAGTCCTTTTATTAGCTTTTATGTTGGGAAAGTAAGGAAAATGTGTAGTTATGCTTAATATTACAAGATATGGAGTCTACACAAGCTTTGGTGTGATTTTATAGGTTTTAGAGGTGATTTGGAGGAGTTTTGATGCACTTTAGAGCTTAATGAAAAATCATGAAGGCAATGGAGAAGCACACTAAAAGGGAAAAGAGGTGCAGCTGGAGAAAAGCCTTGTTTTCGCCATCCATCACTTTGATTCAAGATCTGGAGCCTTCATGAGAGTTGTAGTCCTTGAAAATATCTTTCCAACGCATATTTGTATGCGTCAATCGGATGAGCGAGGACTCAGGAAAGTGTGATTAAAGTCAGAGTCGAAAAGCTGGAGAAAAACAGAATTTACTGCATTCGAACAGATACCTCGACGCCGACACCCAGACTCTCGGCGCCGATACCCTGCACACCAGCATAATTTTCTGCGGGCTGATTTAATTTCTTAATGGGCTTTTTAATTAGGGTTTTCATCTAAATTCCTTTTAGGATCTTTTAGTTAGATAGAGTTGGGATATTTTATCCTTCCTTAGATAGATTATATTATTTTCCTAAGATAAAATCTCTTTCCTTGGAGATTAAGTCTTAATTTCTATCTTTAAATAAAGCCAATTAGAGGCTAATTAGGGGGCATTGAAGACACGCTGAATTGACAGCAGCAGAGGAATTGATCAGACGCTGAACGAACAGCAAGAGGAACGTGAGTTTTGGAGTTTTTGGTTGAAGGTTTTGACATTGGTTTTGAGGTTTGATTATATGCAATTTCAGATTATGTTTTATTCAATTTTCAGCATGTTTTCTATAGCTATATGTGAGTAGTTCCCCTTCTTCTAGGGTTGGGGTGAGCCCAACAATAGCCATGTATGAAAGCTTGAATCTATGAAGTTTTTATGAGTTTATCATCATCTGTCTTGTGCTTAAATCCTTTGCAAAAGTTGAGAACAATTCCATGTTTATGATTATGAAGCGAAAGTGGATTTAATTATGAATTTGGATAGTAATTAGAAATCTTTGACGAAAGTAAAAGGGATCTAATTAAGAAAAGATAGAACGAATAGGTTTTATGCGAAAGCCTCTATTCTCTATTTGTGAAGTATGCGAAAGCTATCTTTTGATGATAAAAGCATGATCTTTGTTCTATGATTCTTGTGTGGTTTATGCATGGTTGTTGTTGTGGTTATCCTTTGACCTTGGAAGTTCTTTTTATATTGTTTACATCCCTAAAACCCCTTGCTTTTTGTTCTATTTCGCTGCTGGAAAACAAACAATCACTCGACATTCATCACTTCTCTCGCCCATCCCCTTGATATCGACATCTCTAGTCGATATCGACCACCTTTGCTACTGATTTTTGTGTGTTGTTAGATCACAGGAACTACTCTAGAAAGTGTTGTCCTCTCTCCAGTGGAACGATCCCGACTTCCGCTATCTACATAGTGGGAATTGAGGTATTTTATTTGTGGTTGATTTCCCATCGCAACAATCTGTCGGGTGATGGTGGTGCCGGATCTGGCTGGGCACGAGCACCGATGTCGAAAGCGAAATGAAGGTCGACCACGCTAGATGCTTCAATCTTCTTCGCCTTCGATTAATTAGGGCTTTCAGGTTCGTTAGATGCTTCTCTCCTAACTCTCTTGAATGAATCAGTTGCGATTTTGTGTTCTAGGTCTACAAGTAGTTCATTGATTTTGTAATCGATCGCCCTTTAATTGATTCATGGTTAGGCAAAGAGAATCACTGGAGAGCATGAGGGGCATGAATGGTTGTGTATGTGACACGGTCTGCGACCTCGTGTACGGACACATGCTGGCAGATGCTCGATATAACGTTGTATTGGGAGTTAAGGTGATGACCCTTCGGATGTCCAGGCAGGCCGACCCGGTTAAGTTTGGGGAGCTTTTCGCTAGTCGAGGACTTGACGGTGATGAAGGGTATGTTGGCCATCCCGCTACACAACTGGTTGGGGGCTGAAGCTGCTCTCCTGATGAGCCTAAAGCAGGGCGAAACCAGTAGTGTCGGTCGCATAAGGCTGGCCCCTCGGGGATAGGGGCGCCGCACGGGCTTCGTGCATGCCGACCCGTGACAAGCGGTATCAGAGCATAAGGTTCGAGATGGCCGAGTTTCCTACACCCGATGTTTTCGATTAAACCCAGAAGAAGAAGACCACCCGTGGGGCTTCCAAGGACATCGTGGCAAGCTTTGAGGCTCACTTGGAGAAGATAGAGCTATCCATGGGAGAGGTCCGTGACAACATCGAGGACACCATCGGAAGGGTCGACGACATGGAGAAGTCCGTCGATGATCTCAAGGGTACCCATGAAGATCTGTCCAAGAAGGACGATGGTCTTGAGGCCATGGTGGTGGCTGTGACCAGGCGCAATGAAACTCTCGAGGAGTTGGTGGTGACAATGCGCGAGAAGATGGAGAAGCTCGAGAGGGAGCTCGAGGCCTGCAAGACGGCAGTGGATGCCGGCATGCTTGGGGGAACCATCATGCCCACGCAGAAGGTGGACACACCAAAGCCAAAGGAGTTCACGGGGAGCCGGACAGCGAAGGATGTGGAAAAATTCCTTTGGGGCATGGAGCAATACTTCCCAGTGGTGGGGATCACGGACGAGGAACGGAAGGTAAGTGCTGCAACCCTTTACCTTTCCGATATAGCCTTACTTTGGTAGAGGCGTAGAACTAGTGACCGGGCTGGAGGTGCCCCGATCACAACTTGGGCCGACTTTGAAGCCGAGTTCAAGAAGCAATTCTACCCCACCTAAGCCAACGACGAAGCCCGGTCCAAGCTTCGTCGACTCAAGCAACGAGGGACCGTGTGTGAGTATGTCAAGGAGTTTTCGGAGCTCATGCTCCAAATCACCAACCTTGGTGAGGAGGAGGCATTCTTTGGGTTCATGGATGGACTCAAACCGTGGGCAAAGCTAGAGCTCCAGCGTCGGAACATTGCCAACATAACCGACGCCATGACTACCGCTGACTCCTTGTTCGAGTTCACTAAGGGACAGGAGAGCGGTGACTCCTCGAAGAATAAGGGGCATACTGGAAGGGAGCGTGAGCGGAGCAAGCCAAAATCCTCAAGGAGCGACGAGGAGTCGAAGGAGTCTAAGGAGTCCAAGACAAGGGACAAGCCACGCTAGGATCAAAACAAGGGCAAGAGACCGGAGAGACAGCCCTTGACATGCTTCCTTTGTGACAAGAGGAAAACCTGTCGTTGTTCTTGCCAAAGAATACTCAAACTCACAACTAATATAGTGTGTAAGCAAGAGGTCGATCCACAGGGAAATCTATTCAATTCGAGTGTTGATTCTAATCGCTAGTAAGAATATGGGGTTTTTTAGTGTGAAAAGATCCGCCTTTTATCAAAGTGAAAGTAAGCAAACAAAGTAAATAGATTGTAGAATGCAATGGAGAGAAATAGGTTCACCTACAATTTATCACTTCGATTGATGAATTCGATCCTTGTTTCAACCTCTAGTTCTTGTCTTTTCCTATCAATGTCCTTGTCCAGATCTTAGGTAAATTACTAGTCCTACGAGTCCTAGCAACCCTTATCTCTAAATAACCATAACACGGTTAAAATTTAACCTAGAGATAGCATTAAGAATATGAATTAACCAAGGTACATGCAATATCAAGCTACGAGTCGATATTTAACATATATTCAACTTCCTACACATCCAATTAGTCCTACGAGTCCTAAAGGGATATGATTTCCACTTGGGTTAAGGTTCGCTACGAGGAATCTGCAAAACCCTAATAATTGAATGAATCTACTCTAACTAGTTGATCAGGCCAGAGAGAATAAAACACATTCAAGCAATTAAGCACAAAGAAGTCAAAACATTGCAATAGGAATAAGAACTAGATTAAGAAACTCACAATTCAACAATCAAAGATCCAAACTGTAGGCGAAACCTCGAGAGTTTAGTTGCTCATGCTCAATGGCGCTCTCAACAATGGAATAAAGTGCATAAGGTAAGTTGTAAAATAAACTAGAAAAGCCTCATAAAGCTTTTGAAAGTCGACCAAGGAAATAAATTCAAAACCCTAACTAATGTCCATTCTGAACGGCGCGTTTCTGCAAGGGCCGCGGGGCGGCCGGCGATCAGCGGAAACCTTTATCAGAGGTTCGGGCCGCGGGGCGGCTTTTACTGTTAACAGAGATTTTTCCGTTTTGAATTTGGTCTCGATGTCAACACGAAAGTTGTAGATCTCGAAGAGAGCTTTCCAACGCATGTTTATAATAGCCAATCGGACCACCGAGGCCTCCAAAAAGTTCGAAATAAGTTCAGCATGTCTGGCGACAACTTTTGATGACTTGTTATTCACTTAGGCTCTCGAAATTCGACTCCGCTCCCGTGCTCTTCAATTTTCTTCCTCAACTTGAATCTTTCTTCCTCCACGAGTCTCCTCATTCCTCGTCGGATCCATATTTACCTGAAATTACCATAAAATTATATAGATTCCGACTCTTCCAACACCACCGGTACACATGTAATTGTAACTAAAATATGCACTATTCACAACTAAACTATGCTAAATGTAACCTATAATGCAATACTAAACATGCTCTATCAAATTCCCTCACACTTGAACCTTTGCTTGTCTTCAAGCAATAGAAAACTCAACTCTGCAGCCCCACAGAATAACAATTCATTTATCCACCTCAATAATCTTTAAGTGCATGAAAAACTAGCAAACACAATAGATTAACAACATCATAGCACATAATTGGAGTAATCACTGAAATCAGGCAACCATATCCATTCTAGACCTCGAAAAGGATATGTGTTTCACTCTCGCTCAAGTGTTTAAGTTTAAATATTTACGCTCAAAACTCAATCTTCAAAAACTTAGCTACAAGAGTCTTGCACTAGTGTTCTAATTCTCCACCGCTGGTGACTCTACACATAACAAAAATCATGAGGTCTTTTAATTGGGTTGTAATGGGGCCAAGGTAGAACATATAAGGTATGGAACAATTTTGGTCATGTGGTGCTCATAATCCGGGAACTAAGGAAGCTACCAAATCATAAAATCACTCATAAACTTCTCATACCATATCTCTATAATGTCAAACAACACCAATCTCAAGCATAAAACTTTACGAATCATACTCAACTCATTCCTTTATTCTCTTTTTTTTTCTCTTCTCTTTTTTTTTCATTCATGCTATATCAAATGATTTTCCTTGACTTTTGCCCCTAAGTGAATTTTATCCTCCTTAGGTCCCAAGTAATAAATAATCTAGCAAGAATCAAACATCTCATAAATGCCCCTCAATCATACAATCCACCACTAAAAACCATCATCCACACTATAGATATTCACCAACTATTCCTACAATCTCGGATGGGGTCAGGCTATCATTAGCTATGGAAACATTTTATGGAGCTACAAAAGAATAGGCAATTAGGCTCAAATTGGCTTCAAGCAGAGGATAATATGTAAGGTGGGAATAGAGTCAAATAGGGCTAATAAAGGTGCCTCAATCATGTTTAAATCATGTGCAGAAATCATAATATGCAGCCTTGAACAAGATATCTAAATGCAAGTCAAGGAGGAAGTAATTGAAGAGAGTACACACAACAAGCAAGAGGACTAAATAAAGTGCAGTCCTGAATAGGCTAAAATAAGCTCACCAGGTCATGTCTAGAACTTCAAGATCACCCAAAAATTCAAGATTTTATGTGCTCAATCATTAATCCATCATGCCCACCAAATAGTATAGAAAACATATATCGAAGGCTTCAACAATCCAAGCACATCATGGGGCATAAATCTCAATAGATAAAATGGCGGACAAACGGCATCCATATGGGAAAATAAGACCTAATCCTAATAATGCAATAATTAAATAACTAGAATGACTAAATAAACATTGATATTTTTTTTTTTTTTTTTGAAAGTAACATGTTGATATGCATGCAATCTAAACTAAAAACCAATATACAAGTGCAACTGAAAATAAACATGCAATCCTATTATGCCATGCAATACTTCCCCCCACACTAAAATCAGGCATTGTCCTCAATGACATAAAGAAAACAAAAGAGAAAAATATGAAGGGAAGAAAGAAAAACTGACTTGCTCACTGCGGTGGTAATAGGTAATGCGGGAAGTGAGGGAGAAAAAGTTTGTCCCGTCAGAGTCCGCGGGGCGGCCATGCCAGGCCGCGGGGTGGCTGAGGACTTGACCTGGCCGCGGGGCGACTTTCTTGGCCGCGGGGCGGCCTTTCCTGTTTGTCCTTTTCTCCTCGTCTTTTCACCCTGCGATGTTAGCACCCCACGAAAACCAACAAAAAACCCAAAACAAAAAATAACTTAATGAAATTTATAGAAGCTAAATCTAATGACCTTGGGTTGCCTCCCAAGAAGCGCCTTTGGTTAAGGTCGTTGGCTCGACAGTGTATTCATCCACTCATTCAAGACTCAAGCGGACATCGTCAGCGCCCTCAAAAGCAAATCAAACTTTTGTGCCCAACCGATTGTCGAATGCACACTGAAAATGAAACAATTGGTAATTAAAATTTCAGCAATGAGAACCATTACCAACTTACCCTTCATTCGAGCTTGACTCTCCCTCGAGGGTATGTAGGACCACCAACACATTTCTGTTGGTGTTTTGTTGAAGTAGTGGCTCCATGGATCGACATATTCACCAAAATCTCCCAATTTGCAAAAAGTACCAGTTTCTTGTTCGGGAACCACATAAATTGGTTCCAGACTTGGCTCCTTGATAGGCGAGTTGGGGATGATTTCTACGAATGGAGGGAGCATCGAAACATCTTCAATCTCTAGAGACGTCTCCTGCGATTTCGTGTCGATAACCACTAGATGCTCATCTTCATTATCAGAGAATTCATCGTTGCTTGCATCTTGGCTTTCATCAAGTTGAGGAATAGAATGCAGCTTAACTATCAACTCCTTCAATGTTTGAGAGAGTCGAATAATTGCTTGCATCGTGTCGATATGCATATCCCCAGTTTGATTCACTATCTCACGTAATTGCCCTATTTGCTCCATCAAGACAATGGTTGACTCCTCCATGGACGGGTCGGAGTACTCCATTGGTTGAAACGTCGAAGTGTAGCATTCTTCCTCCGCCGACTGGTCACCCATGTAGCAGAGAAGATCCCATAATCCCGACACTCCTAAACCAGCAAAGCTTCCATTGTTTATGGATCTGGCAAGTTCTCGGGTCTCATGAGACATGCCCTCAAAAACGCAAACCACCACATCTCGCAAACTATCTCGGAAACACCGTGAATAACGGAGGTTAAATAAAGTTTGCACTCTTGTGAGGTAGTTGTGAAAATACTCTCCCTGAAACTGCCATAACTTCAACATCTAGAAATATTAGTAATAAGGTGTCATGAACCGTAAGATAGGTCCACCACGGGGTTAGATGTAAATATGTACAAAAGTTAGCGATAAAAAAAACACAAGAAATTGATAAGAATTCCCCGGAAACGGCGCCAAATTTGACAAGAGGAAAACCTGTCGTTGTTCTTGTCAAAGAATACTCAAACTCACAACTAGTATATTGTGTAAGCAAGAGGTCGATCCACAGGGAAATCTATTCAATTCGAGTGTCAATTCTAATCGCTAGTAAGAATATGGGGGTTTTTAGTGTGAAAAGATCCGCCTTTTATCAAAGCGAAAGTAAGCAAACAAAGTAAATAGATTGTAGAATGCAGTGGAGAGAAATAGATTCACCTACAATTTATCACTTCGATTGATGAATTCGATCCTTGTTTCAACCTCTAGTTCTTGTCTTTTCCTATCAATGTCCTTGTCCAGATCTTAGGTAAATTACTAGTCCTACGAGTCCTAGCAATCCTTATCTCTAAATAACCATAACACGGTTAAAATTTAACCTAGAGATAGCATTAAGAATATGAATTAACCAAGGTACATGCAATATCAAGCTACGAGTCGATATTTAACATATATTCAACTTCCTACACATCCAATTAGCCCTACGAGTCCTAAAGGGATATGATTTCCACTTGGGTTAAGGATCGCTATGAGGAATCTGCAAAACCCTAGCAATTGCATGAATCTACTCTAACTAGTTGATCAGGCCAGAGAGAATAAAACACATTCAAGCAATTAAGCACAAAGAAGTCAAAACATTGCAATAGGAATAAGAACTAGATTAAGAAACTCACAATTCAACAATCAAAGATCCAAACTGTAGGCGAAACCTCGAGAGTTTAGTTGCTCATGCTCAACGGCGCTCTCAACAATGGAATAAAGTGCATAAGGTAAGTTGTAAAATAAACTAGAAAAGCCTCATAAAGCTTTTGAAAGTTGGCCAAGGAAATAAACTCAAAACCCTAACTAATGTCCATTCTGAACGGCGCGTTTCTGCAAGGGCCGCGGGGCGGCCAGGACAGGCCGCGGGGCGGCCGGCGATCAGCGGAAACCTTTATCAGAGGTTCGGGCCGCGGGGCGGCTTTTACTGTTAACAGAGATTTTTCCGTTTTGAATTTGGTCTCGATGTCAACACGAAAGTTGTAGATCTCGAAGAAAGCTTTCCAACGCATGTTTATAATAGCCAATCGGACCACCGAGGCCTCCAAAAAGTGCAAAATAAGTTCAGCATGTCTGGCGACAACTTTTGATGACTTGTTATTCACTTAGGCTCTCGAAATTCGACGCCGCTCCCGTGCTCTTCACTTTTCTTCCCCAACTTGAATCTTTCTTCATCCACGAGTCTCCTCATTCCTCGTCAGATCCACATTTACCTGAAATTACCATAAAATTGCATAGATTTCGACTCTTCCAACACCACCGGTAAACATGTAATTGTAACTAAAATACGCACTATTCACAACTAAACTATGCTAAATGTAATCTATAATGCAATACTAAACATGCTCTATCACTTTGCGATGGGAACCACCTGATGAGAGAATGTCCGACAAAGGCCAAGCAGACAGTCATAGCATCGCAGGAGCGAGAAACCGAGGAGAACACACTGAAGCTGGGCACCATGATGCTAAGTTCCATCAAGGCGAAGGGGCTCGCTAAGAAGAAGGGACTAATGTTCGCGGACACCGTGGTAGCGGGGACAAAGCTTAGTGCCTTGGTAGACACCGGAGCTTCTGACTTATTCATGTCCGAAGGCACGGCTAAAAAGCTAGGACTTGTGGTGTCCGAGAGCAACGGGTGGATCAAGACCGTGAACTCCAAGGAAGTGCCGACCCTTGGTATCGCACGAGGAGTCGAGGTGAAGCTAGGCGACTGGACCGGCAAGGTCCCGATCGAGGTAATCCCCCTTGACGACTATGATCTCATTATTGTTCTTAACTTCCTTGATCGTATCCATGCTCTCCTTGTGCCGTTCGCCAACTGCATATGCATCTTGGACCGGGAGCACCAATGTGTGGTGCAAGTCCGGCGAGAGACGGGTCCGATCCCCCATGTTGTCTCGGCTATTCAACTTGCTAAGGGGCTAAGGCATGAGGAGCCTACTTACTTAGCGACTCTCAAGATGGAAGAGTCAACAGTTGAGGAGACTAAGGCCCCACCCGAGGTATGTGCAGTCCTTGAAGCATACCAAGATGTGATGCCACCTGAACTCCCGAAGAGACTTCCTTCGAAAAGGGAAGTCGATCATAAGATCGAGTTGGTGCCTGAAGATCAACCTCCTGCCCGAGCACCCTATCGCATGGCCCCGCCAGAGCTGGAGGAGCTCAGGAAGCAACTTAAGGACTTGCTTGATGCCGGCTACATTCGTCCATCCAAGTCCCCCTATGGAGCGCCCGTCTTGTTCCAACAAAATAATGATGGCAGTCTCCGGATGTGCATCGACTACCGGGCGCTAAACAAGTTGAGCATCAAGAACAAGTACCCGATCCCTCTCATTGACGAGCTCTTTGATCAACTTGGAGATGTCCGATGGTTCACCAAGCTCGACCTGATATCCGGGTACTATCAAGTGAGGATTGCAGAAGAAGATGAGGAGAAGACTGCATGCGTGACTCGGTATGGGGCGTACGAGTTCTTAGTCATGCCCTTCGGGCTGACCAACGCACCGGCAACCTTCTTCACCTTGATGAACAAGGTACTCCATCCTTTCCTTGATAAGTTTGTAGTGGTTTACCTCGATGACATAGTCATCTATAGCCGCAACCTTGAGGAGCACGTGGAGCACTTGCGGCAAGTATTTCAAGTACTCAGGGAGCACAAGCTCTATGTGAAGAAGGAGAAATGCTCCTTTGCCCAGAAGGAAGTGTCATTCCTTGGCCACATTGTGGGAAGTGGCCGTCTACGCATGGACCCGGCAAAGATCAAGGCGATTGTGGAGTGGGAGCCGCCGACTAAGGTACTTGAACTTTGCTCCTTCCTTGGGCTAGCCAACTATTATCGTCGGTTTGTGCAGGGATATTCGCACATCGCTACCCCACTTACAAACTTGCTCAAGAAGGGCGTAACGTGGGCGTGGAGTCCGGAGTTCCAAGAGGCCTTTGACCGACTTAACAGGGCTATGACGGAGGAGCATGTGCTAGCCCTGCCCAACTATACAGTGCCTTTCGAAGTTCACACTAATGCCTCCGACTTTGCCATCGGAGGGGTATTGATGCAAGAGGGGCATCCGATAGCCTTCGAGAGCCGAAAGCTTAATGACACTGAACGGCGCTACACCGTTCAGGAAAAGGAGATGACCGCCATCGTCCATTTCCTAAGGACTTGGCGTCACTACCTCCTCGGGTCCAAGTTCGTGGTGAAAACGGACAACGTCGCCACGAGTTACTTCCAAAGCCAAAAGAAGCTGACGCCCAAGCAAGCAAGGTGGCAAGACTTCCTTGCATAATTCGATTATGTGCTGGAGTATAAGCCGGGCAAGGCGAACGTCGTGGTCGATGCTCTAAGCTGAAAGGTTGAGTTACTTGCCATAAGCCAGCCACAAGGGGCTTTGGACGACCGCATCAAGGAAGGACTTGATCACGATCCAGCCGCGAGATCACTCAAGGAGGCCATTCACGAAGGAAAGACCAGGCGGTCCTAGATCGACAGGGACCTTATATACACGAAGGGACAGCGGATCTATGTACCCCACCACGGAGGTTTACGGAGAGAAGTCCTCCGGGAGTGCCATGACTCCAAGTGGGTCGGACACCCAGGAGTCACTCGCACCTTAGCGCTAGTGGAAGAGCGCTACTATTGGCCGCAGCTCCGTGATGATGTGGAGACCTATGTTCGAACTTGCCTTGTGTGCCAACAAGACAAGATAGAGCCGCGTCTACCTGCTGGGCTACTTGAGCCCTTACCCGTGCCGGAGCGACCTTGGCAAAGCATCAGCATGGACTTCATCGTTGGACTACCCAAGGTCGAGGGATTTGGGAGCATCCTAGTCATCATGGATCGACTCTCCAAGTATGCTACCTTCATTCCGGCATCCAAAGAATGCCCTGCCGAGGAAGCAACCCGCTTATTCCTAAAGCATATCGTCAAGTATTGGGGGCTGCCGGAGACCATCATCAGTGATCGTGATGCCCGGTTCACGGGGCGATTCTGGACCGAGTTGTTGAAACTACTCGGATCCGACTTGAGGTTCAGCACGGCCTTCCATCCTCAGACCGACGGACAGACCGAGAGGGCTAACAACTTGCTCGAGACATACTTGAGAAATTATGTGAGCGCATCCCAAAAGGACTGGCCCAAGCTCCTTGATGTTGCCCAGTTCTCGTTCAACCTCCAAAGGAACGAGTCCACAGGGAAGAGTCCGTTCGAGATCGTGATGGGATTCCAGCCGAGCACCCCGAGCACCATCAACTCGGGCTACAGGGGTCCAACTCCCGCAGCCTACAAGTTCGCTAAGGGATGGCAAGAGGAAATGAACCTCGCGCAGGCTTGCCTTCACAAGGCAAACAAGCGCACCAAGAAGTGGGCAGACCAGCGTCATCGGGACATAGAGTACCAGGTGGGCGACATGGTACTCGTAAAGCTTCACTTCATCATGCGGCACACGGGGCTACACAAGGCCTTAATACGGCGGTACGAAGGACCTTTTAGAGTTCTCAAGAGGATCGGCAAAGCCGCCTACAAGATAGAGTTGCCGCCAAAATTCAAGATTCATCCGGTCTTCCACGTGAGTATGCTCAAGCCTTATCACGAAGACAAGGATGATCCTGCTCGAGGCCGAGACCAACGAGCACCTATGGGCGTCAAGGCATCCTTTGATCGAGAGGTCGAAGAGATCGTATCCGATCGAGAGGTACGCTAGAAGTACCGACGTCCGAGGCTCGAGTACTTAGTCCGATGGAAGGGGCTCCCAGAATCTGAGATGTCGTGGGAACCAGCTGAGTCCTTGTGGCAATTCAAGGACAAGATCGAGCACTATGAGGACACCGCAATGAGGGCGTTGCAAGAATCAGTGGGGGAGGCTGTAACGGGCCGCGTTTCCGACTCTAGAATCACCCGATGATGCCTCCGCTAGCTTTCGGGCTGATCTAGAGATGTCCGAAATTTTCTAGAATCTTAAAGAACCTTATGGAGGTCTCCACCCTTGTGTAGAAGTCTCCGGAACCTTATGGAGACTTGTAGAGAGTTGTAGGGACATTTAGCCTTGTATAGGAAGTCCTAGAAAACTCTAGAGACTTTGGAGACTAGCTAGACTAGGAAGAATCTAGAAACTCCTAGCCATGTCTTAATCCAGAATTTTCTTTGTACATGGGGCCTTGGCTATAAATAGGGAGCCACCCCCACCATTTGTAACCATCCAAGCAAATTCAAGCAATCAAAGCTCTCATTTCCCACACAAAGTCTTCCTAAGCATTCTAAACACCTTTCGAAGTTCTTAAGCCATCTCTCTTCCGCAAAACTCAAGGCTTGACTTAGTCACTTAGACAAGAGAAGTGCCTAAGAGCCGCACGACTAGCATCCGAAGTAAGTCGAGTCGTGTCAAGTGGTATCAGAGCAGGTCCGACTCCGCTTCTGTCCATGACCAAGCGCTTGTGCCCAAATTTGAGTAGGCAGGGCGGAGCGTAAAATCTGTGGAGGGCACGGAGCCGGTGTGCGCCATGCGTGAGGGCTGGGACCCGGTTGCTCCTAGGCGCCGAGCGCTCGATGATTAAGACAAGTAGGCAGGGACACGGAAGCCTGTTGGACGATCTTGAGGACCTCCTATGACCACCCGATGCCTCCGGATGTGCTGGCGCGGGAGAGTGCGCGTCTTGCTGCTGAGGAAGGGGCACTCGGACGACACATCCGGGTAGAGGCAGCGACGAGGACGTCACTCGAATGGGTTGGGGAGTTTGACACGGTCTACGACCTCGTGTACGGACACATGCTGGCGGATGCTCGATATAAAGGCAGGAGTCACTTCAGCGACGTTGTGTTGGGAGTTAAGGTGATGACCCTTCGGATGTCCGGGCAGGCCGACCCGGTTAAGTTTGGGGAGCTTGTCACTAGTCGAGGACTTGACGGTGATGAAGGGTATGTTGGCCATCCCGCTACACAACTGGTTGGGGGCTGAAGCTGCTCTCCTGATGACATATGCAGGTGGATCAACATTCAACAAGTACACGCAGGTGACGCAGGAGGCAAATTGTGCAGTGGAATAAGAAATTTGTTTATTATTCTATTGTATTATTCGGTATAAAATTTTGATTTTTAGTCGACTATATATTTTTGATTAATTATTTGTCCATTGTTCAAGCGTATGTGTCGAATTTTGGTTTTCACCGGTAATGAGTTAGTAAATTATTCAGTGAAATCTAATTCATTATTCGCCAGAATATAGTCATCGGTTTGATAAACTAGATAAAACAAAATATTATTCGGTGAAATGTGAGACATTATTCAGTGAAACATGAACTATTATTCGTATTAATTGTAAGTATTGTACATTATTCGGTGAAATATGAGACATTATTCAGTGAAATATGAACCATTATTCGTATTAATTGTAAGTATTGTTTAGGGATTTGAAGTTTCCTTTATCTGAAACTAAAAGACAAAAAAAAACAATATTCGGTAATTATTCAATAGAATTGGTAATTTTTTATATGAACTAAATAAAAAGAATAACAGAAAATTATTCGGTAACAAATGAAACATTATTCGGTGAAATTATCAAATATGTAAAACGAACTAAGTTAGGTGGGTTTAAAAAAACATTTATTTCACACCGAAAAAAAAAAGATTTTCTTCACAAATATTTTACATATTTAAAAAAAAAAACAAGAAAAAAAGCAAGGTGGGGGGAGGAGGGTGTTATACACGCACTAAGTAGTCTAAGTAAAAGAGGTTGGTTTTGTTTTTGCCAGGTGGGTCCCACATTATTAAAAAGAAAAAAAAAAAGAAAAATCACTTTTAATCTCAGCCTTCTATCTATTATCTTTCAACGGTCCATAATTGTGCACAAAGTATATCCTAAAGGGTGTGCACAAGGAACCACTCCCTCTCTCTATATATATATATAGTATGGATCAAATGTTAACAAGTCTTATTGTGTTTTGTGTTAACAAATCCTGTACATTGATTAGAAATGAATCAAGGGTGGAGATTAAACGTTTTTACTGATTTTTTTTAATTAAGATAATGTGGGGCCCATACCAAATCAACACCCATCTTCCAAACAAGCGCGTGGATCCAATTTTATTTAACAAAACCCTAACCCAGTAATAAAAACTACCCATCATCCATTTCAGATCTGAACACTCCTCCCTCACCGCAGCCCTTATCTCCCTCGCTCGGATTCGAGGTCGGGGCCACCCAGATCCGGTGAAGGTGGAGGTCCCTCGCCTTGCCGCACCTCCCATGGCCACTCTCACTCGAATTTGAGGTCGGAGCCACCCAAATATAGAGAGGTTGGAGGTCCATCGCTTGGATTCGAGATGCGGTACTGGAGCCGGAATGCTTCCATTCACGAAGTAGAAGGAAATGGAGGCGACGAAGGCAATGGCAATTTTTGGGGTCGTTCTCATGGATCTTCAGCCCGGTACCAGCGACAGCATCAGATCTGATCGACGCTTCTCGTCGGAGAGATTTGGGGCTGATTGCGGTACCAAACCCTAAACCGATTCTCCCTCATCGGCGCCGATGAGAGATCTGGGACTGATTGCGCCACCAAAGAGGATGTCGGAGGCCTAGGAATTCGATTTGAGGGTCTCGATGTCCACTGAGGTGGCGGTGATTGAAGTTGGGCGTGCTGATGGCGATGGTAGGGATGCGGTGTGGCGATTCGGGATCTGGAGGTCAGGGACGAGGTGTGGCGGTTTGGGATGTCACCAACACCGACACCCACACCCACCGACGATTTGGGATGCCACAAACAAATCGATGATCAACGGAGAAGAACTTACCTTGCTTGTTGAAGCGCCTGTTCATCCATTGGCGTTGAATTACAAGAGCCCCCTTCCAAGACCTCTCCTTGTCATCTTCTCTTCTTGCTGTACAATCTCAACCTTTTTTTTTTTTTTGCTTGAATCAACATTTTTGTCTTTGTATTCGACAACTTCATAGTTTCTATTCGGTGATAATAAGCAATTATTCGGTGGAATTCATATGATTGTTCTATTAATCTCATGTTCAAAGTCACTATTCGACAAGTTCATAGTTTCTATTCGGTAATAATAAGGAATTATTCATATGTACGTGGTTAATTATATGTGGTTAATTAGAGGTGGAAATCAAGAATTACATTTATATATTCTTTTAACCTAGCGAATAGTTGAAAAATTGATCAAGAATTACATTTATATATTCTTTCAACCTAGCGAATAATTACTATCAACTTAGCGAATCATTACTATTAACCTAGCGAATAGCTACAAAATTGACCAACCATTTTGCTATTATCTAAACGATAACTCATCTTTACACACGAATAATAACGATAAGTTAGCGAATAATTACTATTAGCCTAACGAATAGTTGCAAAATTGACCAACCCTTTTGCTATTATCTAAACGATAACTCCTCTTTACACCTGAATAATAACTATAAGTGAGCGAATAATTAATATCACATTATCGAATAGTTCAAACAGTGCACCACACAAAAAACAATGTTATCCCATAAAAAAAACGTTACGTCACAAAATGCAAGCAAAATCTGGAAGTTCAGAGTTATTATTCGTTGATAATATGGAATTATTCGGTAATTTGTTCGTCATTATTCATCGAACACACAATGCAAGCAAATTCTCTTCCTCCCAAGGAAAAAAAAAATGTTACCTCCCAAAAAAAACACACGCGCTTTGTTTCAGCAAGTTGGCTTTAAAAATGGTGGGGCCTTGCTTTTTTTCTTTAAATAAAAAGATAAATTATCAATTAATCTCACTCATCCATTTCCAATCAATCAATGGCCTATATTTGTTAACACAAAACACAATAAGAGTTGATTACACTAGACCTAACCTATATATATATATATATATATATATATATATATATATATATATATATATATATATAATGGTTCCAATTATATACATAATGAAGATGATGGTGTAGTGGTAACCGATAGCGGAAAGAATGTGATCTGGGAAATTTGGGAGTAGTTCATTTTTTTTCTAGTTTCACCTTAATTTCTCCTTCAAAAGTTTGTTTCCTTTTCATTTTTGACAAATCACAAAATGTTGAATTACTATCACTTTATTTTTTTATTTTTTTTTTATAAGGAAAAAATTCGAGATAAGATATACCTGAATCTCGATGGCCGTCAAGTCGGCAGACGGAAACTCGTCTAAATATACAATAAAACAGAAACAAAAAACGGTGCAATACAGCAAGTGGAAACGCACCCTATAAGAAACGAGCCTAGGAAAAACTAAATATAACACGAAGGGGACGTAGACTACGGACGAAAGCCAAGCACCATTCTAAAACAGCACCGCTGGCCGACGATACATCAGGAATCCATGTGGGTAGTGAAGACGAACCTCCAGGAAGCTCCTTCCCGAACACGGAGTCGCCCCTTACACACTACCTCGATCCCAGCCAGACCCGACTCCGACTGCCAGAACCCCAACATAGAAGAAGAACTCCAAGCCGCACCTAAGCAGAGACGCATACCACCCAAGCAAAGCAAACCGCGAAACACCGATCAAAACGAACCGGTCGAGCCCAAACAGGATTTAATGTAAGCTGTTTCGATTCCATCCCTTACGTTATAGCTACGGAGTAATTTTTATTATAATTTACCACGTCCATTTATTATAATAATTTAATTATATTTTTCCAATGAGTAGAAAGAGGACCCAAGAAAAAAAAATTGGGCCCAAAACCTACCCAAATGGGTCCTTAGGGTCCAAGGAAGCCCGAGACCTTGATTCCAAAGGCTGTCAAGCAGGGAACCGGAGAGCAATGCAAGACAAGCCGCCAGACCAAAGGCGGTCGGCGACACGAATGCACTACAATATGCCGAAGCCACCACAGTCCGGGCCGAGCAAACCGAGACCACCGCCGGCAGGACCACTAGGCCGAAACAGTCCGGAAATCGAGTCGAAAAGATCGATAAGAAATCTGAAACAAGCCTCGCCAAGCAGCCCAAGCCAACGAAGAGGAGACAGTGACCACCGAAAGGTCGCGCGACCCGCCGAAGGAGCACCACCAGCCAGCAATGACTCGAGCGAGGCGGGGAAGACGATGGCGAAGATCAGACCGAGCCCAATCGAGGCAAAACGGCGGAGATAAGAAATCAATTAGAAGTTAACGAGGCACGCCAGAGAACGGTGATGAAGGTGTAGAGCACCACCAACGCAGACGACGGCTCGAAATCGGAGGACGGCGGTGAGCGGCACCGATCGCAACACCGACGCAGCACATCCGAGGAGGAATTTAGGGCTGCGGGTGTGGAGCCGGATTAAGGCAGGAAGGGGAGAACGCCAACCCAAACGAAAGCGACCGGAGTCGAGATAAGGCGGCCGAAGGCGGATTGGGGCCGCTGAGGCTGGATTGGGCTGGTCGAAACCGGAGATTGTCTGAGAGACTGATGTTTAAGGGTTTGTGGGGCTCTCAAAAGTGAGGGTTTCTGGGGCTCTCAAACGAGAAAGAGTTTTGGATCGGCCAAGGAAAACCAGAGCGGACCCGAGACCCAAGATCAAAAAATAGAGCGGATCCGCGGAGCGAGACCAGCGGGAGGACTGCCGGCCACAAAACGCCAGCCCCGGGGAGTACAACGCCATAACCAGGGGAAGGTAGGAGGCGGAGAGGGAGAGACCTCCGAAGAGGTGTTGATGGCCTCCGAACAGGTGGTAGTAAGCCTCCGAAGAGGTGGTAGTGGGCCTCCGAAGAGGTGTTGATGGCCTCCGAGGAGGTGATCGAGACGGTGTGTTTTTGGTCCTTATTGCACTATTACTTTATTTATACTAGGTAGGCAGACCCGTGCTACGCCCGAGACATGTGATTTTATTCCAAACATTAGAGTGATATCAAACTTGGTAAATATAGGAAAAAAAATAACACATAATATAAATTTTTAAAAGAAGAGAATAATAGCATGTAATAATATTTACGGAAAAAATAAATAAATTAAAATATTATTGTTCAAAGAAAAAAAATAAAACAATACACATAATAATCTTTTGATTTATATTAAATTAAATATTTTTAGAGAGAATTATAAAATGTTACAAATATACACATTGAATTAAATTTACATTAATTTTATTCAATTCAATCCTTTTTACCACCTACTTTACAAAATTTCCATCTTTGAATTTTTATTTATTTTGCTATAATTACTGGAACAATAATGACTATCATTCAATTCTTATCCATGAACAACAAAATGATATATTTTATATATAAAAAAAAGAAACAAAAAGGAAATGTAATGACCATAATTCTTAACAAATAACTTTTAAAATAGATTATAGGGTCTTTTTAAAGTTATATGAGATGTGATTTTAAGAGCATATAACATTTAACAATTATACTCATAAATATATATTCAGGTATTAACTTTTTTTAAAAATGATAAGGGAAAATAAACCACAGATGAGAGAAAGTAAATAAAAATACTATTTGAACTCTTTTAATATGACAGTAAAAAATATTTTTTTTGGATATAAACAAAATTTTTTTTGTTAAACATTAATTATCAAATAAATTAAGAAGCACTAAATATTTCTTCTATATATACAACTTTTAAGGTTTTATATAGATATTGAAATTCTAATGAGTAATCTTATTTTATCTATTTTCTAATTAAATAATAATATATTACTTATATAATAACATTTTAGAAAATGTAAATGAAAAGTAAAATTAGTTATATAAGGGTAAGAGGTGAAGTATTAATAAATATGTGATTTTCTAATACACTTAAAATTATTTAACGTGAGCACAAAAGATTTAGGTAATGATAACAATGAAAATATTATATATGACATTAAAGCAATGATATGCAAATAAAATTACAAATATAGTAAAAACGCAAATACAGAGAAATTACGGAGTATATATTGCACATAGCGTAATATCGGGCTTTAGCCAAAACAAAATAGAGGCAGAAACTTTCTCAAATCTTCAACCTCTAACGTACTCACAGGATATTGAACATGACTATATAAGAGGGTATGAAAAAAAACATTTTTTTCTAAAATTTATAAAATTGAAATAGGGGCATAATTTAAACAAATTAAAAGATTGGGGAGGTTTTACATAATTAATCTTCTCCAACCTCTAGCGGGACAACACGTTCCAACAGCTTGTTCCGGCGAGGCTCGATTGCAACTCCGGCGAAGCCTAGCATCGACGAATGATCACGAAGGCGGACTAAGGCGGCGGATACAACTTCCTGGCGTCGTGGTGCTCCTCCCCGGAGGTTTTAGCGACAGCGGCTAGGAAGTGGCGGGTGAGCGGCTACGATGAAGGTCTGATCGAAATTGGGGATTTTTTTATTTTGTATACTTTTCTCAAAAAAAAATTAATGGGATTGTAGATTAAAGGTTTTAGAAGAGATGAACTGCATTCGGAGCTCGAAGATTGGCTTTTCATGGTGTACCATGCTTCCGAAGGTTGAAAGCCCTTTTATAGTTGATCTTTAAAACGCGCACGAAAGATCAAATTAAATATACGAATCTCTTCATCTCTTTTCGGTGATCAGTTTCATATATTCAATTGCAAGAAGCGTTGAATAAATCAATCCAAACGATCCAACCTTTGGTTTTGGGGCAAAGTGAATTTGGAGGAATTCAGAGCTTAATGCATTGTTTAATCCGAAAATTGAACATGTTTTTGTGATATGGGTGAGGAGGAGCACTTGATGGAAACGTTTTGAAGTCGAAACGACGGAGAATTAAAATCACCATTGAAGGAGCCCTACACACAGGAAAGAGGAGGAAGATGGAGGTTTGGTTCACCGAACCGGTTTTCTATTTTTTAATTCGGCTTGGACCGGTTCAACACAATAAAAGTCATATATTTGTATTTTTTTATTTTTAAATAAGAGTATATTTCATAATTCTTAAACTAAGTATATTAGAAGATAGAGAGTTAAAAAATGTGTGTAGATTATATTAGCCTCCAGTAATAATATTACTTATTTTTAATTTTGCAAAAAATAATATTAAAATTTTATATTTTTAATCTTTTTTTATGTTACAATAATTTTATTTATGTTTAATTTTGAAAAAGGAACATAAAAACCATATATTTATATTTTTTTTTGGGTTTCCGTTACAATGTGTTAGATAAACTAAATTGTTTAAATGCAAAGGGTGGGAATTATGGAGTTAGAAGATAAAGAGTTTAACGTTTGTTAATTAGGTATGTATTAATAAACTTTGATTGATACAATTAAATCTACACAATTCATTTTTTTGGTCAACTATTTTTAAATTTTCTAAATTAGAATTAAAAATGTATGAAGTCAAACGTAATAAAACATTTTTTTTTCAGTTTATTTCTAAATTAAATGAAAAAATGGTTGTTGATAAAAAAAACGAACATTATATATTACATAGATAAATTTAATGACCAAAAAAATAATAAAAGATGTAGCTATGAAGAAGTGGAAAATAAAAATAAAAAATGTAGCTATGAAGGTTTAAACCCTCAACCAAGAGGTAATCCCCAACACCTATAACCATTGAGCTAATGAAAGGCAAGTTGATTCAAATTGAATAAGAAAACAAAAATAGTGTAAATTTTTCATGTATTTAATAGTAGCAATAAATGGTTCTTGAACACAACTTTTTATGTTATATATATAGATAGATAGATATAGATATAGATATATAGATAGATATGCCAAATTTACTACTTTAGTTTTATAAATTAATGAAGAATTTAATATTTTTAGGTGTAAGATGTGTTAAGAGTAAAAGAAAATTTCAAAACAATACAGTATATAATTATGTATCGTTTGGAAAAAATATTCTCGTTTTAAATAATTTTTTTGCAAAATCATTGATTTTTGTTGCCTTCTCATCCTTTTAATTTCATATATTTTGTATAATGAAAAAATGCTTCTATTATTTCATATAAAAATGTGAAAAAAATAGGACCTAATTATAATCTTGCACCAGGCCTTCGAAATCATCAGGACGACCCTGATTACCACTACCCTTAAAGGTCGGGATATTTTTATTATATTTGAAAGTTGAGAATATATTTTTATCATACCCCAAAAGGTGAGAGTATTTTAATTAGTTTTCCCTTGAAGAAATGGGTCCCAAATAATAATATCATCATGAAGTAACTCAAGAAGACAATTAAGCAGTAAAATATTGCACGCGAATGGAATTAAGCTACTTCTACCTTACATCTAACCCCGTCGCGAGCCGGTATGAATCTCCTGTTACACTTTTCATGTTACCTTCCGTTTTACATCTCTTAAAATGATATGGATTATAAATAAAATTGAGAAAAAGATACTTTAGTTTAAATTTATAAACCCTAGAAGCTAAAACATTAAAAAAAATTGATGTTTAAAATGTATTTTTATAAATTTTTAGCCTTTTATAAAAAGATACCCTATAATTAAGTGCATAAACCCTAAGAAGCTAAAACATTAAAATATACATGCAAAATATATATTTTTAAACTTTAACCACTTAAGTTTATATATATATTTTTAAACCTACGATGTCATATTATAATTTGATTCATAATTTAGATCAAATTTAATAAGTGTAATAAGGAGTGTTACACAGTGTAACAGGTGATCACAATTGGTCCCGACCACGCTACTCAGATCACAAATTGTAATCACTCGGGCAATAATTTTCTGGGCCCGCCTCAATTATTGCTCTAGAGCCCCTTTCGACCACATGGAGCTCAAATTTGTGACTAAAAAGGACTATTATCTTATTCTTTAACCATTTTTTTTTGTTCAATCTCTCCGCGGGTTCCTTCCTTTTTCCTTCTCCACTGAAACATCCATCAACCAATTGTCACCACCGCACCCACACCCAGTCGTCAAGTACACATCCCTCTTCGTGGTGGTAGTCTCGTCTTCCTACCGATCTTTGAGTATTTCAATCATCTCAAAAATAGGGGAATATACACAATTTCATATTGTAGTGGCTGCAAAACTGTCTTCATTCTTCAAGGACAGCTGTAAGTCCCTTGAGCTTAAAAATTGTCTTCATTTTCATAATGTCTTGTTTCTGCTTAGTTTATTTGCTTTTTTTTTTTTTGTAAAACAACCGGGGAGTTCTTCCCGAATCGATAGTACAAAACAACTACATAACAATCAACCGGGGAGTAGCCATCCCCATATAGTCATTCTCAAGTAGTAGCCTAGTTCTATCAACCTCGTGGAAGCCCTGCATCAATGAAAGGCTAAGCTTAGCGAGGGAGTCGACGACCACATTCGCTTCCCTAAAGACATGTCGGAATTGGACCCTTCAGTTCATTTTCAAAAAGCCTTGGCAACGCTTAACCAGGCTCGAAGACAGGTGATGATCGGCCACACCATTAATCACCATAGAGTAGGCCAGCTGCGAATCTGTTTCCACCTCCACTTGTCGAAACCCCTTATCCCAGGCTAACCGGAGGCAGCCAATAATCCCCCATAGCTCCGCCATGATGGTCGGGCATGAACCAATGCGATGGCCAAACCCGCCCATCCAAGCTCCATCCTCCGACCTGAGTACGCCCCCTGCTGCAGCAACGCCGTCCTTGCTAACCGCCCCGTTCGCATTAGCTTTGATCCAATTTGGCTCCGGCTTCGTCCAAGCAATATCCATCTTTTGCTTCGTGGGTCTCGGATGAATACCCGACCTCAGCTTCCAGGCCCTGTCGTACTCTTTGGTGCTATCAATTATGAATCTCGCTTTGCTTGATCTCTCTCAGTATGTGGTAGACATAGGCCAGATGAAGATCCCCGAAGAAATTCTTGATCGAAAGATGGCAAGAAGGGGGAATGCAGCTGTTACCAAGATTCTAGTAAAGTGGAAGGGCTACCCGATCGAGCAGGCCACTTGGGAATTTTATCAAGACTTCATCACGAAATTCCCTGAGTTCGAAACTTGATCCATTCTTGGGGACAAGAATGTTTTCAAAGAGGGAGTACTGCAACAGCATAGCAGCTGCTACTACTAATTTCTATATTTCTATATTTCTATATTTCCATCTCATGTAAAGCCTTTGGGCTCTAGTAGAATAAGTAATGGGCTTAGGCCCGTAGCTTATAGTTTACTTATCTCGTTGGTCCAGCCTAAGCTTAGTCTGGCCATATATATGTAATCATCTTTATCAATGAGAGGCATCCAAGAATTACAGAAAAACTCCTTCCAATCCTAAATCTCTGAACTGCTCTCATTCATCAGACGTCCTTCGATCCGACTTTTCCTTGGTTCCCAAGTTGGATTCTAGGCCCTGGTAAGCTCTGCTTCGGACTCTCACCCAGTTCCTAGCCGGGAAATTTATCTCCGATCTGTGTTTTCCGTTCATCTCTCTCACCAGACGTTTTTACTGTCCCAGAACCCTACCTTGGATCCTCGTCGGAAATCTAAGTCCGCCGGAAAACCTTTCTAAGAAGACTGCTTAGTTTAGTTTATTTGCTTGTCGACCCGATACAGGATTAATTAGTTATCATTAACGAGATGGTGGTCAAATCGTTTGAGCCTTCAGATTCATCTAATTAGGGGCCTTATGTATTACGTTTCGCCTTATTTATTTTTTTATTTGTGACTCTAGAGCATCGATGAAATAATTTTTGGTTGCAGCCTGCTCTTCACTCTATCAGTCTCATCCATTCTAGGATCAAATTTTGCAGGCAAGGAAATGGCAGAATCCGCTGTGAAGTCAACTGCGGATTGGTTGGGGAAGCTCCTAGTGGAAGAAGGAAAGTACCTATGGGGTGTTGAAGACAAAGTGGCTCAACTGCGAAAGGAGCTTGTTTGGATGCAATGCTTCTTGAGAGACGCTGACTCTCTCCAATATGACGACGAAATTGTTGCTCAATGGGTCCTTGACATCAAAGAGTACGTTTATGAGGCGGAAGATATTGTTGAAAAGTTTGTTATCCAAGTTGTATCTCGTAGGAGGCAAGCCGGCTGGGTGAACAAGCTCAAGAGAGGTTCACATTTTGGGATGGAGCTCTATGCAATGCATCAGGTTGCTTCTAAAGTTGATTGTCTGATAGATAAAATCGCCATGTTGACGCCGAGGTTGCAAACCTATGGCCTCAAGACAGGTTACCGCTTGAAGACCTATCGGACGAGAGAAGTTATGTCCGATCAAGCACAAGAAAGAATGAGCTATGTCCACCTGGATGCTAAGAACATCGTGGGACTCGAGCAAGACACGGAGATCATAGTGAATGCATTGTTGGACTCCAAAGAAAAAAGAAGGGTTGTTAGCATTTACGGAATGGGAGGTTTAGGCAAGACAACTCTTGCTACAAAAGTTTACAATCATCCTAAGATAAAAGAACATTTCACTGGTGGTTGTGCCTGGGCTTACATTTCTAAGCAATTCCAAGTTCAAAATGTTCTCCAAATACTTCTGGCTGATCTTACATCAAATTCCCCTGATCTAATGGCTGGAAAAGTTTCTAAGGCCTTGATTTGTGAGCTGCGTGAATTCTTACAAAAGAAAAAGTGTTTGGTTGTGCTAGATGATGTATGGAAAAAAGAAGTCTGGGATTTCTTATGTGATGCATTCCCTCCAACAGCAAAATCAGGCAGCAAGGTCTTGCTTACTACACGCAAAGAAGAAGTTGCCAAACATGCAGATCCTGAAGCTCTTCCGAAGCCAGATCTTCTTAATGCTGATGTAAGCTGGAAATTGCTTCAACAGACCTTAGGATGGGGAGCAGGAAGTTCTGGGGAGGAAAGTATTGGGGAGAACAACAATGTAGCAGAGACGATTGACAGTAGTGCGGAGGGAAATGTTCAAACAAATGTTGCTGAAATGTTTGGAAGCAGTGGTATGTCAGATGTTAATTAATTACTCTATTCCTGCATGCTTCATCCATTCAAACATATATATTGTCATTTTCTGTTTGGTAAATTTAACCATGATTTGGTACATGTTTGTGCCTAATGAGACAATATGATTAAGGGAAGCTGTCTATTGTCTATGGTATTCAAATTCATCTCCAATTTGGGAAAAGAAAACCACCAAAACAAATCATCTTGTTTCTTAATTATATTTTCAACAAGTGCACAAACATGCTCTTGTATCCCGAGGAGCATTTTGGGAATATTCATGGCCTGGAACTTTAGAACCTCATGTTAAATCCTGCAAAAAAGAAGAAAGAAATCTCTTGTGAAACAGATAACTATTATTCTTATGGCATTTTCACACACCATTATTCTTTTGGATCTAAAGTTTCCAGGATTTGTTTTAGTTGGTGCAGTCTTGCTTAGTTCTGCTCTAATTTTCAAGTAGAAACAAGTTTATTTATTATGATAATTCCTGTTACTTCATTTATTTAGCTGCTGTTTTAATTATTTTGAACTATTTGTTTGCCATAACAGGTACCGAAGTGATTGAACTAGGAAAGGCAATGGTAAAGCATTGTAATGGTATTCCATTGGCTATTGTTGTGCTCGGTGGAATCTTGAGAAAGAAGGAAACAGTGGAAGAGTGGCGTCTTGTGCGTGAAAATATCACTTCATACTTGAGAAGAGGCAATGCTCATGGGAGATCATACATGGAAGTACTAGTGCTAAGTTATAATGATCTGCCGTATCATTTAAAACCTTGTTTTCTTCATCTTGGGAACTTTCCAGAAGATCATGAAATACATGCGGAAAAGTTATATAGGATGTGGGTGGCTGAAAGCCTTGTTACATGGCCTCGTGATAGAGTTTTGGGTACAGAATCCTTGGAGGATATTGCTAATGATTACCTAAGTGACTTGGCACTCTCTGGCATGGTCCAAATCATGAATAAGGGGTCGAAAGGGAGGATAAAATCTTTCCGAATCCATGATCTTATGAGAGATGTGTGCTTACAAAAAGCAGTAGCAGAGAACTTTCTGAGTGTAATTGATTATCGTCCCTGTCCAGATGAACCACAAACTATCTTTTCTACTTCAAACCATGAGAGATTGATTCGCATGGCTGTATATTTGGCTCAAGATGTTAAAAACTACCTTCCGGATTCATTAACTTCTACAGCTCACAAGTACCTCAGATCTCTTTTGTTTTTCGCTGGCAGGGATGTTCATGAAGGAGGGAATACACGGTGGATTAAAGGTATTTTCAATAACTTCCCATGGATACGGGTCTTGGACATGGAAGGTCTCTGTCTTAAAGGAAGGTTGACAAAAGACGTGCACAAAGTGATACACTTGAGGTATTTAAGTTTGAAAGGTACTGATATCTCTGAGCTGCCATCGTCCATTAGCAAGTTGAGGTGCCTACAGACTCTTGATCTAAGAGTATCTTTTCCTGGTTCGTCGGTCAAAATTCCCAACACGTTGTGGAAGCTGGCTAGATTAAGACATCTGTTTCTTCCTAAGAAGCCCTATGAAATAAAGAAGTGTGAATACTTGAGGCTTGGCACCTTATGCTTCTTGGAAACACTTAAGAATCTGGAGATTGGGAAGTCCCGGATTGAAGACCTGCAAGAACTCAGAAAACTGAAAAAACTTTCCATCAAAGACATTGTGTGTGATGTGGAAAGGATAAGGATAATTGTTGAGTCCCCTGCTCTTAAATCAGGCAATCTCCGGAGTTGTTCACTTGGTGTTAAGGGAAGTGCAATAGATCGTGATCAAACTATACTTTCAGACTTTAATTGTCTTGATCGGCTGAGTGTGATGGATAAGATTTCAACTTTGAAAGACAACATTTTTCCCCAGTTTTTGAAAGTACTTCTCTTGGAGTCTTGTGAACTTGATAATGACCCTATGGGGATCTTGGGAAGCCTTCGTCACTTGAAAGAACTCTGGCTGGGTAGCAACTCTTTCATTGGAAAACGGGTGACTTGCCTTGATCAAGGTTTCCCACAACTCACAATACTAAATCTTCGGGGGCTTGCGAGCTTGGAGGTTTGGATGCTGAAGCAAGGAGCCATGCCTAAATTGAAGAAGTTGATCATTATGCACTGTGGCAAATTAAAGAGTATTCCGGAAAATTTGCCCTCGTCTATAAGGATAACTTGTTCACCCTGCATTAACGGAATTGAAAAGTACGGTACTTGCATATGTTATAGAGGCACCTCCTTTGGTGTGTTTGGTTATGAGGGGGACTTCATTGGGCTTCCAGAAGAGACTGGAAAAAGTCTGGTAGATCTGTTGTCTAAGAATAAGGAAGTTGTCTTATCAGGAACTTGCGGTGTTAGCAGGGAAACTCTTGCTAACATGATCTGCCAGCAGCAGGAGACTAGGGGATTTTTTGATGCTATTGCATGGGCTCGTTATCCGCACAGACAAGCTGATAATAGCCTTCACAGCCACTTCATACTGGGGCTTTTGAAGCAGCTTCCCACGGAAAGTAGTGATAAGCTCTTATCTCAAAGGAGTTCCAACACTCTAACTAAAGAACTTCAAAAAGTAGTGCAGGAAAAGAAGTGTTTGATAATCTTAACTGACATGACAGGGTCTCCACAAGATTGTCGTATGATCTTTGGGTGTGATCTTCCAGAGGCCAAGCTGTTGTTCATTACTCATGAACAGCCCACCTCAGATTCCAATGAGCTAGTTACACATAAGCTCAGTCCTTTGTCCAATGTTGAAATCGATTCTTTGTTTCAAAAAAGATTAGGACGTGCTCTGAGGGGAAATGATGGTATGTGTTTCTCTACTACTAATCTCTTACATGTTGCAATTATAATTTAGTTAGCTATCTACTGAATGTACATTGTTCAGGCCAACCGTTGTCGGTTATAATGCAGGTGCTTTAAAGGATGAGCTGGGAAGGAGCATGCTCAAGCATTGTTCAGGCCAACCGTTGTCGGTTATAATGCTTGCAGGACTGCTTGCAATGAAACAAACCTTAATGGAATGGAAAAGCATCCAAAAGGAGCTTACTTTATGCATGGAAAAGGCCCAAGGGCCTGAATCCATATATGCACTAAGCTATGATGATTTGCCACCTCACCTAAAAAATTGCTTCCTTTATCTAGCAATCTTCCCCAAAGACATGGAGATACCCACGAGGAAATTATACCATATGTGGATAGCTGCAGGATTTGTCAGACTAAAAGATGATGAAGCTGAGGCAGTTGAGTTGTTGGAGAATATTGCAGAAAGCTACTTGAATGAGCTAGTGAGTAGAGGCATGGTTCAGGTGGGAAAAAGGGGGCCTAATGGAAGGATCAGCACATCTTGGGTCCATGTTGTACTCCATAGTCTCTGCTCCGCAAAAGAAAAAGAGGAACATTTTGTCACTATCATTGATCAAGCTGAACCTTCATCTTCCTCTAGTGAAAGGTTGAACACTGAGCATTTGGGAGTTCACTTCAATCAAGGTGAACCAAAAATTCTAGAAAACACAAAGTCTAGAACTGATCAACTGAAATCTCTCCTCTTCTTTCCAAAGAAAAGTGAAACTGATAGCAGGGAAGGCAGCTGGGACTGGTTTAGGAGACTTTGCAATAACTTTCGTTTCCTTCGTGTCCTAGATCTTGAAGGTATGTGGATGACCGAAGGAATGTTGCCTACAGAAGTTGGAAATTTGAACCAGATGAGATACTTGAGTTTGAGAGGAACTTGGGTGAGTGAACTTCCGTCATCAATTCAACAACTAAGCAAGCTACAGATCCTTGATCTGCGAGTAATGAAATCTCTATTTATACCAGATGTGTTGTCAAGCTTCCCACAATTGAGACATCTCCATCTGCCTAACTCATTTGCTCCCAGGTCTCCGAAGTTGCAGTTACATGGGTTGGATCATTTGCGGACATTGGGAAACTTGAATACGGAGAAAGTTGAATTGGATTGCTTAGCTGAGCTGAAAAATCTTAGGAAGATCTCAATAAGAAATATCCACGCAGAGAAAGATTTGGATGAGAAACTCAAATCCATCAGCTCGCACATAGATCTGACCATCAGCAGTGAGGTTTTGGAAGGCAATCCAACCATTCTATCAAGCTTCCAGAATTTGCACAAGGCAACGATTAAAGGGGAGATTTCATTTCTATTATATGCTGAAATCTTTCCTGAATGCTTGAAAGAGCTGACACTCAAACACTCGAAGCTCAAGCACGATCCTCTACCTGTCTTGGGGAAGCTTCCAGGCCTGGCACGTCTATTTCTTGATCACAATGCTTTCATAGGGAAGAAGATGACCTTTGCTAAGGGAGGCTTCCCTCGACTCACCTATCTCAAGTTGCGACTGCTGCCTAACTTGGAGGAGTTGGACATGACAGAAGCTGAGCACTTGAGCTCTCTTCAGAGCTTGGAGTACAAAGACTGTTGGCGACTAGAGATTAAGGAGTTCAAGTTTGCTACATCTGAAACACAAGTAGGCCTACTACGGAACCACCCTCTCTTGGGGTTACTGAGGCAAAAGTACAGGCGACGGGGAAGGCCATGAGTCAATGTTGATGCTGCCTAAGATGATGCATTTCTTGGCTGAGAAGAGATGGCAGTGAGGTACAAATTTATTTTTTATTATACTTTTGTGGCTACTTCAGTTGAAAAACATCAACCAATTTTCAGCTTGGAATGCAGATTGAGGTGATGGATTTGGTGCTGATTTTGAGTTGAAGAAGCAGAAAATACAATGGTCAAAGTGTTGTTGTGGTAGTTTCATTATTTGAATAAAGTATGAAGCTTTGTTGTATTGATTATTTTGGAGTTTGCAGTTGAGCTGTCTTGACAATAAGTCAGCTCTATGTTACTAAGTATCAATCTGTGTGTAGACTTCATTATGTCACAAATAACTTGTGCACGTAGCCTCATATGTTGTGTGTTACTCAGTGGTACCTTGTGAATTGGTTTGGTTATAGCTTGAGAATTTTTTATTTTATGTTTATTTTTATTTCAATTAATTTGCACGTGCTGCTGTGGGAGGGTTTGGTTATAGCTTGAGAATCTACCGCAAATATGATTGTATCTGCTCTTCCAATGTCTGTCGGAATCAACTCTGGCCTATGTATACTATATTTTCACACTGTATTCCATCCTTAGAAGAGAGCCTTCAAACTTTGAAGTGTATGAGCTGCGTTTATTGGCTGAAAAAGAAGTTGAGCGAAGTAGTCACTTCCATATTGACCGGCTACTTTCATCACCTGGTTGGGTAAAAAGAGCGTGGCAGCTTACCGAGGATGAATTGCTGTCACTTTCTGGCTTGGATGCTGTAGTCTTCATCAGGTTTATCATCTTCAGGTAATTAGTTACTTGTGATCAGTGGGGCATTGGTACCTTTAAGAAGGATTTTCCAACTGCCCACCGAATTTTGACGAGTATTTCCTCTTTGCTTCTGTAATTTTATTCACTATCTGCATTTCGTGTGTTCATTATGCAGTTTAGTAGTGTTTGCTTTTGCTGGGATTATTGGAGTCTTTGTTCTTCTTCCAATAAATTGCTGCGGCAATCAGCTAGTGGAATTCAGTATTGTGAATATCTCAAGTGATTCCTTAGATATATTCACAATTTCTAATGCAGATAGTGGCTCAAACGGGTAAGATCACATTCTTCGCTTGTGGAGCTTACCCGAGCTTTAAAGGAGACGTTATACTTTAAATGATGCCTCATTTACTTGCATTACACATTTATATACTTCCTCCATTAAGTAAAACATGTCATTTTGGATTGTGATTTTTGTTAAGCAAAAGATGTCATTTTAGGCATTGGCTGTTTACTTTACAAAATTGCCCTTGTATTTATTAGTAGGTGGTTAGTTATAGTTTTTGAGAGAGTGAAAAAGTAGAATAATAAATGATGGTATAATGACATACTCCATATTTGTTAGTCTCCTTAACAATTGTGCAAATTGTTAAAATGACATGGTTTGCTTAATGGAAAGAGTATTTGTTTATTCTTGCTTATACAAGCTATTGCTGAATGACCACGGCTGCTTTGGCAGGTTATGGGTTCACTTTTGTGCTGTGTATTTGGTCACTGTCTTTGTTTATGGTCTTCTTTATTGTGTAAGTTCTCTCTTCCAAAAGTCATGTAATGAAATACCTGATGAGATTTTGGCTTTCTCTTTCTTTCCCTTAGGGATAGAGAGTAAGAGAGGATGTATTTGATGCTCCAATTGTCTACTAAATTCACTATTCCTCCAAACCCCAACCTCATCAGTTTACAGTTCTAGTTCAAGGGGTCCCTGTGCCACCTGGGGGCAGTATCAGTGCTAGTATTGATGATTTCTTCAGTGAGTATCATCCAGCTACACATTTATCTCATATGGTGATCCGGAGGACAAGCAAAAGACGCTCTCTCATTGTAAGATTTTTCATTTGCATAGCTGTTTTCCTGCTATCAATAAATTTAGGCCATCTCTTGTGCAAGAACTTCGAATCTGGGAATAATATTTTGCTCTTGGGAATCTTTGGGCGCAAAGTTGATCTTGTAGATCAGTATGAAAAGCAGTTGGAGGACGTTGAGGAGAATCTGAGAAAACAACAAAGAACCTCCCTTGTTGCAGCAGTAAGTCGATGATTGATTTCTGGTTTTTCTGCAACCTAACTTAATTTGATACAAACATGCTGTCTTTTCCATTCTTTGTTTTCTGTAAGAGTTGATATTCACTTCCATTGTCGTTCTTTATGCTATAGCGGTTATGGGTCAACTAGCATATCTCTCTGTTTCACTTTTACAACATCGAATCCATAGGAAGTGCAGGCTGCCTTTGTATCCTTCAAATCTCAATATGGAGATGCAGTTGCCTTTACTGTTGGACTACTTCTTTCTCGCTTACATCCTCTTCAAGAATCAGGTTAGTTGAGTTGCCATTATGCATTCTACACATTAGTGTATTTCAATTGCATTGCCTTTGCCTTTGAGTTTGAATAAATTCTTATAGGAGTAGTCTTTTAGGATGCAAAACTGTAATGATGCCTTGGGGTCTTGACAAATGCAGTTCATGAAAGTATACATGCCCAAGTATGTGTGAAGGGGAAGGCCATGATTCGACGCTGATACTGCCTAAGTTGATGCATTTCTTGGCTGAGAAGAGATGGTGATGAGTTACAAATTTATTTATTGTTTATTATCCTTTTTGTGGCTACCCAAGTTAAAAACATCAGCCAATTTTTGACTTGCTTGAATGCAGATTCAGGTGATGGATTTGGCATTGATTTTGAGTTGCGGAAGCTGAAAATACCATAATCGATCAAAGTGTTAATGTGTGCACGTTGCCTCGAATGTAGTATGTTAAATTCAGGCTCTTTGCAAACTAGTATGATGCAACTTGTACCTTGTAAATTGGTTAACTTACCATTAATGCACTGAGCTTGCTGAGGCTAATCGATTGGATGTGTGTCGTTGAGTCCGGTTACACTTACATTTCAGCAGCAGGAAGTGGCTGCTACACTCAGCTGGTGCCACTACGGTTGGTGCTACGACAGTCAGTTGAGGTTTGCACAACCTTGATATCAACGAAGTTCCGAAAGTCAATCTTTGAATCACACACACATTGTTTCCAGAAGTCGTCATTGAGTGTTGGCTTTGCTTGATGTAGTAAATGGTCGGATTGGTAAGATATCGGATCCGATAATGGAAAGTTTTCCCAGTATGGGATCGGATTATCACTGTCTAAGATTGATTTACATGAAAGCTGACCTAAATGTTACACACCTAAACATGAAACCATTGAAACCTTAAATAACATCATTTGCTATGGTATTATATAGAGTTTTTTGTACCACTTTAATCCAAAACGACACCACAAAGGCTCCGCCACTAGATACGGGTCTTGGACATGGAAGGACTCTGTCTTAAAGAAGGGTTGACAAAAGATGTACAGAATGATACACTTAAGGTATTTAAGATTGAAAGACACTGTTATATCTGAGCTGCCATTGTCCATTGGCAAGTTGAGGTTCCTACAGATTCTTGATCTAAGAGTATATTTCACTCATTCATCAGTCAAAATTCCCAATACTTTGTGGAAGTTGGCAAGATTAAGACATTTGTTTCTTCCTAAGAAGCCCTATGAAATAAAGAAGTCTGACTATTTGAGGCTTGACACCTTATGTGGTTGCTTGGAGACACTTAAGAATCTGGAGGTCAGGAAGTCCCGGATTGAAAACCTGCAAGAACTCAAAAAATTGAAAAAACTTTCCATCAAAGACACTGTGTATAATGTAGAAAGAATAAAGAGGACTTGTGAGCTTGAAGGTTTGGAAAATGGATGACTTGCCTTGATCAAGGTTTCCCACAACTCACAATATTGAATCTCCGGGGCTTGTGAGCTTGGAGGTTTGGATACTGAAACAAATATCCATGCCTAGATTGAAGAAGATCATTATGATGTGGCAAATTAAAGAGTATTCCAGAAGATTTGTCGTCCTCTATAATGATAACCTGTTCACCCTGCATTAACGGAATTGAAAAGTACGGTACTTGCATATGTTATAGAGGCACCTTCTTCGGTGTGTTTGATTATGAAGAGGACTTCATTGGACTACCAGAAGAGACTGGAAAGAGTCTGGTAGATCTGTTGTCTATGAATAAGGAAGTTGTCTTGTCAGGAACTTGCAGAGTTAGCAGGGAGACTCTTGCTAACATGCTCTACCAGCAGCAGGAGACCAGAGGAATTTTTCGTTATCAGCACAGACAGGCTGATAGTCCTCACAAGTCACAGCCACTTCATCCTGGAACTTTTGAAGCAGGTTTCAGCAGAACATCATACTACGTATGATCTTTGGTGTGATCTTCCAGAGGCCAAGCTGTTGTTCATTATTCACTAACAGTCCACTGTGAAAGAGCATGCTCAAGCATTGCTCAAACCAACCGTTGTCGGTTATAATGCTTGCAGGACTGCTTCCAATGAACCAAACCTTTATGGAATGGCAAAGCATCCAAAGGGAGCTTACTTTACGCAGGGAAAAGGCCCAAGGATCAGACTAAAATATGATGAAGCCGAGGCAGTTGAGTTGTTGGCGAACGTTGTAGAAAGCTACTTGAATGAGCTAGTGCGAAGAGGCATGGTTCAGGTAGGAAAAAGGGGCCCTAATATGGAAGGATCAGCACATGCTTAGCTAAGGCAAGAGAGGAAAATTTTGTCACTATAATTGATCAAGTTGAGCATTCATCTTCCTCTAGTGAAAGGTTAAACACCGAGCATTTAGGTATTCACCAAACTCCCTTATTCTTAGACATTTGTTGCCTGATTTTGTTAGCCTTCATCTTCATATTGTCCTTCTTCCTGTTAACACATTTGTTGCCTGATTTTGTTTTATAACCTTTGCAATCTGCAATGCTTGTACCAGAGGGGATGTTTTTTTATTGGGTCTTAGTTCAGTTCAATCGGATTCAACCACTCTACATCCTTGGGTTTAAATATCTCCTTCCACTTAATAACTGAATCTCCCCAGATAAAGCTTCTGCAAATTTGATAGAATTTTTTTTGCAGACTGGCTTAGGCACCATCACCGACCCCATCGTGTATATGGGTACAAACTTTAAAACTCTTCCGGTTCTTCTCTATGATTTTGCTACAGCCTCCAGGTCAACACAAACCCGAAGTATGCTTAAAGCTAGTGAAGTTAACCAAACACACTCCTATATATAATTGTAATTGTAAGATACCTTACCACCGTAGCTGGTCTATGAGGATCATCATCAGTTGCGCGACGATTAAGACAACATTCAATAGTCAATACTCTCATGAAGGCTGCATATGCTGCAATTTTTTTCCTTCATTCTCTTTCAAAAGTAACCCTTACCTCCTTGAAGTGGTAGGCACTTCATATTAATGGTAAAAAAAAAACTTATAAGTAGAACAGGAGATTTTAATAGCACAAGATTATTTACACATGCAAACCAAAATCAAACAGTACTTTCACTATTAATATCAACTGGGATTACACCTTGAAACTAACATTGACACAAACTAATACACACTTCAAGACAATGAAGTAACAACTAAAAACAAGTTTTTTTTTTCTCTTTTTTTTTTCAAAGTTAAAACATGACACCCCTGTAACAAATTAAAGAGTAAAAAGACCTTTTAAAAAAAAATCTTCTTCTTCTTCTTTTTTTTTAATATTGAAGCCACAAAACATATAAGTAGAACCCAGACAATAAATCACAAAGACTAAAATCAGAGAACATACAGAGTGGTAGCAACCAACTGAAATGAAGGCACTCCATAAGATACCTACAGGGACATACTCATACAGTCATACTCCATAACAGCTTCTGAGTTATGGTTTCAAACTCTGTCCATCGAGTTCGATCACTTGAACATGGGCAATAAGAGGCCAATCCTCTCCATCAGGGCTTGCACATTTCTTCCTCAAGTGAGAGCACTTTCTGATTTCCAGCCTCTCCAGACTCTTCAACTTAATAAAGCCAGCATCTAAAGCCACCAGATTACGACATCCATCAATTACAAGCGACCGAAGGGCCACAAACTGGCTGATCCATGTTGTGTTTTCTATGCTTGGGCAGTCCCTGATTACCAACTCCACCAAGCTGTTGAATTGAGAAGCGACATCCGTTGCTAAAGTTGACAATTTAGGACACCCTTCAAGCATGAGCGAATGCAGGAAACGGAACTGGTTAATCCATGCAGTTTCTGTCAATTTTTCGCACGACTGGACCAGTAAATGCTTCATAAGACGACTGGGAGTCTCCATATCTGTTGGCAAACGCTCAAACTTTGGAATACCAGCAATCAGCAAAGTGTCTATCCCATCCAATCCTCTCAAACCTTCAGCTGAAGAACTGGCTGCAAGATCCATATCTGGGCAATCAGCAATGCCTAATGTCTGAAGGTTCTTGAGGTTCTTGATGCTGCCTGGAAGAGAAGATAGCCTTGGACAGCTAGCAAGACCCAACGTTCGAAGTGATGTGAGTTGTCCTATTTCTTCTGGCAAGCTTTCCTGGAGTGTTGTCAAGGTCAGATACCTGAGATTTTGCAGACGCCCTATGCCTGCTGGTAGCGCTTCGAGTTGGTCACACCCATGCAGGAGCAATGCCTGTAGATACTGGAGATTACAAATTGAATCCGGTAAGCTTTTCATCCTGACATTTCTTCCAACATCAAGGTATCTCAAATGCTTCAACTGGCCAACTGAATCCGGAAGCATCTCAATGTCACATCCACCAAGGCCTAGCACACGCAAGAATATTAAATGAGATACTACATCCCTTACAAAATGAGCTGAAGCTTGTCCCTTGGTGCAGAGAATGAAAAGCCGAAAACGCTGTGCATTAAGTTTCTTCACAAGCAAAGCCCTTTCTGGTAGATAGTCTTCATCCCATACTAAATATCTAGCAGATTCGTCAATATCTGTGGATGATTTTGATCCATAGTTTACGAAAAAACCCTGTTGAGATGCTTTTGCTGTGGCCAGCTTGCACACAAGATCATGCATTTTCATGTCTCTTACAACATCACCTGGAGCAAATTCAACATCAGGGGAAAGTGCAGATTCAGCTAATTCTGTGAGGTACTTTCTTCCAATGTATTCAGGCTGTTGATTAGGATCATCCGAGTATAAGAAACCAAGTGCCATCCACAGGCATATCAGTTCTTCGACACTCGAGACTTTTTGCAAAGAGAAAGAACAGAAAGGTAGCTTCAAATAGGGTGGAAGCTTATTGTAGATGAATGGCAAGATATAGCTGGTAGAACTGGTCACGATTATCATATCGTTTAATTCATCCAAGACTTGTTTCCATTGCTGCAAATGGTCCTTGTCATAGAGATATGTACCGACCATCTTCAAAACCAAAGGATTGCCCCCGCACCAATTCACAATCTCCTTTGCAATCGGTTTAAGTTCAGGTTTGTCTAGAATGCCAATTGAGGTTGCAAATGAATATCTGATCAACAAGTTGTACGAGTCCTCTTCTGAAAGAGGACTCAAAGAGTATACAGTGAAGGGCCTAGGAGCAACTGACAAAGGCGTGGTCACAATAACAGCACTACCCTTGGTGTCCATGTCTATTACTTCTCCGAACCAGTCAAATAAAGCAGCAGAATCTAAAGCATCTACCACAAGAAGAAATCTAGTCTTGAGTAGCAGCTCGCGAAGCTCCAGCTTCGTTTCTTCCAAGCTCTTGGCGGCGATATCTTCTACATCAAAATAACAATGCAAGTAGTTTTTGATTTGATCAATAACTTCATCTTCAGGTTTTAGATACTCAGCATCCACCCATAACCTGATATCATATTTGGAACATATAACCGGATCGTTGTAAATGAGGCGGGCAAGTGATGTCTTGCCAATGCCGCTCCTTCCAGCTATAGCGACAGCAGCAGCAGCGCCATCCGTATCCAAAATTCTAGATGTGATTGATTTTATGTTATGCTCTCTGACAGCAATAATCTGAGACCTACAAGCACGTGGATGCGATGTAGCTCGTCTAGACACGTGATCTGTAAGGCTTCCAAATGAGATTAGCAACCGGTCGGGCGTAGTCCGTAGTATCTGACGAACATTTTTTAGTGACTGAGCTAATTTTGACTCCTGTGGGAGGCGAGAGAAGCAAGAAACAGCGCTTCTCCTCGGCACGCACAACACCAGCTCGTCGATCAAATCATCAACCACGAACATCACATCCCGGAGACGCCCAAGCCAATCCTTGTCACCTTCAAGTTGAAGCAAACGGTGTCCCTCAACATCATCAATCACTTGTGAGAGAGATCCGAGGGATTCGACCAACTTTACAAGTACCTTCGGCCGACCAGAGTCCGGTGCATTGTGATCACCGTGCAGCGATTTGAGTCTCCGAAGAAGCGCTCCAAGGAAAGGCGATACGACAATGCTCCTGTGCCGATAATATTCGTCGTCCGACGACGACTTCACTCACGGTGAAGCCAATGCAGCAGCAGCAGCAGCAGCAACAACAACAACAGACAAGGGAACCAAAAGTAAAACCATTAACGCCGGATTCACAAGATCAATCTTCATAATACTAGTTTATTCAAAACTGGAATTTAAAGAACTAACTTCATCGAGATCGAGATTGAGATTATGATGAAAATTAACAGTTACGGTTACTCTGGCTTGGACTTGGACTGAAGAGACACCCATGAGCACTACCAACGTGTTTCAAAATTATTCTAATTGATAGAAAGAAGTTTCATCAGATTTGTTGAAATTGATCGAAAGAAGCTTCATCAGATTGGGTCCACTGTCGTGACAAAATGCTTTACCTTCCCCCCAAGCCCTCCCAAATTAACACTTTTTACTAGGGTTGGTAATTGGTATGGTTACGATGACTCTTATTAGCAAAAGTGATTACCATTACTATACCATTTAGTATTACATACGGCACGCCAATTTTTGAACCACGTACCAACTACCAATAGTAGTGACCATCGATGTTGGAATCCATGTTTGTGGTTACCGTTAGTACGATACCATGCTTACCAAATCTAGCAATTTAGAGAAATGATCTTAAGACTTATCGATGTTGAAAATGAGACTAACAGAGAAATCAATGTGGGCTGGTGGGATTCCAATTGATCGAGAGCAATTGAGAGATTTTTCCTAGAAGTCTGGATCTACACTAGAATCCTAGAATGAAACTACTTTATTGTGAGCTGACCGGATAGAGTTAGGGTTTTTCGTTAAAAGTCTAGAATAGCGCTACTTCGAATTAACCTTCGACTATTTGACAGATTGAGCCGAGATCCAAAAAGGGTAGGCAACACGTACAATTGATTTTCGGACTTAATATTTTCTTTTATTGTTTAACATTTCACATTAAATTACATGATAACATATTTAAATTATAATAAAATCATCGGAAATTAATAATTATAATATACATTAGTTATACATATTATACTAACATTAAATAATAAAGTTTTAAAATAATTATATATATATATATATACTTGGCAACGTACATCACCTATTCATCCACAAAATAATTAAAATAAAGTTTTAAAGTTTGTGATTTATTTCTTCTGCAACCATCTAGAGCCTAGAGGTGTCCATCCGAAGATCACTCATACAGAAAATAATGTTACTATTGCAGTGGATGTCGAGTTGTGGCACAAAAGGTTGGGTAACTTGCCAACTTCCAAACTTCAAACTCTGTCGTTTATTTCTGTTGATGCTGAGTGTAATAAGAGTCTTAAAGCATGTGATATATGTGTTAAAGCTCAACAAACCAGGTTACCTTTTCTGACAGTTCCCTTTCTACCACAAAATTTTTTGAACGGGTGCACATTGATGTTTGGGGACCACACCGAATTCCAGCTCATGATGGTCATCGATTTTTTGTTACAATTGTGGATGATTTTACCAGACATACATGGATTAAGTTGTTGCCTAGGAAAGGATATGCTTTCACTGCCATAAAGCAGTTTTTGTCTCTTGTTGAGAGACAATTTGGCAAGAAGGTTCGAACTATTCGAACAGATAATGCTTTTGAGCTTAGGTGTTCTCCTAAGCATGCTCAGTTCTTGCTTGATCAATGAATTGTTCATTAGACCTCGTGCGTTGCCACACCCCAACAGATTGGGGTTGTCGAGTGGAAGCACAGGCATCTCTTAGAGGTGGCTAGGGGTCTAATGTTTGAGTCCAACTTGCCCATAGAATATTGGGGGGGACTGTATTGTGATGGCAACACACTTAGTGAATAGGTTGTCGAGCAGGGTGCTGAAACAGAGATCTTCCTATGAGTTGTTGTACCCCAAAAGCACCTAGTTATGGGTCGCTTAAGTATTTTGGGAGCTTGTGATTTGCTGCAACTTTACAACATGGTCGAGACAAGTTCTCTCCTAGAGCAGTTCCTTGTGTGATGTTCGGGTATCCAATTGAGAAGAAAGGTTACAAGTTATATAGAATTGATAATAAGGAAGTTATCAATTCTAGGGATGTTCAATTTCATGAGATAATTTTCCTTACAAAATTATGAATCGTGCTTTGTTCTCTGATAACTCTCCTTCCTTTTCTATTCATGGAGAGTCTGATTTTACAGATATTGATTCTTTTTATCAAGTTCCTTCTTCTTCTGGTTCTTCTCTCCGATTTTTTTAGTTGTTCCACTCCCTTCCTAGTTTGTTGGTGTTCGAAGGTCAGCAAGGATTTCTCATCCTCCTTCTTTCCTGTCAAATTATGTGTGTGGATACGCTTGTGCCACCATGGCCTCTTGTTTTCACACTATCACTTCTACTGTGTGTTTTCTTAGTGTTGTACGTGCTTCCTCTGACTGTACATCCAGATTTAAAACCATCCTGTTATGATGAGGCTTGCTAGTTTCATATTTGGCAGGATGCTATGATAACCGAGTTTAATGCCCTTGATTCGAAAGCCAAGAGGAGGGGTGATGGTAGCTTGGAAAGGTAACAGGCCAGGTTAGTAGTTAAGGAATACACAAAAAAAAGGGCTGGTTTTACTAAAACTTTTTCGTCGGTGGTAAAAATGACTACTGTTCATGCGTTGATTGTTGTTGCTCTTAAGAAGGACCGGAAGATAATGCAACTAGACGTGAATAATGTCTTTTTGCACGGACAATTGGATGAGGAAGTTTATATGAAACTTCCTCCGGGGCTCACAGTTGAAAGTTCTAACATGGCTTGTCGATTACAGAGGTCACTTTACGGTCTCAAATAGGCCTCTCAACCGTGGCATGCTTCTGTGGCTTTAAATGCCCGAGGATATTCACAATCTAAGAACGACTACTCCCTGTTCTATAAGAAACATCCTTTTGGTCGATGTGTTTGTGTGGGGGTTTATGTCGACGATTTGTTACTTACATGTAGTGATATCGTGGAGATGGTGGCTCTCAAGGAGTTCTTGCATGATAAATTCAAGATTAAGGACCTTGGTAATTTGCAATTTTTTCCTTGGGATTGAATTCCTATGGAATTCCGGTGGATTGGTTCCCACTCAGCAACTATTTATTGATGATTTGTTGAGAGTTTTTCCTTGTTCTGGTTCTGTTGTGGTAAGTCCTCGTGATCCTCAGCTCCGATTATCTCCCACTGATGGGGGACTTATTGAGGATCCCACCTTCTATCGCCATTTGGTGGGCAAACTGAATTTCTTAGGTCATACAAGTCCTGACCTTGCAATATCGGTTCAGCTATTAAGTCAGTTTATGCAGTCCCCTTGCCATTCTCATCTTGGTGCGGCCTTTCATGTTCTGCTTTACTTAAAAGAAACCAGTTCCAAAGGCTTGCTCTTCACTGGTTCATCAGACTTCTGTCTTCAAGCGTTTTGTGATGTTGACTGGGCTAGCTGCTCGTTTTCTTGACGGACGATCAATGGCTACTTGGTTTTTCTTGGATCCAGTTTTGATGTAAGAGGATTTTAAGATAAAATTAGGGTTTTCTATTTTCTAGGTTTTTTTAGGTATTTTAGGAATTTATATATTTTAGTTCTTATGTTTTATCTTTTCTTAAGATAGGTTTTAATTTGCTTTGGTGCATTAAGTTATGATTTTTATCTACTAGGATTCTTTTCTACCTTTTTAGGGTTTGTTTTCTCTATAATCACATGTAAGCTTGAGCCATAATGATTATTCATATTTCAATTAAAACTTTTAGAGAATTTTCTCTTTTATCTCCTTGGTGGATTCTAAGCCCATTTCTTGGTGGATTCCAAGCCCCTTTCTGATGAATCTCGGACATATATATTTCCTAGGGTTTAGTTGCTTGCTAACCTTGAAACGGTAAATATATAGTTGTGGTGGTGAAACCAAAACGGATTACAAAAGACCAAGACCATACAAAGGGTCTTGTGTAAGAGGGGATTTAATCTATACCCAAAAGTCCCTCCTATGCCCACCAAACGAACAACAAAAGTCCTACTAAAACCCACAAGAATCCGGCAAAACCTCTCACCCACGCAATTTTTACTAACAACACTAGTTTAATCACTATCATCTACCCCTTCGATCCAGCCGATCCACAAGAGCTTTGCCTTTGCTTCTTGTGGACAACCTGGATCGACAACAAGCTATAATACAAGAGGCACATTTGTCAACCTCAAAAGGTTCATGATTAAAAATATGCTTGTTTCTTCCATCCCATGTATAATAAATAAGGCCTTGAAATGCGAGAAGTTTAGCTTGAAAGAAATGGGACTTCCTAATTTTTGGAGACTCCTGTGCGAACTAATTAAGCCAATCAACAATAGTGGGGAAGCGACAGAAAATGCCAACTCATTCGAACACAAGCTGCTGGACAGCTTTGATCGTTGGACATTCGAACCAAAGGTGCTCCTCACATTCCACCGCCCCTTGGCATAGCACACACACAGCTGCACCGTGTGTGCATGCCTTCCCCATTGTCATCAAAGGCTTGCGCTTGCATGCCTTCCCCGACTTTTTACCGCGTCAAGTTTACTCTATCATGGAAATCGAAGAAACAAGTTTTAGTCTGACCGTCTTTAGCCTAGATAGAATACTGATCTATACGACGTGTTTTCACTGAGCTTTCTTGGATGAGTCGTTTGTTTGATGAGCTTGGTGTTCCTCACATCGAACCGATCCCTGTTCGATGCGATAATCAAGTTGTAATTTACATCACTCGCAATCCCGTTTTCCACGAGTGAACCAAATATATTGAGTTGGATTGTCATTTCGCGCGGGAAATTTTCTTGAATGCTAGATCACCTTGTCTCACATCTCACTCGCGCTCAACTGGCTGATTTTCTCACAAAGAATGTTGTTGCGCTCAACTAGCTGATTTTCTCACGAAGAATGTTGCTGACATGCGTCTTCAACCTCTCTTCTTCGCAAGATCGGTTTGGTCGATGTCCCGACTCGATCTTGAGGGGGTATTGGGATTGGGCCTATTTCGTATTGGGCTTAGTTTCTGGTTATTGGGTTAAGCCCGGTTGTTTGTTGATGGATCCGGTATAAGTGTATAATTAATACCGATTTTATGTACATTTACAATAATATAAGAAAATTCATCAGTTTTTTTTTTTGTTTGGTAAACTAATAGAATACTAATGGTATTTGAACTATTGTTGTCCAATCTTTCTTTCTCTTTAGTAAAAGAAGTTTTTTTTCCATAAATGAGGTGGAATAAATGAGAAATATTGAATATTTTAAAAAGAAAATAAATCATCTTTATAAGAAATTAAAGAGATCGACTAAAAAGAAAATAAATAATCTTTATAAGAAGTTAAAGGGACTAATTTTATTTTATCTAATCAATTTTAATTATTACTTTAGTAAATTTAAATTTTTATAATTATTAATACACATTTAAAAAAAAAAAGATAAAAAGTATTCTCTTTAGTAAAAGAAGCTTTTTTGCAATAAATGAGGTGGAATAAATGAGAAATATTGAATATTTTAAAAAGAAAATAAATCATCTTTATAAGAAATTAAAGAGATCGACTAAAAAGAAAATAAATAATCTTTATAAGAAGTTAAAGAGACTAATTTTATTACTTTAGTAAATTTAAATTTTTATAATTATTAATACACATTTAAAAGAAGATAAAAAGTATAATTAATGTAAACAAATAAAATAGACGAGTTGGAAATAAAATAAGTTATTACAATTACATTCTATGTGGTAACGTAAAGAATTTAAGGTCATTTATTAAAAAATTATTAACAGGAGAGATAAAGCTTATTATTATTAAACTAATATATAAAAAAATCTAGATTTATCAAATGATATTCAATTTTTAGTTTTATTAATTAATTTTAGTGTTGATTAACTTTCTTCCTAAAAATAGCTTAAACATATATAAAAAAATTTGATAGTAAAAAATTGATAAACACATGCGTAGCACGAGATAGCTCACTATTCTAAAGAAAGAAAAGCATGTTGGTCTCATTTTTTTATTTTTTTTATTAAGTAAAAATTCGAGTTCAGACAAAACTGAAACTCGAGAGGCCGACAAGTCGGCAGACAGTAAACCGTCAAGTATACAACAAATACATAAACGGTGCAAAAGAATAGGTTATACAACAACGAAAGATGAAACACAGCAAACCTAAAGCTATCAGGCCAGGGACGTAGACTACGTACGAAACCAAGCGCTATCGTGAAATGACACCGTTGGTCAGCGATACATCAAGCACTCCTGTGGGCAGTGAAAATGAACCTCCAAGGATTTTTTCCGTACACGGATTCGTCCCGTACACACTATCACGATCTCAACCAATCCCGACTCCGACTACCAAAACCCAACAAAGCCAAAGACTTCTGCTTTTCCTTTACCTTTTCCCTTTTTCTTTTTCTTTTTCTTTTCTTTTGGCTTGTTAGACTTTAAGGTAACAAGATTTGGCCGATAAAATAATTTGGGGCCTCGCCGGATATTAGGCGATTTACAATCGATCACTTTTGGCACGTGAATGTCTTTCGTGATTTTAGGGTGGTTTTGGAGATGACTATCGAGGCGATTTGCAACCTGATAAAATAACTATTGAGAAGATTAAATCTAACTAAATTGCACACAATGCTCCTTGACCACATTGTGACTTGGAGAAAAGAAAAGAAGGTGTGTGGTGTGTTCTTTGCTACAAACTACAAAGAATAGAAAATGATCATTAGTGATTTCTTTTCCAGTGGTACGAATTTAAATTTCACTTTTTTTTTTTTATCTTCACAAGGGGTGGGTGCCCAATCCTAATAATACGAGTTGTTCATATTCGGATGATCAGATCCAGGGGATTCTTAAATCAAAGTTTGGGGATTTATTATAGGGTGTTTTTGGCAACCAACACATTTTGAAGATTTAATTATCTAACTAACACCCAAACAAAATTATTTAGTTAACCTAGCACCCTTCCCAAATGGGCTATTAAGGTCAACGGTCAACATGTTTGACCGTTGACCGGCTCATTCAGAATTTATTTATTTATTTATTTTTTTTAAAAAAAAACCAATGATGCCACTTTTTTATAACCAATTGATGCCACTTTTTTTATGCCATTTTTCATAGTGTTTTGATGCCAAATTTATAATTATATTTTTTTCTTTAATGTGATGCCACTTTTTAAAGTAGCGTTTTTTATGTTATGTGATGCCACTTTTTTCAAAATTTGATGACACTTTTTTATGTCAATGTTTTGATGATATGTTTTTTTACCATGATGCCATATTTTTTTCAAAGTGGTATTTTGATGACATTTTTTTTCTTTAATGTGATGCAAGTTTTGCAAATTAGTGTTTTGATACCATTTTTCTAAGGTAATTATTTTATCTCACTTTTTTTAATCAAATCGTTTGATGCCATATTTTTTTTCAAGGTACTGTTTTCGTGGTGCCATATTTTTTCAAGGTAATGTTTAAATGACATTTTTTTCTTTAATGTGATGCAACTTTTTCAAAGCAGTGTTTTGATGCCATTTTTCTAGTGTAATTATTTGATGATAATTTTTTAATCAAATCGTTTGATTTTCTAATAAAATGGATTGATGACACTTTTTTAATGCCACTTTTTTCAAATCTTGCTATTTTTTGTTTACTGTGATGCCACATTTACCATTGATGCCATTTTTTTTACCGTTGACTACTGATGACACTTTTTTAATATCAATTTTTTGATTATATTTTTTTTCCCGTGATGCCATCTTTTTTCAAGGTAACGTTTTGATGACAATTTTTTCTTTAATGTAATGCAACTTTTTCAAATCAGTGTTTTGATGCCATTTTTCTAATGTAATTATTTAATGCCATTTTTTTAATCAAATCGTTTGATGCCACTTTTTTTTTTTATTTAATCAATTATATATCAATTTATTTTCATCGATTCTATTACTGATGACACGTTTGTGATTATACTTCATTGATGACATTTGTATCCAATAACTCAGTCAGCTCTTAAAACAAGAGTCGTGCAACTTTTACAAAAGAGTCGTGCAACTCTTACATCGTATGTTGTGCAAAATATAATTTTTTTCCGCTTTTTTTTTCTTTTAAGAACTTTTTGTTTTGCAAAAATAATTTTACGTTGTGCACATATATGGACTGATCGAGTCGCACATCCAGATCGCATATAAAAACATAGAAGAAGTGAAGCATATAATAAAATACAAATAATTTTTTTCATTCTTATATTTATGGGTTAATTTTTGTAATTTTATAAAAATTGCTATTTATGGGTTAATTTTTGTAATTTTGTAAAATATGCTTCTTCAACCTCTTGCCTCTGTACGCTTCTTCAACCTCTGTCTTCTTCAACCTCTGCCGCCGGCCGCCGCTCGTCAATCCTCGCTCCGGCCGCCGCTCCTGGAACCCTCGCTCCGGCCGATCGACCTCGCTCGCTCTGGACGCTCCGCCGCTCGTTCCCTCCCTCGCTCCCGCGCTCGCTCGTCATCGCCTCCTTCCCTCGCTCAGATCTGGAGTCGCTCGCTCCGCCTCGCTCGTCCTCGGCTCAGATCCGGACTCACTCGCTCCGCCTCGCTCGTCCTCGGCTCAGATCCGATGCCTCCACACCAGATCCGCCCTCCTTGGCCACGTACTGCCCTCCCGAGCCCAAATCCCGCCGATTCAACACCCAGCCCCCACCGACGAAGCCTCGCAAACTCCAATTTTGTTTGTTTGTTTCTTTCAAATTCCAATTTCAGAATTATCTTACCTTCAGTGACTGACTGTGTTGCTTTTATGTGTGGATAGATTTTTCAAGGAGTCTAGTGAGGAAGAAAGAGAGCACGCTAAAAAGCTAATGGAGTACCAGGTTTTGACCATGCTTTCTCATACACAGTTGTATTTCATCTAATATTTTGAAGGATAGTGGGAATTGGGAAACCAATATTGCTCAGAGAGCAAATGAGGGAGAAAGCTAAGAGAGCAACATGCTAGGGGGCTAAAAAAAGGACGGACAGATGTTACCAAGGCTAAAAAATTATTGAAGGATGTTAATTAGTTAATTAAATTATCAAAAGATGATTTTTCACCAAATTTTCTCTTTATTATAATGAAATTTTTTAATCATACAAACTTTTTTTATATACCTATTTAATGAGTCTTATTTTTCAAATACAATACAAATCAACATATGCCTAATTAAGTTCTAAAATTTACTTCTTCCTTATAATACGATCTACAATTATTTTGGTTAAAATATAAACATTTGTACAAAATGTGCAAAAATACACCTCACTTTTTAGTAATTTTCTACCGATTTCATGCCAAGAGGTTCAAAGTTGAATCTCTTTGGAAACATGGAGTCGCTTGCGCTTTGTGAGTGGGAGGGTCAACCCCTTAAATGGACCACATAGTACCCGATCTAGATGTAGAACGACTGAGTCGATCGAATTGTGAGTGTGAGGTTCTTCCATTCTGGAAGAATGCTATCATGCAGATAAATCAAGAGAAAATTTGCCCAACGGGCCCATTTTTTGGCCTCTATTTGGAGAGTGTCTACCACCCTTGTAAAATTAGGGTTTTGTCCACATAAATTTTTCTAAACAAAATTACCCCCCTAATTTCATACATCCATCGCCGTTTCAGCACCACAAATCCATGGACGAAATAACCTCTTCGATGTTTCAGATCTCGCTCCTCCGTCGTTCTCCATCGTTGCCGCCGACCTTTCCTCCGACCTTGCTTTCTTCCTCCGTTACCTACGCCGGCGTCGTCGACGACCATGGAAGCCCCTGCCTCCGACCTTGCCTCCGCTTGTTGAGATCGTTCCAGATCTGGCTGGATCTTCAACAGCGCCTCGTTCCAGATCCGGTGACCAGCGGCGACCTTGGCGGCGACCTGCGGCCTGTTCCCCGACCTCGAGGGCGACCTGCGGCCTCTTGCTCGGGATTCCAGCTCTGAACGAAGGCGATCGTTCCAGCAGATTGAGGATCTGCGACCTCGAGGGCGATCGTTCCAGATCTGAACGAAGTGCGGACACTCCAACTGCAGTAGCACTAGAAGTGTGGTAAGTGCTACTGCAGTTGGAGTGTCCGCACTTCGTTGTCTTCTTCTTTCTCTCCTCTTCCACTCACAGAGACTTGCTCTTCTCCGGCAGGTCATTCAATTCATTTGCCAATGTGTTGATATGATCCAGCTTGCGGATTTCTTTCTCCCAACTCCATCAGTCTTGAATTAATTTCAATAACCAAATGAAACAGATGCCATATGCATGTTTTTCTGCTTTTGCTAAATTCTTAATGTCAAATCACAAATGTATTTGTGTTGCTTTGTTCTTTTTTTCATATGAATTCTTGATTTAGAGATTTATAAGCTTCTTTCTCTGGCCATCAAATTATATAGTTGCAGACATGACTCGTTCCATTTGAAGCAATAGGAAATACTTGACTTGATCCCGTTTCGGTGCTGTAGTAAATGGTAGGTACTTTGGTGAATGTGTGTTTGTTAGTTTTGTGATTATGTAGTTGCTGAAATGACTCATATGTATGGTTTATCTCTGGCTCTCTTCTTGTAGTGTATTGTAAGTACATTGCCTGGATTTTAGTGGTAGTTGTATACCATCTTCCTAGTTTCAGCAATTGCTGAAATGCGGATGTAGTTTTAGCAATCGTTGAAATGCGGACTACAATGAATTTTGATGTTCATTCATTTAAATCTCCTTTAAAAGCCTCTTAGCTCAATGGTAGAGCGATGTGCTATGCGCAAATACATGGGTTCGAATCCCACATAGGCTAAATTTTATATCCCGTAACACGGTTTCAGCAACAATTTCAGCATCAACAACGTTGTTGTAATCGGGGTTTCAACATCAACAACGTTGCTGAAATCGGGGTTTCAGAATCAACAACGTTGCTGAAACCGTGGGCTTAGCATCAACAACTTTTCTAAAACCGGGGTTTCAGCATCAACAACCGTGCTGAAATCGGGATTTCGGCATCAACAACAGTGCTGAAAAAAAGCGAAAAAAAATTGTTTCAGCAACTCTGGAAACGCGAAAAAAAAAACGAAAAAAAAAGCGAAAAAAAACTGCTGAAACAGAGGGTGACACAGGGGTTTCAGCAACTCTGGAAATGCGAAAAGAAAAAAAAAACGAAAAAAAAGTGAAACAAAAACTGCTGAAACAGAGGTTAGCACAAGAGTTTCAGCAACTTTATTTTAGGGGTGGACATTTTGCTAATATGGAGAGGGTGGGGGACAATTTCCTAATATAGGCAAAAAATATGGCTTGTATAGTAACTGCCCCATAAATCAAACACTCATCACGCTGATCCCAAAATGTGATAACCCAAGAACAACCAATAACTACAGACCAATTAGCCTTTGTTCGACAATATATAAGGCAATAGCTAAAATTCCAGCGAACAGATTGAAAACAGTGTTAGAAAAAATTATCCACCCTCTCAAATGTGCCTTCATATCTGATAGAGTTATTCAGGATAATGTGCTCATTGCACACGAAATATTCCATTCCTTTCGTGGGAAAAAAGGTTGAAACAAATGGATTGCAATCAAGCTTGATATGGAAAAGGCATATGACATGGTGAACTGAGATTTTTTGATCTCTGCTATGATGAAATTTGGCTTCTGCAAAAAGTTCTGTGATTGCATTAAAGAATGTATCCAAACTATGTCATTCTCAGTGCTATTGAATGATGAACCAACTGAAACCTTCCGCCCCCACAAGGGGCTTATGCAAGGTGACCCCATCTCTCCATACCTATTCATCATAGGTGTTGAGATTCTCGCTAGAAAACTGCAAAGACAAAGTGATCAATCGCTGAACACCATTGGGTTCAAGACCTCAATGAACGATTCTTCTATCTCGTTTATGTCTTTCGCATATGATATAATGATCTTCACAAGAGCGACAGCAGAAACATGCCAAATTGTGAAAAATATACTTGATGAGTATTGTAAGATTTCTGAACAAAAAGTAAATTTTCAAAAATCTTCTTCCAAGCTACAAAAGGAATCGCAAATGACCAAAAAATACGTATCCGGTCATGCCTTCAAATAACAAACCAAATTGCTCTTGGAAAATATCTCGGATGTCCGATCATTAATAGTAGAGTAAACAATAATGTACATTTGAAGATGTCCTCGGTAAATCTAAGAACCAAATAACAAAATGGAGAGCAAATGAACTAACCCAACAAGGAAGAGCGATCTTAGTTAAAGCAAACCTAGCAGCCAAACCTAATTACATTATGCAAATCTTCATGCTGTCGACTAATATCCATAACGATCTTGATAGACTAAACATGTGCTTTTTCTAGAACAAGGACCCAAAGTTCAAAATCCTTGCGGAACCTACTAATGAATGGGTAAAAATTATTAAGGAAAAATACCTGAAGGATGATAATATTTGGGACTACAAGAGGAAAAAGAACACTTCTTGGCAATGGAAAAAAATGATGGAGATTAAGGATGATTTATGCTCGGCCTTAATCTGGCAAGTAGGAAATGGGAAAACCATTAGGTTTTGGAAATATAATGTAAATGTTTGGATAACTGAGTCCTTACCGGATCTCAAAGGCCTACTCATGTATATATATCAATGGGTAAAAACCCTGAGGGTACAATCGTTACTATACACGATATGGACAAATATAAAATAATGTTTGCTAACATCCTCCCTCAGTCGCATCAAGAGGTGAGCGAATAGCAAGACTGGAACAAAAAGAAGTAAAAAGAAGAGTAGGTAATCCTTTTGTGAAAATGTCCGCATACTAATGTGCAGAAGGGACATGTAGTACTCGAACCCGGTTCGCTGGTGCTGAACCGGGTTCGATGAAAGATAGACGGTGGAGACATTGTCGCAATAAACCAAGGTGGCTGCACGAAGCGGAACGCGAAGCTCGCAGAGAAGGTTGCAGAGCTAGTAGGTCTCTGCCACGGCGTTGGCGACACCACGATACTCGGCCTCATCACTGGAGCGGGAGATGGTCGCCTGGCGCTTGGAGGACCACGAGACCAAGTTGTTGCTGAGGTACACTGCGAAGCCAGAGGTGGAGCGGCAAGTTTCGGGACAACCCGCCCAGTCAGCATCGGAGTAGGCAGTGAGGGTGTCGAACCGGCCGTGACAGAGGTGCAAACCCATGTCACTGGTGCCCTTTATATACCGGATTATCCGCTTGAGCACATGGAGGTGATTCTCGCGAGGACCATGCACGTATAAGCATATCTGCTGAACGGCGAAGGCGATGTCTGGCTTAGTGAACGTCAGATACTGGAGGGCACCTGCCAGACTACGGTAAGATGTAGGATCAATAACCTTAGGAGTGGTGGCGGGCTTGGACTTGCAGTCGACAGGAGTGGTGGCGGGCTTGCAGTCGACAGGAGGCAACATTGAGCTTGGACTTGTAGTCGACAGGAGTGGTGGCGGGCTTGCAAGATGTCATCCGGGCTTTGTCGACAATCTCAAGGGCATATTTCTTCTGATGAAGAAACAGTGCATCACGGGAGCGAGCCACAGAGATGCGGAGGAAGTAGCTCAGTGGACCGAGATCAGTCATGGAAAACTCCGAACGCATCAATGCCATCAGTCTAGACAATAATGATGAAGAGGATGCAGTGAGCACAATGTCATCGACGTACACTAGGAGGTAGGCAATGTCAGGCCCCGAATGGAACACAAAGAGGGAGTGATCAAATTGACTGCCCTGAAAACCAATCCCAGTGAGGTACGTGGCGAATCGCTGATACCAGGCGCGAGGCACCTGTTTCAACCCATAGAGAGACTTACGTAGAAGGCACCCGTGGGAAGGGCGCGAGCGATCATAGAAGCCTGGAGGCTGATGCATATACACAGTCTCCTGAAGGTTACCGTGCAGGAAGGCATTCTTAACGTCCAGATGGTGAATAGGCCAATCCTTGGTGAGAGCAATGCTCAAAACTGTGCGTATGGTAGAGGGTTTGACGACCGGGCTAAAGGTCTCATCACAGTCCACACCAATCTCCCGAGACTTGCCATTGACAACTAGGCGAGCCTTGTGACGCTCAAGAGTCCCATCAGACCTGTACTTATGTTTGAACAACCACATGCAGATAATGATATTAGAGTCCCGAGGCCTTGGAACGAGGTCCCACGTGTCATTTTTAATTAAAGCACTAAACTCATCAACCATGGCGGCGTGCCAGTTCGGATCCTGTAGGCCCTTTTGTGGTGATTTAGGTAGGGGGTATGTCTGTGGATGGGGTGAGAAGGTTATACTTGGGGTTGGGTTTGAAGATCCCGGATTGGGACCGGGTCTTTATGGTTGGGGTGTTGGGGAAAGCAGGCACTGCAAGAGGGGGAGCGGCGGGCGCAACCTAAGGCGGTGGGCACGACACCGGGGCGGCGGGCATAGAAAGGTACGGTGGGTTGGGGGGCTACAATGGAGGGAGGGGTGCAGCGGTTTCAGGCGCAACCTCATGCTGTGGGCGCGGCACGGCGGGTTGGGTTCTGGCCTGTTGGAGGATATGGCGTAGGAGGGGTGGGAACCCGTCGGTGTCGGGCGGTGCGAGGGGGGTGGTGACATTAGGGGCTGGTGGTGATGCGAAGGCGAAGGTTTGTTCGTCAAATACCACATGGCGAGATATTACAACCCGATTTGTATCCAAGCGAAGACAACGATAGCCCCGATGGTTGGGGGATATACCCAAGAAGGCACATTTGGTGGACTGTGGGGAGAGCTTGTGAGGAGCGGTGACACTCATGTTGGGAAAACAAAGGCATCCAAACACTCGAATATGATTGTAGGAAGGGTAGCGATGGTAGAGTGCCAGGGTTGGGATGGAGTTGTCAATGGCTTTGGAGGGAAGTATATTGTAGAGGTAAGTAGCAATGTGAAGTGCTTCGACCCAAAAGGAGAGAGGTAGGGAGGCGTGTTGTAGAAGGGTCCGAGTTTTGTCATTGAGAGTGCGGAGGATGCGTTCCGCTTTGCCATTTTGTGGGGAGGTTTGTGGACAAGAGAAGTTGAGACGGGGTAAGCCGTAGGATGGCCCGATCTTCGACAATCAAGACTCAAACTCAAGAATTGAACAAGAACCAAACAAGAATCCAAGAAACTCGACAAGACTCAAAGAAACGCAACAAGATTCAACAAGAAAGACGCAAGACTCGACAAGAACAACAAGAACATCAAGGACTCGATGTCGACTAGAACAAAGAAACAAAGACTCGACTAGAATTGAAAAAAAGACTCGACAACAATAGAAAAAGACCGATAGATGGGATGAGTCGATTTATATAGAACAAGATGAAGACCCCAAGCATCCGTAGAGGGTAGGAACCAACACCAATGACTATATAACCCGCCTCAACAACCCTACACAACCAAGCGGACAACTTGGAGGCATAAGGAAGGGGCTCGTGGATACCAGGGATTACCAAACCTTGCGAGATTGACAAACTCAAGGCAAACCAAGCTGAGATCAGTACCAATGGTTGCAATCGATGAGCAATGCTTCGAATCGATTGACTTTGCACTCAATGTGTTTCACACAAAAGAGAAAGCTTTCATAAAAGAGACATGAATGTTCTACAATGGAGGTATCGGCCTTATATAACCTAAAAGGCTGATTTCTAATAAAAATAATTAAATAAATGACTTAATAAAAATAACCCCTAATGTTTCCTAAAATAACTTAAGTAAAAATGTTACTAAAAATAGCAATAAAAAGGGGTTCCAACACTTAGTAAATTCGGCCCTAACATATAACTAGGTAGGATCGGCTATCTGATGTCCAATGCACATATATGTCTTCAATGGCGCCTCATGAAGTTGCACATCGCTCGAGAATAGAACATGACTCACGAACATGAAGGAGTCTCGCTAAAGCTTCTTAGCACGAGCTCGAGTCATAGGTCCATCCCCAAGGATGATAGGAGTGTCCGGAGGTGTAGAAGATGGTCCCGCATCAGAAGCGGAGGGCGATCCCATGTTGGTGACAAAAGAAGCGAACAATGTTGTTGTCGAACTCGCCTCCCATGTCACATTGGATGGACTTAATGGGTAGATTGAATTGTGTTTCGATAAACTTGTGAAAGGCAACAATGTGGCCTTGTGTTTCTGATTTATGACGAAGCGGGAAAACCCATACAAAATTGGTGAAATCATCAAGGACAACCAAATAATAGCGAAAACCACTAGCACTAGAATAGTCGATGTCCACAAATCACAATGTATAATATCAAAAGGTGCAAACGTAAGGGAATGAGAAATGATAAAGGGAAGTCGTTTGCTCTTGGCAATTTCACACGAAGTGCAAACAGACGAGGATTTATTACAAGAAATAAAATGACTAGAGTGGAGACTTTGGAGCACGTGATCGCCAGGGTGGCCAAGACGAGCATGCCACAAGTCGGAACCATGGGTGATGAGGGCGGTGGAGGCGACATGGTCGAACGATAGTGGGTAAAGGTCGCCTGAACTATTGCACCGCATGATTGGGGTCCCTGTACGAAGATCCTTCACAAGAAAACCAAAAGAGTCAAATTGGACGGCCACATGATTATCGATGGTAAATTGCTGAATAGAGATGAGATTTTTGACAAGGTAAGGGGCAAGTAGGACGTTGTTAAGGCGAAGGGGTGGGCCAGTGGGGAGGGTTTCTTGACCCGAATCGACAATGGTAAGGGGTGCGCCGTTTCCGACATAGACAGACGGTAAAGTGCTAGAATTAAAAACAGTTTGTAGGTTACCGGGCGCGTTCGTCATGTGAGAGGAGGCCCCGGTATCCATATACCAGTTGTTGTCCGGTTGCTGAAGCCCCATGGTGGATAAAGTCGCGGAGAGATTGGTGTGCTGAGGTGATGTCGCCGGCTACTGGGAGGAGTAGAACGCATGCGGGGCTGCCGGAGGCAGGGACGGGCGGTATGGTCGCAGCATCGCCGTCAAAGGGTAGCCGGCCCACGTCGGGTATGAGCAGGGAGGTGGGGCGGCGGACCACGACTGCGGGTACCACGACTGCTGCAGGCGCAACATGTTGATGCGGTCGCCGCATGTGGTGCCGCGGCTGCGGCGGTTTCCGCGTCCTCGCTCTTGGCCTCCGCCTTGTTGGGTCAGCCTTGGGTGGTTGGTAGGAGGGGTTGGGGGTAAGGGTTCATGGGCAGGAAGTCCTTAGAGGACACAAGGACATGGGATGGTGCATGAGGGCGGCCCTGACGGCTTTCCTCCCTGGAGAGCATACGAGCCACCATGAAAGTCGACAATGGCGAGTTGTTGCTGATCATACCACCGATGACGTCAAATTTGGTGGAGAGGCCATTGATGAGTTGAAGAAAAAGGCGCTCTTCACTGACCTTGTGTTTGACGTTGCCAAGTTGATCGGCGATGGGCTTGATGGCAAGGCAATAGTCAGAGACGGCTGAGAAGCTCTCCTGATGGGTGTTGATGAACTTGCCCTAAAGATCCGCAGCCCTAGCGGATTGATTGTCATGAAAAAGGCCCTTGATGCGGAGCCAAACATTGCGAGCGATGGAGCCGGGTTTGAGGACGGTAATAAAAACATCCTCGGATATAGTAGCATAGATCCATCCAAGAATGATGGAATCAAGGCGGTTCCAGAGAGGCTCGGGGACATAATCGGGACGGTCGGAGCCGTCGATGGGGACGATGACATCATGGCCGCGACAGGCAGTGTTGAAGAGTTCCGCCCATGTGTGATATTGGACCTTCTTGAGGTTTAAGGTTAGGGGAATTTGATTTTTGATGTTGGTAACGGATTGAGCGGAATGAAAAGAGTTTTGGGGCTGCGGTGTGGGGTTAGGGTTAGGGTTAGGTGGTGGCGTCGAGGATTCCTCAACGTGAGACATTGGGAATGGTGGGGTGGGCGACGGCTAGAGGGTGGGGCAGCGAAGGGGGGGGGGGGGTTGGCGGCGACTGAGTCCTTACCGAATCTAAGAGGCCTACTCCTGTATATATATCAATGGGTAAAAACCCTAAGGGTACAATCGTCACTATACATGATATGGACAAATATAAAATAATGTCTGCTAACAGATGAGTGGTTACAAAAGGACACGGACCTCTAAGAAAAAAGCATGCATAACCAAATTGATGAAATGAAAACGGTTGACAAATTCATTACTCCAGACAAAACCTGGAATAAAGAAAGACCGGAAGATACCCTTCCCCAAGATATAGTTGAGAAAATTATTAATGTTCATATCCCTTCAAATGATTTCGTATACATATTTTATTGGAAGCCTAATAGACATTATTGGGTTTCCACTTCTAGTGCAGCTGACCATATGACGAGAAATAGGAGAACAAGTGTAGACCCACTTGACTGGATCTAGAAGATCGACTGCCCGCTAAGATAAAAAACTTCCTATGGAAAAACCTACTAAACGGGACCCCTGTGAAAGTTAGATTGCAAAGTAAAGGAGTTTATGTTCCTCTAAAATGCCCACTCTGCAACCATAATGGTGAAGACGCTACCCACATCTTTACTGAATCTTAAACTTCCTTATCTTTTATAGGGAGAATGGATAGAAAAATCGAGCAAATTATCATAAATACTGACAAAGTAGACAAATCCTACAAAAATATAATTACAGAAATTTTTACAAAGATTTCGGCACATCAGAAATTGACCATCGCTTTTTCCCTTTGGGGCATCTGCTCAATGAGAAACAAAATCCTCTTTGACAACATTGGCATTAGAAATACGAAATAATGGAGAAAGACTATGAAAAAATACATGAAAAGTTGGAAGAAAGCACAAACAGATGAGCTAGAAGAAGACACGACAACTGCTAAGATAGGTTCCCACCAAATCAGAACAAAAAAACAGAAAAGTGTTAGATGGAAAAAACATGTCGTTGGCTTTGTCAAACTTAATTTTGATGGTGCTTCGACTGCCTCGGGTCTTGCTGCTTCGGGATTTGTTATTCATGATTGCCATGGGTCAGTTATCTCTTGTAGTGCCCGTGACCTTGGTCGTTTGTCCGCTGTGCAAACGGAATGTCGCGGCCTTCTGTTCGGTCTCCAAGCTTCTTCGACGAGGGGTTTATCTTGGCTCGAGGTGGAGGGAGGCTGCTTGATGCTGATCAACGTATTGAAGGGGCTCCGGCGATGTCCTTGGGAGATTGAGATGGCGGTCTCGGAGGCCCTCTCCCTCTACCGCACGTTCGAGAGTGTTAGTTTCTCACACATCTTCAAATAGGGGAACCATGTTGTCAATAGATTGGCGCATATTGGTTTCTCTTCGTCGTTTGTCGCCGATCAGATGCCTGCTGACATTGATGACGTCGTCTGTCAGGACGCTATTGGGCGGTGGTTCAACCACGGTTAACCATCCCCAAATCTCTGCCTAGTATCAAAAAAATTAAATAGTCCATTCCAGGCCATCCTTTCGGATGAGAAGCTATAGCTCTAAATCTATGGTATGGTTAAAGATAGTGATTATATAACCTAAGAGGGTCAATTTGTCCGCTATTCTATTAATTTTCCTAAACATGTAACGAATATGGATTGTCTAGAAATGACAAAGGTCCATCAAGGAGTTAGAAATAATCATTTCGACTTCTCAAGGGCATTTCCAAATACCCTTAAGTGCATTAATAATGCAAATATTATCCCTTCAATTTCGTCTTGGATATTAAGTTCTAGTGCTTCACAGATTCCTGCTCTTAAAGTTGTAGTCACAACTCTAATAACCGAGTATGACGGGATACTAGCACCTTTCACCAAGACACAATATTCTTTATGATCCCGAGTATGGGTGACATTACGGGTTAAGAGGGGACAAGGAGAATATAATGAATGACATAGCTAAAGTGAAAAAGAAGGCTTTTCAAAAGCCTAAGGAAGGGAAATGCGACATGTACAAGTACAAGGGGTAACATGAAGTGGGTGCTAATGTTGAGTATGGATAACACCCTTGTTGGCCGAGTCGAAGGGGGTGTTACCTTTACCCAACATTAGGGTGTATCCGACTTCTGATAGCCGAGGCTTGAGGAGATAAGATCCACGCTAGGCCAACACACCACATTGGATTGAAACCATCCTAAATGGTTCCATGATTTTGGTAGGATCGCCAAGTGACCCCTAATTCACTTTGGATATGGGTTCTAAAAACTCTCATTGTAAATATTGTTGGGCCAAGGGCCCATGAAAGTCCAGCCTAAGATGTGGTATTATATTACTAGGTTTAATTAGTAATATAAGGAAGGAAATTTGAGGCACAAAAGAGGCATCCAAATGAGATCTACCGCAGCAACAAGGAAGAAAGGGGAGAGAGAAAGAAAAGAGAGAGGAGGGAGAAATGAGAGAAAAGATAGGAGATTTGAGCGGGTGTTTCATCTCTTGATCCGGTGATCCGTCTTCTTCCTCCGGCAAGTCAATAACGGATGTTTGTTGACATGTATTTTCTCCTCCTTGGAAATCTAATCTAATTACAAGTGTTTAGCTAGATTTTGGAGAGGAATACTTTCTAGATCGGGTTGTATTTAGATTGGTGTTTGAGATCTCCATGGTTATTTGTCTCGGGTTGAGACTGGATTGTTAAACACTTGTATTGACATATTGATTAGTGGATTGGTTGCTCTGGTGGGCGGAAGGTGGATTTTTTTATCCTCTAGTTAGAGAGGATTTTTCCCACGTAAATCTTATGTCAATATTTGTGCTTTTATCTATGTTTGTGGCTGCTTGGTTGTTTGGTTTCTAGATTGGATATTATCGGTTGGCCGTGGTTTGCTGGTTGATTGTTGTCGGTTCTCTTATTACTCGAATTCGCTTCTGGATGCGGCTGGAAAGTGGTTTCTAGCCCCAACAAGTGGTATCAGAGCCTTTGGTTGATCTTTGGTTATGTTGTTTTTGGGTAATAGGAGTAGAGATGACGACAAAGACCGAGGAATTTACGGGTACAATGATAAAGCTAACGGCTTTGAATTTCTCTATCTGGAAGACGAAGATGGAGGATGTTTTGTATTGCAAAGACCTGTTTGATCTGGTTGAGTTGGGATCGAGGAAGCCAGCTGAGACATCCGATAATGATTGGAAGAAACTGCACAGAAAGGCGGTTGGAACCATTAGAGTGTGGGTGGATAATAGTATTTATCACCACATAAGCAACGAGACAGATGCACATGTATTGTGGAAAAAATTGGAGGATATGTATGAAAGGAAGTCAGCCCAAAGTAAAGCTTTTGTGATAAGAAAGCTGGTGAATCTCAAGTACAGAGATGGAAAACCTATTGCAGAGCATCTGAGTGAGTTTCAGGAATTGGTGAATCAGTTGAACACTATGAATTTAGTCATTGATGATGAGTTGCAAGCATTGTTGCTCTTGAGCTCTTTGCCTGATAGTTGGGAGACTCTAGTAGTGTCGATTAACAACTCTGCCGTGGGTGGGGTTGTGTCCTTATCTGTAGTGAAGGATAGTCTCTACAACGAGGAGACTAGGAGGAAGGATATGGGCACGGATTCGTCACATGCTCTCGTGACAATTTTAGGGAGCAGGTCTAGAGGGAGATCTCAGACTAGATGGAGCTTTGTTTGACATCATTGTGGCAAGGAAAGGCACATGAAGAGGAATTTCAATGTGTGGAAGAAGAAGAAAAGGGATGAAGAGGACAATCAGAAGGGTACAACGTCAGTTCTGCAGGACAGTGATGATGAACAGGCTGTTCTCACATGCTTGGAGGAGCCCGATTCTTGTGTAGAGTGGATTGCTGATGGAGCTGCATCCTTCCATGCTACATCAAGGAGGAAAGTGTTTACTTCGTACCGTGTGGGACGCTTTGGCAAAGCAAAGATGGGGAACGGAAGTTTGTCTGATATTGTTGGTATGGGAGATGTTTGTGTGCTGACAAACACAGGTTGCATGATGACATTGACAGATGTGCAACACATACCGGATTTGCAGAAGAATTTGATCTCTCTTCAAGTCTTGGATAAAAAAGGCTATGATATCTTCTTTGGAAGTAGGAAGTGGAAACTCAAGAAAGGGTCAATGGTGATCGCTAGAGGTGTTTTGAGCGGCACATTGTACCGGACTCATATGGAAGAAATCAAGGAAGCTGTGACAGAGGTTCATGCTGATGCTTCGCTTGATTTGGTGCAAGAGCTTACAAGATGCTTGAGTGGGAAGGGGCTGCAGAATCAGAAGAGAAAGTCTCTCGTTTCTTTTGCTAATAAGGAGACCTTGAACACTTGTGATTTATCTAGATTGCAGACAAGATTTAGCAGAACTTCTGAGAAGTCAGAAGAGGATAGCACCACAAGTGTGGAGTTTGCTTCAGAGGATTGTGCTGATGGGATAGCCGTGTAAGAGGGGAGTTCATCAGGTGCTATGACTGGTGGCAGATCTGAGCACGACGAGCCAGCATGGATAGAAGAAACTATCAGAGGGTCAGAGAGAGGAGGTCATGCATTCACTGGGAGTTCTACCTCGGAGTACCAGAGAGTTACAGAGAAGGGGGAGCTAATGGGTGATGGTGACATCTAGCGAGCATTAGTTCCGCGTCTCGAGGGCAAGACGGGACTGGGATGCGGGTGAGGCCAGGATGAGCAGGGACGTCTTCCCCTTGGGCTGGAGGGGGAGATTGTTGGGCCAAGGGCCCATGAAGGTCCAGCCCAAGATGTGGTATTATATTACTAGGTTTAATTAGTAATATAAGGAAGGAAATTTGAGGCACAAAAGAGGCATCCAAAGGAGATCTGCCGCAGCAACAAGGAAGAAAGGGGAGAGAGAAAGAAAAGAGAGAGGAGGGAGAAAGGAGAGGAAAGATAGGAGATTTAAGCGGGTGTTTCGTCTCTTGATCCGGTGATCCGTCTTCTTCTTCCGGCAAGTCAATAACGGATGTTTGTTGACAGATATTTTCTCCTCCTTGAAAATCTAATATGATTACAAGTGTTTAGCTAGGTTTTGGAGAGGAATCCTTTCTAGATCGAGTTGTATTTAGATTGGTGTTTGAGATCTCCATGGTTATTTGTCTCGAGTTGAGACTGGATTGTTAAACACTTGTATTGACATATTGATTAGTGGATTGGTTGCTCTGGTGGGTGGAAGTTGGGTTTTTTTATCCTCTAGTTAGAGAGAGTTTTTCCCAAATAAATCTTGTGTCAATATTTATGCTTTTATCTGTGTTTGTGGTTGTTTGGTTGTTTGGTTTCTGGATTGAATATCATCGGTTGATCGTGGTTTGCTGGTTGATTGTTGTCGGTTCTCTTATTAATCGAATTCGCTTCCGGGTATGGCTGGAAAGTAGTTTCTAGCCCAACAAATATTTCATTTCCTTGCAATATATTAACCTTAAAAAAAGACAGAATAAGGTGATTTCTTACATGTGTTGGGTTGATATGCTTGTGGAATAAAGTGAGTGCCATGGTTAAACACATATTTCCCTTCTCACGTCACCTTCCATCAAATATAAGTCGAACCTAGGTGGAAGATGTTGCAAACCTTTCCCGTTTAACTTCCACTGGAGAGCAATTAGAATCAGAGCAGAGCATTTCAATATTGAAGCCACAAGTTGAATTACAAACTCTTATTGATGAGATCTCAGTTGGATCATTAGCATTATGCATGTTAAGGTACCGTATTCATTTTCCCTTCACCTTCGTTTAATTGAGTGGATTTCATGGCGGATGAATTAGCTGACTATGGAGTATTAATTTGTCCAATTTTGTCAGTGACAGAATCGAGAGGAAAGAATGAATTGAATTGAAGGCGATTGGTGTGAAGATCGAAATTAATGGCAGAATCTGCTGTAAAATCAGCTGCTGATTGGCTGGGAAGGCTCCTTGTGGAAGAAGGGAAGTACCTTTGGGGAGTTGAAGACAAAGTGAGCGAGTTAAGAAAGGAGCTCGTTTGGATGCAATGCTTCTTGAGGGACGCTGACTCTCTCCAATATGACGACGAAATTGTGGCTCAATGGGTCCTTGAAATTAAAGAGTATGTTTATGAAGCAGAAGACATCGTCGACAAGTTTGTCATCCAAGTTGCATCCCGTAGGAGGCAAGCTGGTTGGGTGAACAAGCTCAAGAGATTTTCACACATTGGGATGGAGCTTTTTGCAATGCATCAGGTTGCTTCCAGCATCGATTCTTTGATACATAAAATCTCTCTGTTGACGCCGAGGCTGCAAACTTATGGCCTCAAGACAGCTTATGGCATGAAGACCTATCGGACTCGAGAAATTATGTCGGATCTAGCACAACAAAGAATGAGTTATGCCCACCTGGACACTAAGAACATTGTGGGGCTCGAGCAAGACACGGATATGATAATGAATGCCTTGTTGGACTCCAAAGCTGCTGCGACGAGCAGAAGGGTTGTTAGCATATATGGTATGGGAGGTTTGGGAAAGACAACTCTCGCCACAAATGTTTACAATCATGTGAAGATTAAAAAACACTTCACCGGTGGTTGTGCTTGGGCCTACATTTCTAAGCAATTCCAACTTACAAATGTTCTTCAAGTTCTTCTAGCAGATCTCACCTCAAAGTCCAGTGATCTCATGACTGGGAAAGATCCTAAGGACTTGTTCCGTGAGCTTCGTGAATTCTTACAAAAGAACAGGTGCTTGGTGGTGCTAGACGATGTATGGGAGAAGCAAGTTTGGGATTCCCTATCTGAGGCATTCTCTCAAGGAGTAGAATCAGGCAGCAAGGTCTTGCTCACTACGCGTAAAGAAGAAGTAGCCAAAAACACAGATCGTGATGCACTCCCTAAGCCAGATCCTCTAAATGACGATGTCAGTTGGGAATTGCTGCAACAAACCTTGGGATGGAGGATTGATGGAAGTAATAAGCTTGCAACTCTTCTAACAGAAATGTTGGGAAGCAACAGTATATATGCCATAATTTATTCATCTTTTCTTGTTTGTTTCGGTCATGCTCTCTAATGTAGCTATCAGTCGATTTATTCATGAAATTTTATTAACAGAAGCATGACCTCGATCTCTTTAAATGCTAACTATATAGCTTTCTAGTGACTGCCGATATATCTACCTATTTATGCATTTTTGTGTTTTAGATTACTCTTATTGTCTTTGAAGATGACTTGTTTTCTTCAGTTATACGAGGTTTCATTGATTCACTGATGATATTTTTATTAAAGATGAAAAATACATATATAATCAAGCAAGTACTATTTTCACATAGAGTATTGCAAAGTTATTAATTTGGAGCTGTCTTATTGTAGTTTTGCTCTACTTTATAAGTCTAATTTGTTCATTTGCCTATACTTGTATACTTTGGTGCAATTATTCTGAATTACTTTTCTCTCTCTCCAAGGAACTGAAGTCGATAGACTAGGAAAGGAAATGGTGAAACATTGCAATGGTATTCCATTGGCTATTGTTGTGCTGGGCGGAATCTTGAGAAAGAAGGAAACCGTGGAAGAGTGGCGTCTTGTGCATCAAAATATTGCATCATACCTGAGAAGGGGTAATGATCATGGGAGATCATACATGGAAGTGCTTGTGCTAAGTTATAATGATCTGCCATATCACTTGAAACCATGCTTTCTTCATCTAGGCAACTTTCCGGAGGATCATGAAATTCACACAGAAAAATTATACAGGATGTGGGTTGCTGAAGGCATCATTACATGGCCTCGGGATAGAATTGTAGGCACAGAATCCTTGGAGGATATTGCTAATGACTACTTAACTGACTTGGCGCAGACTGGAATGGTAAAAATCACGAGTAAAGGATCAAAAGGGAGGATAAAATCTATAAGGATGCATGACCTTATGAGAGATGTGTGCTTGCAGAAAGCAGTAGCAGAGAATTTTCTCAGTATAATTGATTATCGTCCATGTCCGGATGAGCCAAGGAGTATTTCTTCATCCTCAAGCAATGAGAGACAGCTTCGAATGGCTATGTACTTGGGTCACTTGCCTCAAGGTGTTAAGAAGTATCTTCTTCCAGAGTCTTTAACCTCTAAAGCTCACAAGTATCTTAGATCTCTCTTGCTCTTTGTTGCTCAAGAAGACCATGGTGGAGGATATGGACAATGGATTGAAGTTGTTTTTGAATACTTCTCCTGGTTGCGGGTCTTGGACATTGAAGGACTCTGCCTGAAAGGAAAGTTGTCTAAAAATGTAAAAAAGGTGATACACTTGAGGTATTTAAGCTTGAAAAAAAACAATGTCTCTGAACTACCATCATCCATTGGTGAGTTGAAGTTTCTACAAACTCTTGATCTAAGAGTATCTTTTGTTGGCTCACCGGTCAAAATTCCCAACACTCTGTGGAAGTTGGAAAGGTTAAGGCATTTGTTTCTCCCTAAAAAGCCTTATGAAATAAAGAAGTCAGAACTTTTGCGACTTGACACATTGTGTTGTTTGGAGACACTTAAAAATTTAGAGGTTGGGAAGTCCCGGATTGAAGACTTGCAGAAACTCAGAAGATTGAAAAAACTTTCAATCAAAGATGTTGTGTCTAAGGAGGCAAGCATAAGGATCATTGTCGAATCCCCAGCTCTTAAATCAGGAAATCTCCGAAGTTGTTCACTTGAAGTTCAGGGAAGCGCGGTAGATCATGATCCAAGTATTCTGTCAAGCTTTGATTGCCTTGATCAACTAAAGGTAGTGGATACGTTGTCAGCTCTAAAAGACAACATTTTCCCACATTTTTTAGAAATACTCCACTTAGAGTCCTGTGAACTTGAAATGGACCCTATGGGAATTTTGGGAAGCCTCGCTCACCTGAAAGATCTCTGGTTGGGTAGCAACTCATTTGTTGGAAAAAGGATGACTTGCGTAGATGAAAGCTTCCCACAACTCATAATATTAAATCTTAGAGGGCTAACCAAGTTAGAGCTTTGGACAGTGAAGGAAAGATCCATGTCCAGACTGAAAAAGTTGATCATTATGAATTGTGGGAAATTGAAGAGTATTCCAGAGAATTTGCCTTCATCTATACTGATTACTTGTTCGCCTTGCATTGATGGAATTGAAAAGTATGGGACTTGCATTTGTTATAGAGGCATCTCCTTCAGTGTTTATGATTATGAGAGAGACTTCATTGGGCTTTCAAAAGATACTGGAAAAAGTTTGGTAGATTTGTTGGAGAAGAATAGTCAAGTTGTTTTGTCCGGAATGAGTGGTGTTAGCAAGGCAACTCTTGCTAAAATGCTCTACCAGCAGCCGGAGACTAGGACAAGATTTGATGCTATTGCGTGGGCTCGCTGTCCACACAGACAGGCTGCTAGCGCTAGTCTTCCCAGAGACTTCATACTGCGACTTTTGAGGCAACTTGATCCAGAAATAAGTGATAAACACCCATCTGCACACAGCACTATACTAGCAGAGCTTCAAAATGTCGTGGAAGGAAAGAAGTGTTTGATCGTCTTGAGTGATATGACAGAATCTGTGCAAACCCCTGATATGATCTTTGGACTTCCTCTTGGGGAGAGCAAGCTTTTGCTCATTACTCATCAGCAATCTTTATCTACCATAGAGTCTAGTGGGCAAGTTACACATAAGCTGACTCCTCTGTCTGCTGATGAAAGCTTGGATTTGTTTCAAAAAAGACTAGAAGGTTCCCTGAGTGGAAGTGAAGGTATGTTTTGTCCACTAATCCTTTTATAAAAGCCAGTTTTTAATCTACTAGATACCTCCCAAGTGTCCATTAACAAATCAACAAGTGTGAATTTAAATGAAATAAGAAACTTGGATGCTTTCTTTTAAAAAAATGTGATGGCTTTTTTATTAAAAAAGCCTAAATTTATGGGCATTTTCTTGTTCAAATAAACAGCTGTAGCAGCTGGAGGAATTTGATAATGAGCAGATAGGCAAGGTGGAATAAATTCATGAAAATAACAAGGTGGAATAAATTCATGAAAATAACTAAGGTGCATAGAGCAAAAATATGCCTTTTTATTTCATTCTTATTTTATATGGTATTATCAATCTCAAGTTTTATAATCATGATTTAGTTAGGCTTCATACATTTAGTGATTTAGGGAACTATTTATTGAATGTGCATGTTGCTGAATGCAGGTGAGATAAAGAATGAGTTAGGAAAGAGCATGCTCAAGCATTGTTCAAACCAGCCAATGCCCATTATAATGCTTGCAGGACTGCTTGCGAAGAAACAAACCCTTATAGAATGGCAAAGCATCCAAAAGGAGCTTACTGTACGGATGGAAAAGGCTCAAGGAGGGCTTGAAGCCATGTATGCATTCAGTTACGATGATCTGCCACCTCACCTTAAACAGTGTTTCCTCTATCTAGCAATCTTTCCAGAAGATGTGGAAATATCCACAAGGAAATTGTACCAAATGTGGATAGCTGCAGGATTCGTAAGACTGAAAGACGATGAAGCTGAGGCAGTTGAATTGTTGGAGAATGTAGTGGAAAGCTACTTGAATGAGCTGGTTCGAAGAGGCATGGTTCAGGTAGGAACAAGGGGGCATACTGGAAGGATCAGTAGTTGTTGGGTCCATGTTGAATTGCGGCATCTCTGCTCAGCAAAGGCAAGAGAGGAACGTTTTGTCCGTGTAATGAGTCAAGTTGAACCTTCATCATCCTCAAATGAATGGTTAATCGCCGAGCATTTAGCTTTTCACTTGAGTCAAGGTGAGAGGAAAATTCATGAAAACATGAAATCAAGAACTGGCAAGCTCAGATCCCTCCTCTTCTTCCCAGAGATGAATGATATTTATAGCGGGGAAGAAAACTGGGGTTGGTTTAATACACTTTGTGAAAGCTTCCGTCTCCTTCGTGTCTTAGATCTTGAAGGAATGAGGATGGCCAAAGGAATGTTGCCTAGAGAAGTTGATAGTTTGAGCCAGTTGAGATACTTGAGTTTAAGAGGAACTTGGGTGAGTGAACTTCCGCAAGAAATTAAACAACTAAGCAAGCTACAGATACTTGATCTGCGAGTGATGGAATCTCTCATTATACCAGATGTGTTGTTCAGCTTCCAACAATTGAGACATCTTTATCTGCCTGACTCAATTCTCAGCTTTACAAAGTTGCAACTGCAAGGGTTGGACCACTTGCGGACATTAGTAAACTTGAATACCGAGAAAGTTGATTTGAAGTGCTTGCATGAGCTGAAAAATCTAAGGAAGATCTCAATAAGAACTATCCAAGCAGTGAAAGATTTGGATGAGAAACTCAAATCCATCAGCACACGGATAGATCTGAGCATCAACAGTGAGCTTTTGGAAGGCAATCAAAACATACTATTGAGCTTCCAGAATTTGCACAAGGCGAAGATAAAAGGGGAGATTTCAGTTCCCTTATCTGTTGCAATGTTTCCTGAATGCTTGAAGGAGCTGACGCTCAAACACTCGAAACTCAAGCACGATCCTGTTCCTATCTTGGGGAAGCTTCCAGGCCTAACATGTCTGTTTCTTGATCACAACGCTTATATAGGGAAGAAGATGACCTTTGCTAAGGGAGGCTTCCCTCGACTCACCCATCTCAAGTTGCGAATGTTGAGCAACTTGGAAGAGTTGGACATGACAGAAGCTGAGCACTTGAGCTCTCTTCAGAGCTTGGAGTACAAAGACTGTTGGCGGCTAGAGATGAAGGAGTTCAAGTTTGCTACTGCTGAAACGGGAGTAGGCCCACTAGGGAACCACCCTCTCTTGGGGCTTCTGAGGTCAAAGCACAAGCGAATGAGAAGGCCATGAGTCGATGATGCATATCTTGGATGAGAAGAGACAACGGTGAGTTACAAATCTATTTTTTTATTATCCTTTTGTGGCTACTTAAGTTGAAAAACATCAGCCAATTTGTGACTTGTTTGAATGCAGATTCAGGTGATTGGATTTGGCTCTGATTTTGAGTTGAAGAAGCAGAAAATACCATGATCAAAGTATTGTTGTGGCAGTTTCAGTATTTGTGTTTTGTATTAAGCTTTGCTGTATTGGTTATTGTGGAGTTTGCATCTGAGCTGGCTTGAGAATAACTCAGTTGTATGTTACCAAGTATTTATCTGTGTGTAGACTTTGGTACAAATAGTGTGTGCACTTAGACGTTGTGTGTTAAATTCAGTGCTCTTTGCTTATAAATCTAAATGCAGACTATTGTAAGACAACTTGTATCTTGTAATTTGGTTCACTTACTGAACAAGCTGAGAATAATCCATTCGTTGTGTGTCGTTGAGTCCAGTTAAACTGCAGCAACAGGAGGTGGTTTCTAAACTCAGTTGACGCCACTACGATTGGTGCTACGACAGTCAGAGAAGATGAGTTCGTTTTCAACTGCATCAATCACACATATTGTTTCCAAAAGGCCTTTTGAATGTTGGCATTGCTTGATGCATCCTTCAATCTTTCCTTGAAATCCAGTGATAGTAAAATTATAATCTAAATAAAATGTGTTAGTTGATTTCTCAATTTGAGGTACTAGTATATAAAAAAAGCTTTGTTTGTTTCATTTTGGGACAACTGCTCATATATATTAGAGGAAGTAGTAAGTACAAAACTTATCAAACTTATTTTTGCATTCATATAACCAGCTAAATGAGAAATTTGGTAGGGATAAGATACACGGAGGAACATCATTCATGTCAGAGAGGGTTAAGCCGAACCACAGAGGTTTGACAGAGATCATACCCTTTTTCCACCCCCGTTCCCACACTATTGTCTTTTACTAATATTCTTTATTTTACGTGTGTTATACTTGTCCCTTTTGTTTGTTGTTCGTTCCTGTCTGTGCTTGGGCCACTCGGAAACACTCTCTTGACGTAGTTGGGGAAAGAGTGCATTGGCCCCTAGACCCTGCATAGGCGGTGTTGTTGTATATAACCAGCTGAATATTTACTCCTAAAAAACTCTACATATTATTCCTCTTTTTATCAATCCAATGTCAGTAAAAAAGAACATGCAGAGTGACGTGGTGGTAATTCACAACAATACACCCCTTTTATTTTCTTTCTTTTAAAAAGCACAAAAAGAACACCATTCAACAAGAACTGAAGAAATTAAAGCAGTGAAACCATGAACCAAAAGAAGACACATCTCCCCTCTTTTAGCCTTTATTTTAAATTTCAAGATACTCTGGAAGAGTGTAGACAACAAAAGATGAAGGAAACATACAAGTGATAATGCAACTGGAAACTTTCTTTGTTTGATCATATGTTAACACAACTGAAAACTAGTCAAGTAGAAAACAAACAAAAAAACAAAATCAGAGAAACATACCGGTTGATAACGCTTAACTGACTAGGCTAAAAGCATGTGAATTAAGATTTGAAACTCACTCCATCAACTGAATCACTAGAACATGAGCAATAAGAGGCCAGTCTTCGCCTGCAGGGCTTGCACAACTTTTAATCAAGTCAGAACACCTGCAGGGAGATTAATTGCTTAATCCAAGTTGTGCTGACCAAGCTTAAAATTAAAGAGTATGTTTATGACGCAGGGAACTTGTTTAGATGTGTTGAAGATGTAAAAGGATAAAAATGAATCCCACGTCGGAAATATAAAGAACCAATGTGGGCTACTACTCTTTTTATCAATTGAGTTTAGGATAGAACCTCATTGGTCGAGATCATAGTGAATGATTGTTGTACTCCAAAGAAACAAGAAGGGTTGTTAGCATATACGTTATGGGAGGTTTAGGCAAGATGGTATGGAAGTACTAGTGCTAAGTTAATAATCATCTGCTGTTATTTAAAGCCATGTTTTCTCCATCTTGGGAACTTTCCAGAAGATTATGGAATACATGCAGAAAAGCAATATAGGATGTGGGTAACTGAAGGCCTTGTTACATGGCCTCGTGATAGGAGTTGTACATGGAAGATATTTTCAATAACTTCCCATGGATACGGGTCTTGTCGTCTTGGACATGGAAGGACTCTGTCATAAAAGAAGGTTGACAAAATATGTACAGAAATTGATATATCTAAGCTGCCTTCGTCCATTAGCAAGTTGAGGTTCCTACAGACTCTAGATGTAAGAGTATCTTTTGCTGGTTCATGGTCAAAATTCCCAACACTTTGTGGAAGCTGGCTACATTAAGACATCTGTTTCTTCCTAAGAAGCCCTATGAAATAAAGAACTGTGAATACTTGAGGCTTGACACCTTATGCTGCTTGGAGACACTTAAGAATCTGGAGGTTGGGAAGTCCCGGATTGAAGACCTGCAAGAACTCAGAAAACTGAAAAAACTTTCCATCAAAGACATTGTGTGTGATGTGGAAAGGATAGGATAATTGTTGAGTCCCCTGCTTTTAAATCAGGCAATCTCCGGAGTTGTTCACTTGGTATTAAGGGAAGTGCAGTAAATCGCGATCCAAGTATACTTCCAAGCTTTGATTGTCTTCATCAGCTGAATGCCATGGATAAGATTTCAACTCTGAAAGACAACATTTTCCCCCCGGTTTTTGAAAGTACTTCACTTGGAGTCTTGTGAACTTGATAATGACCCTATGGGGATCTTGGGAAGCCTTCGTCACTTGACAGAACTCTCGCTGGGTAGCAACTCTTTCATTGGAAAACGGATGACTTGCCTTGATCAAGGTTTCCCACAACTCACAATACTAAATCTTCGGGGGCTTGTGAGCTTGGAGGTTTGGATGCTGAAGCAAGGATCCATGCCTAAATTGAAGAAGTTGATCATTATGAACTGAACTGGCAAATAAAAGAGTATTCCGGAAAATTTGCCCTCATCTATAATGATAACTTGTTCACCCTGCATTAACGTAATTGAAAAGTACGGTACTTGCATATATGTTATAGAGGCACCTTCTTTGGTGTGTTTGATTATGAGGGGGACTTCATTGGGCTGCCAGAAGAGACTGGAAAAAGTCTGGTAGATCTGTTGTCTAAGAATAAGGAAGTTGTCTTATCAGGAACTTGCGGAGTTAGCAGGGAGACTCTTGCTAACATGCTCTACCAGCAGCAAGAGGCCAGGAGAATTTTTGATGCTATTGCATGGGCTCGTTATCCGCACAGACAGGCTGATGGTCCTCACAACCACTTCATCCTGGGACTTTTGAAGCAGCTTTCCGCGGATAGTAGTGATAAACTCTCATCTCAAAAGAGTTCCAACACTCTAATTACAGAACTTCAAAAGGTAGTGCAGGAAAAGAAGGGTTTGATAGTCTTAACTGACATGACAGGGTCTCCACAAGATCGTCATATGATCTTTGGGTGTGATCTTCCAGAGGCCAAGCTGTTGTTCATTACTAACTAGTAGTCCACCGCAGAGTCCAATGAGCTAGTTACACATAAGCTGAGTCCTTTGTCTAATGTTGAAATATTGGCTTTGTTTCAGAAAAGGCTGGGAGGTGCTCTGAGTGGAAATGATGGTATGTGTTTGTCTACTACTAACCTCTTACATGTTGCAATTATAATTTAGTTAGCAATTATAATTTAGTTAGCTATTTACATTGTGCTATCTGCAGGTACTATAAAGAATGATCTGGGAAAGAGCATGCTCAAGCATTGTTCAAACCAACCGTTGTCAGTTATAATGCTTGCTGGACTGCTTGCAATGAAACAAACCCTTATGGAATGGCAAAGCATCCAAAAGGAGCTTACTTTACGCATGGAAAAGGCCCAAGGGCCTGAATCCATGTATGCACTAAGTTATGATGATTTGCCGCCTCACCTAAAATATTGCTTCCTTTATCTAGGAATCTTCCCCAAAGACATGGAGATACCCACGAGGAAATTATACCGGATGTGGATAGCTGCAGGATTTGTCAGACTAAAAGATGATGAAGCTGAGGCAGTTGAGTTGTTGGAGAATATTGTAGAAAGCTACTTGAATGAGCTAGTGCGAAGAGGCATGGTTCAGGTGGGAAAAAGGGGGCCTAATGGAAGGATCAGCACATGTTGGGTCCATGTTGTACTCCATAGTCTCTGCTCAGCAAAAGAAAGAGAGGAACATTTTGTCACTATACTTGATCAAGTTGAGCCTTCAGCTTCCTCTGGTGAAAGGCTAAACACTGAGCATTTGGGAGTTCACTTCAATCAAGGTGAAGCAAATATTATTGAAAACATGAAATCTAGAACTGATCAACTCAAATCTATCGTCTTCTTTCCAAAGAGCAGTGAAAGTGATAGCGGGGAAGACAACTGGGGATGGTTTATCAGACATTGCAACAACTTCCGTTTCCTTCGTGTATTGGATCTTGAAGGGATGTGGATGACCAAAGGAATGTTGCCTACAGAAGTTGGAAATTTAAACCAATTGAGATACTTGAGTTTAAGAGGAACTTGGGTGAGTGAACTTCCGCCAGCAATTCAACAACTAAGCAAGCTACAGATCCTTGATCTACGCGTGATGGAATCTCTATTTATACCAGATGTGTTGTTCAGCTTCCCACAATTGAGACATCTCCATCTGCCTAACTCATTTGCTCCCAGGTCTCCAAAGTTGCAGTTACATGGATTGAACCATTTGCGGACACTGGGAAACTTAAATACAGAGAAAGTTGATTTGGATTGCTTAGCTGAGCTGAAAAATCTAAGGAAGATCTCAATAAGAAATATCCACGCAGAGAAAGATTTGGATGAGAAACTCAAATCCATCAGCACGCACATAGATCTGAGCATCAGCAGTGAGATTTTGGAAGGCAATCCAACCATTCTGTCGAGCTTCCAGAATTTGCACAAGGTGACGATAAAAGGGGAGATTTCATTTCTATTATATCCTGCAGGGGGTCGTGTGCACACGTGCGCCCTTGCGCTAATAGCCTAGTACATAAGCCGAGTGGGGTTCCATCCTAAAACCAATTGGCAATAGGAGGAGTAACCCACCTGTCTCTTCACAATCTCAACACGCCCCCGCAAGTGCAACTAGGGTCGTCTTTCACCTCTAGTTGACACTTGGACAACGTGTCTAGCATCTCATTCTCTTTTTAGCTAGCCCAGGATCGAGAGTCGGGCCCGTTTGGCTTTTCCGCTCTGATACCATACTGAAATCCGTTGGGACTCGGGATCGGGGGTCGTGTGCACGTGTGCGCCCATACGCTAATAGCCTAGTACATAAGCCGAGCGGGTTCCATCCTAAAACCAATTGGCTAGGAGGAGTAACCCACTAGCTTATATACTATGACTTCTTTGTTTGTATAATCAATGTGGGATTCTTTTGTCTCTTCACAATCTCAACACGCCCCCGCTCACATTCTCAACAAGCTGACTCTTAAACACTCGAAACTCAAGCATGATCCTGTTCCTGTCTTGGGGTGAAGCTCCCAGGCCTTACTCGTCTGTCTCTTGATCACAACGCTTACATGGGGAAGAAGATGACCTTTGCTAAGGGAGGCTTCCCTCGACTCACCCATCTCAAGTTGCGACTGCTGAGTAACTTGGAGGAGTTGGATATGACAGAAGCTGAGCACTTGAGCTCTCTTCAGAGCATGGAGTACAAAGACTGTTGGCGACTAGAGATTAAGGAGTTCAAGTTTGCTACAGCTGAAGCACGAGTAGGCCCACTACGGAACCACCCTCTCTTGGGGTTACTGAGGCAAAAGTACAGGCGACGGAAAAGGCCACGAGTCAATGCTGATGCTGCCTAAGATGATGCATTTCTTGGCTGAGAAGAGACGGCAGTGAGGTACAAATTTAATTTTTATTATACTTTGTGGCTACTTGAGTTGAAAAACATCAACCATTTTCAACTTGGAATGCAGATTGAGGTGATGGATTTGACGCTGATTTTGAGTTGAAGAAGCAGAAAATACCATGGTCAAAGTCTTGTTGTGGCAGTTTCAGTATTTGAATAAAGTATGAAGCTTTGTTGTATTGATTATTTTGGAGTTTGAAGTTGAGCTGTCTTGACAATAACTCAGCTGTATGTTACCAAGTATCAATCTGTGTGCAGACTTCAGTATGTCACAAATAACTTGTACACGTAGCCTCATACATTGTGTTAACAGTGTTACTCAGTGATACCTTGTGCACGTAGCCTCATACGTTTCAGTATTTGAATAAAGTATGAAGCTTTGTTGTATTGATCATTTTCAAGTTTGCAGTTGAGTTGTCTTGACAATAACTCAGCTGTATGTTACTAAGTATCAATCTGTGTGTAGACTTCATTGTGTCACAAATAACTTGTGCACGTAGCCTCATACGTTGTGTGTTACTCGGTGGTACCTTGTGAATTGGTTTGGTTATAGCTTGAGAATTTTTTTTTTTTATTTCATTATGCACGTGCTGCTGTGAGAGGGTTTGGTTATAGCTTGAGAATCTACCGCAGACATGATTGTATCTGCTCTTCCAACATCTGTCGGAATCAACTCTGGCCTATGTATACGATTTTCACACTATTCCATCCTTAGAAGACAGGCTGCAAACTTTGAAGTGTATGAGCTGCGTTTATTGGCTGAAAAAAGAAGTTGAGCGAAGCAGTCACTTCCATATTGATCGGCTACTTTCATCCGTCTGGTTGGGTAAAAAGAGCGTGGCAGCTTATCGACGATGAATTGCTGTCACTTTCTGGCTTGGATGCTGTAGTCTTCATCAGGGTTATCATCTTCAGGTAATTAGTTACTTGTGATCAGTTGGGCATTGGTGCCTTTGAGAAGGATATCATTTTCCAACTGTCACCGAATTTTCACGAGTATCAGTGGTAGCGTTGATGATTTCTTCAGTGATTATCATCTAGCTACGCAATGATCTCATATGGTGATCGAGAGGACAAGCAAAATACGCTCTCTCATTGTAAGATTTTTCATTTGTGTAGTTGTTTTCCTGCTATCAGTAAATTTAGGCCATCTCTTGTGCAAGAACTTCGAATGTGGGAATAATAGGTTGCTCTTGGGAATCTTTGGGCGCAAAGTTGGCCTTGTAGATCAGTATAAAAAGCAGCTGGACGACGTTGAAAAACATCAGCCAATTTTTGACTTGCTTGAATGCAGATTCAGGTGACGGATTTGGCATTAGCAGAAAATACCATGATCGATCAGGTGACGGACTTGGTTGCAAAAGGACGTGTGCCTACCTAAAGAAGAAGGTGGTTTGGGATTAAAAGATTTAAAAACCTGGAATACTGCGTTTCTTTCAAGGATTCTTTGGGACATCATTAGGAAGAAAGACAGCTTGTGGATAAGATGGATTCACCACCAATACATCCAGCAAGGGAGTGTGTGGAATTGGCAAGTACATAAGGAAAATGACTCACCACTCATAAAAAAGATTTTGTCTATCAGAGATGATTTGCTAACTTCCACAGGCTCCATTCAAGATGCTATGCAGAAACTAAATGAATGGAGCCTTGGAGGTAAATATAAGATTGATGCTGCTTATAACCATTTCAGGAGAAAGGTCCCTAAGCCACCATGGACATCAGTAGTATGGGACAACAAAATCCTACCAAAACATTCCTTTATCCTATGGCTGGCGGCTAGGAGAAGGTTGGCAACTTGTGATCTGATCAAAATCAGGGAAGTAAACCTCAACTGCTCCTTTTGCAACCAAGTCACTGAATCCCATGAGCATATCTTTTTTGCTTGTAACTTTTCTTCCTCCGTGTGGTCACAGGTTAAGCACTGGTTGGGAATATGGCGTGGGATGAGCACCCTGCAAAGTGCACTCAAATGGATGAAGAAGGAGGCCCGAGGCACTGGATGGCAGTCAAAGGCTAAGAGGGTGGCTCTGGCAGCTACTGTATATCACATTTGGAAGGCTCGGAATGAAAAGATTTTTGACAACACAAGTAGGAGCCCTGAACAGATCACTCACCTCATCAAAGTCCATGTCTACAAGGTCCTAAGCCATGATTTCTCCATACATTTCACATCAATAATTACACTACAAGAAGGACTTGATCACACAACTGGAGCTGAGCTACAAGCATGAAGAGCAACAATGCACTCTGATTTAAGAGGGACAAATGAAAAAGGGCAGGGCATCAAGTGTCTAATAGACCCCAATTTGGCTCCTAGTGTTGTATGAGAACCTATAGGGTTGCTGGCCTGAGATCTTAAGTTTTTTGTAACAGCAACTTCATAGTCTACTGTCCTTAAAATGCTTGTTTATGGTTTAGGTGTGCTAAGGTTGTGTGTGTTTAAATCTCTTGATGGCCGAGCCGAAGGGAGATTTAGTCTTGCACAACCTTAGGGGATGGGTCCGACTTCTGATAGCCGAGGCTTGATGAGATAGGAGTTGCCCCGAACCATGTGTTCAACACACCTCATTGATTGGAACAACCTTACGTATGTTCCATGATTTTGGTAGATACGCAAAGTGTCCTTTGGACACTGTCAGCCCTTTTGTACATTGTAAATATTTATTCCGTTTTCAATATATTAACCCTTAAAATCAAAAAAAAAAAAAAAAAAAGTTAATGTGTGCACGTTGCCTCGAATGTAGTATGTTAAATTCGGTGCTCTTTGCTTATCAATCCAAATGCAAACTAGAATGATGTAACTTGTACCTTGTAAATTGGTTAACTTACCTTACTTACCATCAATGAACTGACGAAGCTGAGGCTAATCCATTGGATGTGTGTCGTTGAGTCCGGTTACACTTACATTTCAGAGGCAGGAACTGGCTGCGACACTCAGCTGATGCCACTACGGTTGGTGCTACGACAGTCAGTTGAGGTTTGCACAACCTTGATATCAACAAAGTTCCAAAATTCCATCTTTGAATCTCACACACATTGTTTCCAGAAGTCGTCATTGAGTGTTGGCTTTGCTTGATGTAGTAAGTGGTCGGATTAGTATGATATCGGATCTGATAATGGAAGATTTTCCCAGTATGGGATCGGATCATCACTGTCTAAGATTGATTAACATGAAAGGTGAGCTAAAGTGTTACACACCCAAAAAAGCAAGCAGTACTTTCATTATTTCAACTGGAGATTACAATACATGAAACCATTGAAATCTTAAATAACAAACCTTCCCCACCCGTCACTGGCAATCAAGGAACCAAAGAAGGACAATTGCAAAACAATACAGAACTGAAAAAACAATAACAAAAAGGCAAACAAACACTTGTTTCAGAATTGTAAACAATGAAATTTAAACAAAACAGAGAGTGGAGAAACACATCAGCGGTAACCTACAACTTAAAACAAATCTTTTCTTTTTCTTTTTCTTGGGTTAAAATGAAAAACAAAGAACACCATACAAAACTAAGAGCACCTACATCGGTGGTTCCTAAGGGTGTTTTTAAGAAACAAATTAATAAAAAAAGAAGGTTAAAGAGGAAATAGTGTAGAAACGATGTGATGGGTTGTGTAGTAGAAAACCCTTAAATACCCAAAAAGCTATTTCACTCTCGGTATATTTGTAGGGGATAGTGGGGTTAAACAAGTTTTGAGTGATAGTGGGAATTCATGACGATGGGCCAATTGTTTTTTTAATACGTAAAATAAATTAAGGAACCCTTTAAAGGGTTGTAGGGATGTGAGGAAAAAAATAAAATAAGTGTTTAAAAATAGAGTGTAGAATTAAGGTACTCTAAAGGGTTCAACGGATGCTGATGCTTTAAGGGAACATTCAAGTAGCAACTAACCAAAAACAATTTATTTTTATTTTTTTTTGCCTTCCTTTTTTCCTTTTTTTTTTCCTTTTTCTTTTGGAATGTAAATAAGAATCAAGCCAACAAAAATGAGCAACAGCAACTGAAAACCGGACAGCAGAACAAAGCACAGAAAATCAGAGACACGTAGTGAGGGGTACTAACACAGCAGCAAGCAGCGCAGTCCAGACCCGTTGAGATGAGTCGAAGCCATGTAAGACGATTGATGGTGAGTGTAAGCCAGAGGGAGCTTACCCACATCCCACACCCATTCAAAGCTAAATGAGTGGGAGGTAAGAGTACTTCAAATGCACTCCATCGAGTTCAATCACTCGAACATGATGAATGCTAGGAAGCCAGTCCTTCCCAGCAGAGCTTGCAAACCATTCAGACAACCCAGGGCACCTCCTTATTTCCAACCTCTCCAGGTTTTTGAGCTCAGAAAAGGCAGCGTCCAGTTCCACCAGCATAGGGCAGTCATCAATTATGATTGATCGAAGGGACTTGAGCTCCCCAATCCATTCTGTGCTGCCTAAGCGTGGGCACCTTCTTATCACCAACTCCAATACACCATCGAGTTGAGAAATAACATCTGTTGACGTTAAAGCCAATAGTTGAGGACAATCTTCAATTGTGAGCGAGCGCAGGAACCTGAACTGCATAATCCATGTGGTTTCGATCATGTTTCGGCATGACTGGATCATTAAATGCTTCATAGCAATGCCTGGATTTCCCAGGTCTGTGGGCAAACCCAAAAATTTTGGAAGATACGAAAGGAGCAGTGTATTTATAGCATCCAACCCCTTCAAGCCTTCAGCGGAAGAGTTGGCGGTGAGGTCCAAATCTTGGCAACCAACAATGCCTAATGTCTGGAGGTTCGTGAGATTTTTGAGGGTGCTTGGAAGGTAAGCTAGCATAGGGCAATTAGCAAGAGCCAGCGTCCGAAGAGAGATTAGTTGTCCCACTTCTTCTGGCAAACTTTCCTTCAGGATGGTCAATGTGAGATAGCGTAGATTCTGGAGCCTCCCTATGTCAGCTGGTACTTCTTCGAGGGAACAACCATGAAGGAACAGTGTTTGTAAATGCCACAGATCACAGATTGAAGCTGGTAACCTTTTCATCCTAGCATTTCTTCCGACATCAAGATACCTTAAATGCTTCAATTCGCCAATGGAATCCGGAAGCATCTCAATATTGCATCCACCAAAGCCTAGTACACGCAAGAATTTGTAACCAGCTATTATATCATTCACCAATCCTGCTGAAGTTTGGTTCCTAATGCAGAGAATGAAGAGCCGAACTTGACCCCGGGAATACAATGTGGATGCTGCAGATAGATCATCTTCATCCCAAATTATGTATCTAGTATTTTCGTCGAATATGTGATGTCGTGGTGACATAAACCCCCACGGTGCACCTCCATTGGATGTGGCAAATTCAAGAAGAGCTTCGTTGAATTTGATGTGTCTCACAATGCCACCCGGTGCATATTCAACATCAGGGCACAGAGGAGACTCTGCAATTTCTAAAAGATACTTCCTTGCAATGGATTCAGGAGGCTGAGTAGGATCATCAGAATATAAGCACCCAAGTGCCATCCATACACACGTTAAGGCTTCTTCACCTAATCCACAAGCTTTTTGCAAGCGAAAAGACTCTAGGGGTAGCTGCATATGTCTCAAACATGCAGGCATCAAAGCAGGATAGAATCCTGAGTCGCGGTAGATTGAGTCAGAGAAAAGGTTCACTAAATTCTTTCGCCGTGCTACACGCTCGGGTTCATGGTGTCTCAGAACTGACGAATAAATAACCAGAAACAAAGGAACTCCGCTGCAGTACTTTACCACATCCCTTGCAATAGGGTCCCATGCCTGATGGTCTTGACTATCAGCTCCCAAATGTCTTATGAGCAGTTGATAGGAAGCGTCCTCCGAAAGTGGATCCAATTTGTATGGAAGCGTCGTCCCAATCAAAGAAGCAGCTCTACGTGACCGGGTAGTCACAAGAATGACACTTCCATTTTTGGATTTGGACCCCATATCTTGTAGAAGTGGCACTACACTCTTGTTGATATCCTCGAAACCGTCTAGTACAATAAAAAACCTTTTCCCGCATATCAACCTTTGAACTTCCCTCTTCAGTTCTTCTTCTTCCCTGGCCCTGTCGTCATGAATTGGTTCATCTAAGTGAAAGTGATGGCTGTAATTCCTCAAGATTTCCCTAACTACGTCTACATTATCATGGGATTTATATTCAAGAGACACCCAAAACGATTGATGAAAATTCACTTGTATCGTCACCTCGTTATAAATTAACTGTGCAAGTGTTGTTTTGCCTACCCCAATGAACCCAACTATCGGGACAATTGAAACTCTATCGGAAGGTTCAGCACCAGAATTCCATATTAGATCCATGATTGCTGCTTTATCCCTCTCTCTCCCGAAAATATCTTCAAAATTCACAATTGAGTCGGTTTTTCGATGGCTCACATCTTTATGCCTGTGTATACGCCGTATAGGTGGATCTAGCAGCCAGTTGGTCGCATCCTGTACTATGACATCTAGCCTTCGACGAATAGTTTTGACTTTCTTTGACTGTTGTGAAAAAGGATTGAAGCGTACCTTTTTCGGCATCAGATGGCTTGGTTGATTTTTGCTACTCGTAATCTGCATCTCGTCTATCAAATAATCGACCTCGTCAAGCACCATCTTGATTTTTGGCCATGGCCACCACTCTAATCCCTCTCCAAAATTAGGACCCTCAATCAGCTTATCTAAAGCTTTGAGGTCGGCGACGATCTTATCTAGTTCACGATTGGTCGATGCGGTGCTCTGATCAACCACCCTTTGAAGAATCCCTTTTAATAATAAAGAGACTGTATCCCCGATTTCAAGAGACATGGTCAGAGAACGAGGGATAATAAGATCAACGTACACCGATCGATGCAAATAGACAGAATATAAAGAGAGGATTCAGATTGAATCAGGAAGGAGATCCATTTTGATTTCCGGGTACTGGAGGAGTGGAGGGAGAATGGATAATTACATAATAATTCATGTGATCCAAACGGCCTCTGATACTTAGGGGGCAACCATACCCGACCGACACAATTTCATGGTACGGTGAAAAGAATTAAGGAAATTTTACAGCAAACCACCCCTTATTACTTATGGTTTTCATTTAACCACCTCCTATACAAATTCTTTCACTAAACCACCCCTTATTGCATTCCGTCAACAGATAACCACCCCTTATTGCATTCCGTCCAATTTCACGTTAAAAAAGAATGAAAAGACCAAAATACCCTTATCTAAACCATCCATCTTCAACCTTTCTATCGTTCATATCTCTCTATCTATCGGACAAGGAGACCTCAGAGGCTCAGACGGTCGATCACCTGAAGGAGCAGCCGGAGAGGGATTCAGAGAGGGATCAACAAGGTTCTCCAATCACAAGGTAAACTCGGTCCTATCTCCCTGTCTATCGGTTGAGATGTTAAAATTTAGGGTTTTTTTTGAAATCCCAAATCTTGATTTTCGTTCGATTTTGGTGCGATTTGGGAGCAATGTCGATCGAAATTGCATTGTATAGATGTCCTAGTGTTGAATCTGTTGGATCTTGGTGAGATTTTGGTGCGATTTTGTGGTCTATGTTGTTTGGGCGATTTGGGTGAGATTTTTATGACAGATTTTGGGTGCGATTTCTTCGTTGCTCGAAATTGCATTTCATGTTTCCTTCTTTGATTTTGGGTGCGATTTTATGACAGATTTTGGGTGCAAGCTATGGATTCATCTCAAGGTTCATCTCAGGAAGGTGGTAGAACAGTTAGCAGACAAATACAGAGGTCCCCATTCATTAAGAAATGGAACGATTTTGCAAAGAGCAAAAGGATGTTTAAGTGTAAGTGTGGGGTTCAATGCACTTACTATACATCTTTAACAGATGAGAATCCTGGTAGACGATTCGTAACTTGTGGAAATCGGAAGGTGAGTTAAATCTTCTTGCATCCTTTATTCGAGTATGGCATTGCATTATTGAGCTATATGATATTGTGTTGCATGATTAAAGGTGGGAGGCTGCGGATATTGGAAATGGTATGATCCCTCATTGTGCAACACGGCAACCGAATTTATTCCGTTGATGAGGGACGAGTTAGAACGGCTGATGACTGTGATAGAGGTAAAAGAAACCGTGGTCACAACACATGAGAATGAAATTAGAAGGCTTCGAGAAGAGGTGGTGACACTTAGAAGTGCGGCTGCTCATGACGAAGACAAGTCGATCTACATCTCAAATGGTGGTAGCAAAGATGGTGTAAGGCTCATGAAGGTTATTTGTGTTATCGGGGTCTTCATTTGGATGATTAGGTTTTGTACAAAGTATATGTCGTAACTAGAGAATGGGATTCACTCAATGATGTTAGCTTTAGTGTTATTCGAGTGAAACTTATTTGTATGCCTTCCAGAACTACCAATATGTATAAATTAAAACTAGTGTTCTTCTGTGAATGAAAATGCAAACTTATTTGCTTCTCAGTATTATGTCTCAGTGCTTGATGGCTTTTGTATGTCATTGCTCTTATTTTGATTCTGTCATTGCTCTTAAACTGCTGCATTTTATTTTTAAACTGCTGCATTTTGTTTTTAACGGAGCTGCTGCATTTTGTGAGCACGGAGCTGCTGCATTTTGTTTTTAATGATTTTAAATGAACATCAGCTGCTGCTATTTTAGAGGAACATCAGCTGCTGCATTTTGTGAGCATGAAGCTGCTGCATTTTGTGAGCATGAAGCTGCTGCTACTTTAGAAGAAAATCATAATCAAAATGATTTTACATGAACATCAGCTGCTGCTATTTTAGAGGAACATCAGCTGTTGCATTTTGTTTCCATGAAGCTGCTGCTATTTTAGAGGAAAATCAGAATCAAAATGATTTTAAATGAGCAAAGAGGATTCATAAGCTGCTGCAATTTGTTCCAACTTCCATGATCATAACACATAGAAATTACTTGATCAAAGTGGAATACATAAGTGTGTATAACAAAAGAATGGTGCAATTAATACCTAGCTTCATGCACCAACAAAAATACATTGAGCAAGTAATTTCTATTCTACTATAAGTGTTTGGGTGGCAAAAAAATTAGCAAAAATACACATTCTAGCATCCAACGACTCTGATCTCTATGGTTTCCATGAAGCTTGGGCAGTTGTGGTTGTCTTCGGGAGTCCAACGAACTTTGTCAGTTGAGTCGTAGAGGAGAACACGCCTTTCTTAGATGGAGCTGCTGGGAAATATGTGCCCTACAATCAAAGTTCACAACTGTCAATAAGAATGATTTCATTGAAAAGCTTACATGTAATCTGACAGTAAGACATTAAACCTGACAGTAAGACATTAAATCTGACAGTTTCTCTCTTACTTGAATTCTAACAGTAGGACATTAAATCAGAAAGTATTGCTTACTTGTGTGTATGACTGATTAGTAATCGATACTTGTGTGCCCGTAACACTTTCAGGTTGGGATTGCGCAAGATAAGGGGTCATGGTTGGATTGCTTGAGCCCTATTTACGAATCATAAATGTCAACTATATCTTAGACATTATAAACTCTAAGACCATTTCAACAAAAAAAGTGCAGGGTTACCGTGTCATGTTGGGTCTGGCGCAATTCCTGTCCATAACCGGGAGGAGTTACTGACTGATTTCCATCAAAAGCCTAAAATCGAAGGGGAACATACTAAAGATCAATATTCATTCACTTTCACATAATAAATTGGAGCAAAAATTTCAGTCAGATTTCCATCAAAAGCCTGAATGTCTGTCAGATTCAGAGAAAAAAAATCTGAGTTTGAGGCGAAGCTCTTGTTCAAGGATGTGGAGATAGAAAGGAAAGGAATTGCATTATAAATTTCAGAAAGTGATTTAATTGAAAAGCTCAGCAGATTGAATTTACCTTCAGAGCTTTTTTTCGTGAATCAATTCCAACTTTCATAGTGTTGGGATTCTTTGGTCTACCGCCTTTGTTGGATGCCTCTGGAGGTTGTGGTGCCCTTGCAGAGTTAGTACACTTGGTTCTATTATGCCCTTCCATTCCACAATGTGAGCACTTATTTTTCCCCATTCTATGCCTTCTTTGCTTTGTTGATGGACCTTCTCCTTCTTCTCTGACTCTAGCTTTCTTCGGCCTACCGGGTTGAATAACGAGCTTTGGAGGGTCAGGTGGAGGCATGTTACTGATCTCCCATTGGTCATCACTAGACACAGGCTCTATGTTCAATTCATACGCCTTCTTGTACACGTCTCTACTATAATATTCATGCACAAAGTCCTGCGGCATTAGCCTCCTAGACAATATACAAGCAATAGCGTGAGGACAAGGAATACCGGTTATATCCCATTTCCTGCAGCCACAACTCCTTGACCTTAAATCAACCACGTAAGTTCTTTCGAATTGTTTGACCTCAAACCTATCACCTCCTCCCCATGTAGCTCTGCAAGTGGATAGAGATTGACGCTTATCCTTCTCTAACTGTTTCAAAACCTTTGGAGTCAGAGTTTCATGTGTTGTCCACTTTCTCATTTTCTCCCTCTTGACAACCATTCTCTTCATCAGTTGTGTCCTAATCCAATCACACATACTCAAAAGTGGCTTATCCCTAGCCTTCAAAATGTTGCTGTTGAATGTTTCACACACATTGTTCAACTGCATATTCGACTTGGATGTATGGTTGTAGGCATGTCGTGACCAAGTGCTTGGGTTTGCATCAATTAAGTACTTGTGGGCAGCTTGATCTAACTTCTGAATGTCATCCATTGCAACATCAAAATCTGCCTTTGTACAAGCTCTTGCAGCAGCCCACAAACCGTCTTTGAAAGCTTTCCCTGGCCACCTCACTTTGAAGTTGTTGTACAAGTGCCTCACACAAACTCTAGTCTCCGCCATTGGAACAATAGTGTTTAATGCTTGTTGTAATCCCTACAAACAAAGAAGAGAATAAAGCAATTAGTTCAATTATAAGGACTTCTATACCGAACACTTAGAAAAAGGGTTTAAATGCAATACCTTTTGTCTATCGGACATGAAAGTGAATATGCCCTCTCCAAGGTCTTGCATCAGTAACTCTAAAAACCAACACCATGTCTCCTTCCTTTCGGCCTCCACGACTGCATATGCAATGGGGAATATATGTTCATTTCCATCCATTCCAACGGCACACAATATCTGACCAGTATATGCTCCCTTGAGATGGCATCCATCCAAGCCAATGATAGGCCTACAACCATGTAAGAAACCCTTCTTACATGCATCTAGACAAATGTACATCCTTTGAAACAAAGGTCTCTCTAGCTGAGTAGTGCTAACTTTGACAATTACTGAACTACCCGGATTACACTTAATTAAAGTCATAGCATAATCCCACACTCGTGCATACTGCTTTCTGGATTCCCCTTGAGTCTCTAGATAGGCTCTCATTCTTGCTCTCCATGCTTGCATATAACTTATTTCGACATTGTAATCCTTCAAAATTGTTTTCATAAAAGCATCCAACTTCCAATGTGGATCATCTCTATAGTGTTCCTTATACTTTTCAGCTAGCCAAACAGATGTCACTTTACTATTCTCATGTCTCCATCCACATTCATGAACAGGATTGAATGACTTTAATTGAAATGTCCCATCGCTACCCATCCTTCTAGGACAAGCTTTAAACCCGCAAAAACTTTTATCACAAACACATTGCTTCCGACCATGCTTCATTGTGCAGTCACACTTAAGAGTACAATAAGCAGAAACTCTACGCTTATCATTATGCAAATAATAGAAATCTCCACCTTTCTCAATGGAACATTGTTTCAAAGCTTTTCTAAAGACTTCACTTGAAGAAAATTTCATTCCAACCTTCAACGAAATAGGTTTCTTGAAATCTACCAAGGGATTGAACTCAAGATATTTTCTTTTTGGTTCACCTTCACCATCACTCAAGCTTCTCAACTCATTTGATTCATCACTTTTTTTTGTGTCCTCAACAAGATCTCTGTCTTCATTGCCCAAAACTAACCAATTCACATCATCTTGCACTTCTCCATTAACAAAATCATCAAAATTTTCATCATCTTCAACATCACTTTCACTAGCTGTAAAATCAGAACCTGAATCTGAAGATTCTGACCCTAATAGACCATCATTACTTGGATCTACATCTTCAACTGACTCTAAATTTGGTTGAACTCCCCTTGACGATTTGTTGTCCTTGTCTTCTCTCAGTTGAAAAATATTCATTTTGCATTGAATTTCTGAACAAAGAAGGAAAACCGCACCAATCTGACACAATCAACACAAAATACATAGAACATCTAAACCTAGAAACCTAAGAACACAAAATCGAACATAAAATCTGTCACAAATTCGAACACAAAATACATAGGATATCTATACAATGCAATTTCGATCGTACCAAAAATCTGTCATAAAATCGCACCAAAAAGCTGTCATAAAATCGCACCCAAATCGCCCAGTCAACATAGACCACAAAATCGCACCAAAATCTCACCAAGATCCAACAGATTCAACACTAGGACATCTATACAATGCAATTTCGATCGACATTGCTCCCAAATCGCACCAAAATCGAACGAAAATCAAGATTTGGGATTTCAAAAAAAACCCTAAATTTTAACATCTCAACCGATAGACAGGGAGATAGGACCGAGTTTACCTTGTGATTGGAGAACCTTGTTGATCCCTCTCTGAATCCCTCTCCGGCTGCTCCTTCAGGTGATCGACCGTCTGAGCCTCTGAGGTCTCCTTGTCTGATAGATAGAGAGATATGAACGATAGAAAGGTTGAAGATGGATGGTTTAGATAAGGGTATTTTGGTCTTTTCATTCTTTTTTAACGTGAAATTGGACGGAATGCAATAAGGGGTGGTTATCTGTTGACGGAATGCAATAAGGGGTGGTTTAGTGAAAGAATTTGTATAGGAGGTGGTTAAATGAAAATCATAAGCAATAAGGGGTGGTTTGCTGTAAAATTTCCAAGAATTAAAGAAGCTCGATCTACAAATATTATAGAAAAAATTTGTAAAATAGGTACTTTATTTGGACGTATTTACAAAATGGTCACGTATTTGGACAATTTAGCAAAATGTCAGCTATATATACTTATTTTCGCTTGTACGGACATTATTTACTGTTTGTCCCTGCTTCTGAACTCTCTCTTTGCGCTCTTATCCTTCTCCGCTGTCCATCGTCTCACCGCGGTCCCCCTGTCTATCCGCCTTCGCGCACCTTCCTCCTCTGGTAAGTGGTTCTCGATCTCAAGCTCTAATCTCACCGACTCTCTCCTCCGGTCACCGCTCTAATCTCTCATCTCTCAATTGCAGATGCTCAAGTAACTGTCGTTGAGTCGCAGCTCTTGCCGAGTCTCTCCTCCTTCGCTCTGTCACCCTCCTCGTCTCGCCTAGGTATACACTGAACCTCACCTTCTTCGATTCCGTCCAATACTTGTTGTTCTTCGATCTGTTTTCTTCCAGATTTCCTTGTTGATGCGTGGAGTTCTTGTTCCCATCCAGATTAGAGTAGAAAATATTAGGCGTTTCTCGTTTGTTTCCCCAATTTCTATCTTTCTATGCCCCAATTGAGTTTTTGATTTACTGTTTTTTCGTTGGTTTGTTGATTTTCTGTCGTTTGGATTCCAGAATGCCATTTTTTGCTGTTTATAATTTCATCTCTCATCCTGCCCCTTAATCTCTTTATTTGCCTATTTTGATCAATTCGTTTGACTCCCCTTGTTGCATTGTGCAATCTGTAGGTGGTGTATTCTACCTGAAATCTGCAAATCCAGACGTAAGTATTCATGAAATTTCTCGTAGGGTATGAATTTATGTTGCATTTTTGGATTTTCTTGGAGTTGAATATCTTGCTGATTGCTGCTAAGTTCATGCTAGAGTCGTGTCTGCCTATCCTATCCGGAGAGTCATATAGTTTAAAGCTTTGCCAAACCCCTGCTTCACTATGAGAAGCCAAACCCCTGCCTCATTGGATGTGAAGCAAAATAAAAGCTCAAGTTTAACCATATATCTGGCCACGAGGTTGGTGAATCTAGGACTGAACATAACAGCCATCAAACTCGGCTCCCATCGCCCTTTGATTCAGCATTTCATAACTTCATGGAGCCCATTGCTTGTCCTAGTGGAAGCCATGGTTTAGCATCACCTTCCTGGCCATTTGTTGATAGCCAGAAGACAACTCATTATGATGTAACGTCTCAATATCTTGTGGAGGGTGGATGTGCTTCTGTGGCTGGGATGCAAGCTGTTAATGGAGCTTCTGATTTCCCAAGAATTTTACTTGTTGATACTGGAAGGACATATGAGGGTGGATTTTTGGCTGCTTCTTTTCAAACTGATCTTTTGGATGCCAACATGCTTGATGGCTGCCAATATCAAGATTTATTAAGAAGAGCAAGGCTTTCGTACTCTGGCCAGTTTGAGAACATGAAGAATAAGAGTCAAACAACTCCTTGCGTAAGGGATTCCCTGTTTTAAAATCCTGATGCATGGTAGATTGCTAGAAGATAATGGTTGCTCCAATGTGCCTTGCTAACGCTTATGATTTGTCTTGGCTAGTTTTTGAATAAAAAATCTTGTTTGTTTTTTATTCTTGCAAGTTTAGTGCTTCAGATTACTTAGTTATTGCAAGTTTGGTTATCAAGCAACTGCATGTTGATTACAATTCCCTATCAAGCCAGATTCTGACTTTTATCTATTCCATGACTTCCCTGGAGCAGCTGACAATATGTGGAAACAACTTCACCAGCAATTTTAGCGAGGACATCAGTAAGCTTTCTGGTCTTAAAGTCTTGATTGTTGCTAGCAATAAACTTTCTGATCATCTTCCAAATGTATTTGATAGCCTCACACTCCTGGAGCATTTATCTGCACATTCAAACTTTCTGGCCTTAAAGTCTTGATTGTTGGAGTCAATCACCCTTCTATTTCAGGTACTTATGGCATTGAAGATGCTACAAGATCATTCCTATAGCATTTTTCAATTAATTTAAATTCAGCTGTTCTTCCAAATTGAAGATAATACCTGGGTTCATTTGCATTTTTTGTATAAAAGGTGAATAGCTTACCGTTTTATGGCAGCAAACTGCACTAAGGACTATTATCATTCTGCTCATTATATGATTTATATCTCATAATCCTTAGCTCTGTGATTTTGTAACCTAATTGACTAGTATATCCTGAGCTACTCTTGTAAAATTTTAAATCTTTGAGCTTTTGAATAAGGTATATGTCCATCTGTTGCATTAATCAGTTTGGCAATCTTCATATCGTTGCTAAAAGTTAAGTGGTTAATAATCCTTTGATCATAAAAATAAATTTGTCAAATTTGGCACTCAAAAGTGTATCCTATTGTACTGTAGTATTATGCATGCGTGATTTTCATTGACTCGGTAGCTTCAAGTTAAGCTCTTCCACTTGCCTTCCTGTTATATCTTAAAGGTAGAGTCGAACCTTAATTTATATTGTTGAAAACCTGTACAATTGGTGAAGTATTACATCCTTGTTATGATCATAAAAACATCCTGCCTTTCTACAAAATTATATGCCGCCTCTGTCATTTATTTTGTTTTCCAATACTTCAGTGTTTTATCTGAAATCTTGATCTCTTTTAAGCAAGTATCGGATTATGTTGTGAGAAAGCTGTTGGAAACACTGAGGAACTTGATGACGTTGGAGTTCCGCTATTGTATTGGTGATCTTTCTCCACTTTGCTTCAAGTTCAGCGTACAAAGTTTGAGAAGATTGAAGCTGGAAAGGGTGACACCATGGATGACCAACCAGGACTTGACTCTTTTGACACAAAATTTTCCAAATCTAATCGAGCTTTCATTGATAGGCTGCAGATGTCTTGATGCAGGTGAGATAACATAATCCACCTAAAAAATGCAGCACAATATTTTCTTAAGTGTTTTTTTTTTTAACAATTATGAGAGTCAGGTTCTCTTCTTATATGTAGTTGACTTAATAAGCATGTTGGATATTTCCTATTTGTCCTAGTAAAATAGCCTGTTCAGTATTACTGGTTTCTATTATGTACCAGGCATCGGTGTCAAGTCTGAGGAAATGTGGATCTGATCCATTTGCAAACCTGAGAAAGGGTGCTTCTGATAAGGGCTATCTTTCCAAAATGTGCTCTAGAAGAGGTAAAAAATGTTTTCTTTCGCTTGACTGGCCTTTTTCCCCCTCCAAAATTGTGTTGTACTCTTTTTTTTCCTTGCTATGTAATATCTTAAGGATAGATTGCAAGATGATGGTGTCTTTCATTGGACAAGCTTGAAGAGGAATGCAAGCTGTTTGCAAACGCAGAAGCCTATGGAAGATTGCTCAGTTGATGACGTAAATGGTATGTCGCCTCCTAGAAAGAAGTTTAGACAAGATAGTGATGGTCCCATTGCTTCTACAGAGCAGAATTCAGACCCTAGGATCTCGTCTGATACCAATCCAAAGGATGTTCCATCTGGGAAGCCAGCTCTGTCTACAGGTCTGCTAGCATGGAGGCCAACCGATGTTTCGAGCGAAGACGAGAAAAGGCATGCAGAAAAATCTTCAAATCCTGCTGAATCTACAGAGCTAGATTTTTGTATTAAGTGTAACAGAGGGGGTGAAGTTTTGATTTGTAGCGTCAGTAGCTAGATCTTCAAAGTGCTAACATGGTCTTACAAAGTACCAGCAGACCTAACAAAGTGCTGACATGATCTTACAAAGTACCAGCAGACCTTACAAAGTGCTGACATGGTCAGTGATGTTTTGGACATCATGTCATGGACTAGTTAACTGGATTTTCAATTCTTGTAAAATTGAAGAGATGTATGTTCTTGAATCAACTCATGATACTGTATTTCTTTCCATATTCAGGCTCAAGTATGACTCATTTCTCAAGCTTTTCCTGTGTGTTACAGTGGAGGGAGTGAAATACTCGAACCCGATATCTTATTGCTATGAGATGTCTTATTTTTACCGGATAAACTAGGAATAAAGAATACTATATAACATGATTTTTTTAAAAAAAAGTGTTGACACAAATAGAATAAAAAGTGCACAAATTAGAATAAAAGACGCAATAATAATATCATAAAGTGCACAAATTAGATTAAAAAGTGCAACTTAAATTTGCACAACATAAACTTAAATTTGCACAAAAAAAAGTATTGAAACGATTTTTTTTTTATATTTGCACAACAAAATGTTATATTTGCACAACTTATGGTTAAATTTGCACAACGTACTCTTATATTTGCACGACAAAATGTTTAAAAAAAACAAAAAAAAAACTAGACTTGTGTCATATTTGCTCAACATAATCCTATTTTTGCTCAATAATAGATTATATTTGCACAACAATTGAGACTTTGTGAAATTGTTTTCAACATGATCTTATTTTCTCAAAATATAATTTCATACTTTCTCAATAAATTATTGCACAACATGCTCTTATTTTTGCTCATCAATACTTTATTTTTGCACAACATTCGAGACTTGTGAGACTGTCTCTCAACATGATCTTATTTTTTGTAAATATAATTTTATACTTTTTAATAGATTATTGCACAACATGATCTTATTTTTGCTCATCAATAGACAATAATTGCACAACATGGGGGATTGGTGAAATTTTGCTCAACATCATCTTATTTTTGCTCAACAATAGGTTATTTTTGCACAACAATCGAGACTTGTGAAATTGTTCTCAACATGATTTTATTTTCTCTCAATATAATTTCATACTTTTACAATAAATTATTGCACAACGTCATCTTATTTTTGCTCAACAATAGGTTATTTTTGCACAACAATCGAGACTTGTGAATTGGGTCTCAACATGATTTTATTTTCTCTCAACATAATTTCATACTTTCTCAATAAATTATTGCACAACATGTTCTTGTTTTTGCTCATCAATACTTTATTTTTCCACAACATTTGAGACTTGTAAAATTGTGTCTCAAGATGATCTTACTTTTTGTAAATATAATTTTATACTTTTTTTTATAGATTATTGCACAACATAATTTTATTTTTTCTCACCAATAGACAATAATTGCACAACACGGGGGATTGGTGAAATTTTGCTCAACGTCATCTTATTTTTGCTCAACTATAGGTTATTTTTGCACAACAATTGAGACTTGTGAATTTGTTCTCAACATGATCTTATTTTCTCTCAATATAATTTCATATTTTCTCAATAAATTATTGCACAACATGCTCTTATTTTTGCTAATCAATACTTTTTTTTGCACAACATTCAGGACTTGTGAAATTGTGTCTCAATATGATCTTTTTTTTGTAAATATAATTTTATACTTTTTTAATAGATTATTGCACAACATTGTCTTATTTTTGCTCATCAATAGACAATAATTGCACAACATGGGGGATTGGTGAAATTTTGCTCAACATCATCTTATTTTTGTTCAACTATAAGCTATTTTTGCACAACAATCGAAACTTGTGAATTTGTTCTCAACATGATTCTATTTTCTCTCAATATAATTTCATACTTTCTCAACAAATTATTGCACAACATGCTCTTATTTTTGCTCATCAATACTTTATTTTTTGCAAAACTAGTGGTGAAAATTAGTGCTGACACTGATATTAGTTACAATTAGTGGTGAAAATTAGTGCTGACACTGATATTAATTAGTTACAATTAGTGCTGACACTGATATTAGTTATAATTAGTGGTGAAAATTTGCTCAACATGTTGAGAATACCATGTTGTTTCTCAACATGGTATTGTTTTTTTAAGTAAACAATAATGATAAAATCTAAAATTTGATGAGTAGCGATGACATAATTGTGCTGACATATAAAAAAGAATACACAAACTTGAATAAATAGATCTAGGTGGAGTCGAACCACCAACCTCCTGAACAACTATTTGTCCAGACGCTCTTTCCTATTTGAGCTTATAGATCTTAGTGCTAGGATATGTTTATAAATTGCAAAAATAAGATTTTAAAGTGCGCAAAAACTATTGTAAAGTGCATATATAATATTAATATGTGCAATCGTTACTTGAGCGAGTATGAATATGTGATTAAATGGGATCTAAGCAAGCTTAAGCTTCTTAAATAAGTTGCTTAATTACCATCAACAAGGAAAAAGACCATGTCAGCACATAAGATGATACATTTGTTACAAAAACAGATATAAAAATTGAGTTTCTTAACTAAAATGCTCCCCTCAAGGCGTGTTTGACATCATTTACTAGACTCATGTAGATTCCATTTTTAGCTTCGTCAAGAAAGAAAAGGCTCAGCATATATGCAGAAGAATATAAACAAAATAGAGACATATACAATGGAATTTGCAAAGATGAGTCTAGGCCCGTTGGACTGATGTCACACAGTATTAGCATTGCAGAGATACATTGGCAAACCCCAATTTAAGCTTTATGTATTCATCACTATGAAACCATTTGCAATCTAACTGAATTTCTCAAATAAATATTGGCACATCTCTTACGGTTCAACCTAGACATCTAGACATCTAGTTCTGAGCATATTGCACTTGTTCTGAACAAGCGATTGACCAGTTCTTGCGTCCTAGGTATAAGATATTTGTCATATAACAACACATTAACCAAACTGCACTTGTAACCCATGTGTCTACAGTCAAACAAACAACGGTTGCTCCCAAGACATTGGCAAAAAGACAAATATAACATCATTTTAAATTCATGTTCATATTTTTGAAATTCATGTTCAAGCCCCTGGTGGAGTGGTGAAACTATATAGCAGGACAAAAATGTTTCCCAAGCCAATTTCTAAAGGGAATCTAAAATCATTTCAAATTCATGTTCATATTTTTTTTTATCACTCTCAATATTTATCAGAATTTTGTCAAAGTAGAAAACTAAAAAAACTGCACAAATATTTATTTATTTTTGGTCTATAGAGCTGTACAAGTTCCTAAATAAGGAACCATTGCAAATTAATAGTAGTTTGCATTGCCTATATCCACATTTCCTTCCATTTAAACCACATATATAGTAGCTATAGTAGTAGTGATACACCAAGACACCCATCAAACCCAAACGAAGAAAAATTAAGCAAAAGATCCACAAGATCATTTGGCCAAAACATGGATAGAATGTACATCATTAGGATTACTAACCTTACAGTGGAATGGCATACGTTCAGAATTCCTTGTCAAAACCTTGACAACAAACCCATCAGCTCAGCCGCCCCTGGTGGATTTTGCTTGTTAATTAGGCAGAAATGGTCATACATGTAGCAGCAGCTGCGGTCAGAGTTAGGATATCGCTTGTGTTGGTACCGCTGATGGCTGAGCATAAGATAGTGCTGAGCTGTTCCCTCTTGACCCCCATCAGCTCAGCCATCTGAGCACACTGGGCGGCTGCGGATGCAAGTGCTGCTTCCCTCTCCTTGTCAGATTCCTCATTGTGGTCACCCTCAGCTGCAACTGCTGCCAGTGTTGCTGCTAGGCCTGCTATCATAGCAAACTTATCATAGCAAGGAAAATTGCAAACTTATCAATCGATCGAAATTGATAAGGAAAACATTCGGAAGCAAAGATCAATTCATAAGTAAAACCGTCGGAAGCAAAGATCGATTCATAAGGAAAACAGTCGGAAGCAAAGATCGAGTTCGATCGATTGATAAGGAAAACCGTCGGAAGCAAAGATCGAGTTCCTTATCAATCAATCATCGATCTGATCGATTGATAAGGAAAACCGTCGAAAGCAAAGATCGAGTTCCCTATCAATCGATCTTCGATCGAGTTCCCTATCAAAACAAAGAAGCAAATTCAGCAAAAATCTATTTGTACTCCTTTACTTTGCATCCAGGTTTGCACTCCTTTACTTTGCTAAATTGAATAAATTTTTTAGGTTTTTGATTCAGCAGAAGCAAAGATCGAGTTCCGACGATTGGAGCATAAACATTGTCCAGTCATCACATCTTCTCCAAACCATATTCAATCAAATCACGAAGCTTAACAAACAAAAGAGGACAAAATCTACAAACTTTAAAAACAACAAGCACAAGATTTCCCTTCGTTCAGCAATTGAAGCCATCACAAACAAGATCGAGTTCCTTATATCGATTGATAACGAAAACAGTCGGAAGCAAAGATCGATTGATAAAGAAAACAGTCGGAAGCAAAGATGGAGTAACGAAAACAGTCGGAAGCAAAGATCGATTGATAAGGAAAACAGTCGGAAGCAAATATTGAGTTCCTTATCAATCGGATTGATAAGGATAACAATCGGAAGCAAAAATCAATTGATAAGGAAAAGAAAATCAAATTGAAGGGGGAATCGAAGCACAAATCAACGAAAGAGAGAGAAAGAGAGTACCGGCGTAAGCAGGACATGAAGCCGGCGCCGGAGTTCTGATGCCGAGGCCAGAGATCGAAATTCGGAGAGAAGCACAACACAGGAAGCGAATTGAAGGAGCGGGATGAGGAACTGCATCAAATTCGGAGAGAGAAAGGGAGAGGAGCCATCTCCATCAACCGTCGTCGTCGCTCGCAGAGATGGACGGGAGAGAGACGGAGAGCGCGTAGGAGAGAGAAAGCGCGTAGGAGGGTTTTTATTTAGGGGCATTTACCATATAGGATACGAAATTGGGCTATATTAGGAATCCGTCTCCCACCCTCTCCATATTTGGGATTTGTCCACTGAATTTTTCATCAGGTTGAAAATTTTGTTTTCAGCAAAAAAAAAAAAATCCACGAAATTTAGTTTTTTTTTTTTTTCCGCGTTGCAGAAACTGCTGAAACCGAAGTTGCTGAAATTGAGTTCTTTTTTTCCACGTTGCCGAAATTGCTGAAATTGAGGTTTTTTTTTCTCCATCTTACCTTGTTTTTTCCACGTTTCTTGGGTTGCTAAAACACCTGTTCCCCCTCTGTTTCAACAGTTTTTTTTCTTTTTGCATTACTGTTTTTTTTTTCACGTTGCCGAAACCGGAGTTGCTGAAACCCCGATTTCAGCAACGTTATTGATGCTAAACCCACGGTTCCAACAATGTTGTTGATGCTGAAACCCCGATTTCAGCAACGTTGTTGATGCTGAAATTGTTGCTGAAATCGTGTTACGGGATATAAAATTTAGCCTATGCGGGATTCGAACTCACGTATTTGTGCATAAACACACCGCTCTACCATTGAGCTAAGAGGCTTTTAAAGGAGATTTAAAGCAAATTCAACAACAACAATTTCAGCAAATTCATAGGAAAATGGACAACACACTTCTAAACCATTACCTTTCCCACTTCTGACGAATTGCATTTACATGTTTTGATTAGGCCTAATCCACAATTCCTCTATCTAAATAGTCTAAATTCATAGGAAAATGGACAACACACTAAATCAGATTAGTTGCTTAAATAAAGAAAAAGGAAAAACAGTGAATATGTGCATAAAATGGTTCATCTACATACATATTTTCCAGATCAAACAAAGAAAACGACGGATTAAGACACGTATATGAACAAAGCTGCAACTAACAATAAGAGCTTCAAAACACTTGCAGATAAAAAATTATCTTCAACCAAAACAGAAAGATCTGAAAATTGAAAATCAAACACAGACGGGTCAAACCTAAACAGAAAAAACTGAAATACCTCGAGCATCGTCGATCTGGATTTCAAGTGGTGGTGGAGGACGACAAGGTCGTTTCCTTCTTCCTCCGTCGTCGATTTCACCGCCAGAAGTGTGGATCCTTCACGATGGACAATCTCGGCTGAATCCTCGCCTTCGATCGAGATTTCAGCAAGATCCAGGGGATAGCGAGAGGGAGGCGCCATTGATTGATCTCGATCTGCTGGAATCTCGATCGCTCCTCGCCATCACCGACTGAAATCTGATCTGCTGGAACCTCGATCTCACTCACAGTTTGAACAGCGTCGATTGATTTCAGTAGGATCCTCACATTTGATCGAGATTTCAGCAAGATCCAAGGGATAGGGAGAGAGAGAGGGAGACGTCGTCGATTGATCTCAATCTGTTGGAAACCCGATCGAGATTTCAGCAGGATCCTCGCCTTCGTTCAGATCTGGAACGATCGCCCTCGAGGTTGCAGATCCTCGCCTTCGCAGATCCCCAATCTGCTGGAACGATCGCCTTCGTTCAGAACCTCTCGCCTTCGTTCAGATCTGGAATCCCGAGTGAGATGCCGCAGGTCGCCCTCGAGATCGGGGAACAGGCCGCAGGTTGCCGTCGAGGTCGTCGCTGGTCACCGGATCTGGAAGGAGGCGCTGTTGAAGATCCAGCCAGATCTGGAACGATCTCAACAAGTGGAGGCAAGGTCGGAGGCAGGGGCTTCCATGGCCGTCGATGACGCCGGCGTAGGTAACGGAGGAAGAAAGCAAGGTCGGAGGCAGCGATGGAGAACGGCGGAGGAGCGATGGAGAACGACGGAGGAGCGAGATCTGAAACATCGAAGAGGTTATTTCGTCTATGGATTTGTGGTGCTGAAACGGCGATAGATGTATGAAATTAAAGGGATAATTTTGTCCAGAAAAATTTATGTGGACAAAACCCTAATTTTACAAGGGTGGGAGACACTCTCCAAATAGAGGCCCAAAAAAGGGCCCGTTGGGCAAATTTTCTCTTTTATTTAGGACATTTTACAAAAATGTCCCAAAACGTGGATATTTCGCAAAATAAGCCTATTTTCGTGGCTATTTTGTAAAATCCCCCAATATTATCGGGGGTGGGGGAAATAATGGCATATATCATATATGTAAGGTTATGTATTCCAAAATAATAGTCGTTTATCCTCTTAGGTACACTTTTTAAGATGGTAACAACACTATAAAATATTATTTTTAATCAATTTATTTTTGTAAGTTCATACTTACAAAGCGTACTCAAAAGAACAAACGACTTTTATTTTGGAACGGATGGAGTACTAGTGTGTGTCCCATCCCGTGCATAGGAATATGTATATATACATCAGCTTTAGTAAATAGAAAGATTGTGACTTGTGATAACTTTCTATAAATTATGCCAATATTTTTTTTAGTGGAAATTTTTTTTCCTCGAAATATACGTATATAATAATATTTTTATATTTTAGACCTAAAAATAATAATAATAAATGATGCAACATAAACAAATTCTAAATTTTAATTCATTTTGCAATTTTTTTTTTAATTAGAGTCTGTGAGAGGGAGGGGTTTGGGATAGGAGGGGGAACAAACGCAGAGCGACGGTTATATCTCTTCTGGTCTTCAATTGAATCCATTGCGGCAACAGCTAAACACCTTCATGCTGGTGAGGGACCAGGGTCTGGTCGTGGACCCGAAGATGGACTACTACTACGATATGGATAAGGGGAAGGGGAGCATGGTGGTCGGTGCCACGGAGGTGGAGGCGGCTCTACAACAGGCGATGGAGGAAGAGGAGGGTGCGGCGGTGAGATATAGTAAAGAATATTAGGAAAAGATAGAGTGTAAGAACGGCGAGAGAAATGATACGATCTTTGTCATATATTCCTCCACTTTATCATATCCCTACCTACTTACTCCAAATTTATCCTGCATAACCTCATTCCTGATCGGAATGATCTTATCACATCTACTAAATCCACCCATCCATCTAATAATTCTCATTTCTGCCACCATAAGTCTCTGCTTTACCCTTGAGTTTTGGGGGCACTTTCCTGCCGCATAGTACTGTTGACATAGCTCGCCACTTCTACCATCCCATTTGGATCTGATGTCTGATATCTTTATCAACACCTCTGTCACTCTACATTACCGACCCTAAATATCTGAAACTATCCTTTCTCAGAACAACGCCCTTGCTAAACATTACGTACGTGTTGATCACTTCTCCCTCTTCTCCCAACTGGAATTCCAAATATTCTGTCTTTGCTTTACTCATTTTGAAGCCCTTGCCTTCCAACGTCTCTCTCCAACGCTCTAACTTACGACTCACCCCAGATGTTGTCTCCTCAACTAACACAATGTCGTCTGCAAAAAGCATACACCACAGGACCTCATCCTCAATATGTCCTAACACCACGACCATAAGCAAAGTGAAAAGGAAAGGACTAAGGTTTGATTCTTAATGAAGACCTACCCTCACTGGGAAGTACTCAGTGTCCCATACAGAAGTGGAAACACTTGTCATAGCACCTTCGTACATGGCCTTGATGATCCTGGTATATGATCCCGGAACATCCTTTACTTCCAAACACTCCCAAATAAGCTCTCTCGGTACTTTGTCGTAGACTTTCTCCAAATCAATCAAAACCATGTAAATATTCTTTTTCCTTTCCATGTAAATCCCTGCCAAAGTTATAATGATATTATTATTTTTTTAAACAAAGTTATAATGATATTATTATTTCTTACTAACCAATAAGAGTGATTTAAAATATCTATATCTATATATGTACTTTAAATGAGATTTAAAAAATAATAATTTTATAAAATTATTTCTAAAATACTTTTATGGTGCTGATTTTTATCCTAACTAGCTTTTATTAATATTTTATAATATTAATTTTTTATATTATTAAGATTAGATTTTAAAAAAATCGCGTCATTGCGCGGGAACTGTACTAGTTATTATTTATTTATTATTATATATAATAAAAAAGAAATCGGATATGACACATGTCACATTCTTTTTAATTGTAGTAGAATTAAATTAACCAATAAAAAAAATTCAAAACAAAAATTCTATTCAATTTATTCCCCAATTTTCTAGCTATGGATATATTTTTGGAAGATGTTAGTTAATTTATAGATAATATTTTTCTCAAATTTATATTATATTTATAGAATATTTCTGAGTGATATATTTTTTAGTTTTGCCCGTTGTTTATGAAAAATCTATCTCTTTGATCGTTGTTACTTAATGTTTAGAATTTAGGTGATTTGTCCCAATTAAATTAATAAATCCACTTGATTGAGTACACTAGATTTATTTTTTTGATTTCAAGTTCATGGATTGGATGGTTTATTTAATGATTTCTACATAAATTGTAAAAGATTTTTTAAATGTAAAAGTCACCAACCATATAATATCGTATATAGAATTCAAAGTAACCCTAAGAAATTTATTTTAAATAAATAATTTTTAAAAGAATATATATTAACTTATTTCATATCATTTTATTGTAATCTTTGAGTTAATATAAGTAATTAATAGTTATTACAAATAATTTATTAGTTGAAGCAATGTTTATACAAAATTAATTTAAATTATAACAAATTAAAAGAATATTATATATAAATTGATATCTTCTAATTATCATCTTTAAGTTAGTTCGAAGCAAATACTTTTTTTTGTTCCAATTAAAAAAAAACTAAATAGTTAGATTTAAAAGATATTATAACAATTTCTTTTAATTATGTTACGTACACACATATAGAGGCAGATCCTTTTTAGGGTCAGGGGTGCCCCCAAAAAAATCAAAAATAAAATTTAAGATACACGTTCCTCCCGTCGATAGCTTCAATTTGATCTATTATAAGCTTAAATCTGGCGTCTGAACAAAAAGTTATATACATTTCAAGACTGAACATATATAAATTATTTTCTACCTCATTTACCTAACTGATATACTTTTATATTAATTATCATTTGTTAAACTTTATACTTTAATAATATAATTATACCCGAGAACTTCAAATTAGGAGATTATATTGAAATATTTGAAAACACTGAAATAAACACATGCACTATTTATTTTTTATTCTAGTTACACATTATTTATGTTTTTTTTTATCTGGATTTATGTTTTATTCTAACTACACATTCATAGTAGTGATGATTTTTGAGGGAAAAAAATTAGGGTTTAATTTTACATATAATTTTTTATGGTAATTTTCTACCCCTTTAACTAATAATTTCATAATCCGTCACTGCACATATAAATTTATTTTGTAAAAAATAAAAATCATGTGCATAAGTTTACGAATACTTTTAAGCTAAATAAGGTTTACTGGACTAGTTAAATTGTGTTTGCCATTACAGCATTGCAAAGTACTGAACACTGATCAAGTGATCATTAGCTTTTGTCATCTTGTGAGTGGTTGGAGACTTGGAGTGGATGGAGTGGTTGGAGTATCATATATCCAATGATAAGAGATTAATGTATTACTCCGAGCATAGCTAATCCCTCGCAACTCCCTCTTCCATTGTGTCCTACTCAAGTACAGAGATACAAAACCCGAGCATAGCTAATCCCTCGCAACTCCGATTGACGCTCTTTTATTTCTTGGTTTAGTTAAAGGTACGCCCACTGTTCCCTTGCTCTGAATTCGGAAGTTTAATGATTGCCACATTTTTTTGCCTTTGAGCTTGCATTGAATTGAAATATCTGATCGCAGCTTATACATAGGGCTAGAGCAGTCGCCATCCGAAAACCTAATTCGATTGCCCTCTGACTCCCACAATCTCCATATATTGGATCAAATTATGTACGCATAGGTTGACCGCATGGCAGAATCGGCGGTCAAATTAGCTGCCACCACGTTGGGGAAGGTCCTGGTGGAGGAAGGGAAGTACCTTTGGGGCGCCGAAGACAAGGTTGCTGAGCTGCGCAATGAGCTTATTTGGATGCAACGCTTCTTGAAAAAAGCTGAATCTTTTGAAAACAAGGATGAAATCGTTGATCAGTGGGTGCTTCAGATTAAAGAGTATGTTGCTGAGACTGAAGATATTGTGGACAAGTTCATTATTGAAGTTGTCTCTCGCAGGAGGCGAACTCATTGGGTTGACAAGGTTGAGAGATGGGTCTGCATTGGCAAGGAATTTTGGGCACTTCATCAGGTTGCTTCCAGCATTGATTCTTTGACAGTTAAAATCTCCAAGCTGACACCAAAGTTGAATACCTATGGCATCCAGCCAGCTGATGGTTGGAGGACTTATATGACGACCCAAGAAGCTCTTCCTGATCTAGAACAACAACGAATGAGTTATGCCCACCTCCAGGATAAGAAAATTATTGGGCTGGAGCGAGACACACAGATCATAGTTGACGCGTTGTTGGGCGCAAAAAGAAAGAGAAGAGTTGTTGCCATATATGGGATGGGAGGCTTAGGTAAGACGACTCTTGCGACGAAAGTTTATAACCATGATGCGATCAACAAGCATTTTGCTGGTCACTGTGCGTGGGCTTACATTTCTAAGCAATTTCAATTGCAAAGTGTCCTGCAGACACTTCTTGCTAATCTTACCTCAAAGTCAACAGATATGTTTACAGGAAAAAAGGTTGGAGCATTGATTAGGGACCTTTATGAAGTTCTACAAAAGCACAGGTGTTTGGTGGTGCTAGATGATGTATGGGACACAAATGTTTGGGCTTCTCTAGAGGCTGCATTTCCCCAAGATGGAGGGGAATCAGGTAGCAAGGTCTTGCTCACTACACGCAAAAAAGATGTCGCAGAACATGTAGATTCATCGGCATTCCCAAAGCCAGATCCTCTTAAAGACAGTGAAAGTTGGGAATTGCTTAAACATAACTTGGGATGGGTGGATGAAGGTGGTAACAAGGACACAAAGACTGGGAGCAGCAAGGATCTTAAAGAGGCTGGTGAAAGTAGAGCGGAGAAAGAGGATGATGCAGGCACAAGCCGGAGTGGTGAGCAGAAAAGCGAGTCAGATGCAAGTGATAACATCCCCAAGGGGCAAAAGGTTCAAAATGAAGATGTTGAAAGCTTTAGGCTTGGACCTAACATGTTTGGAGATGATGGTATGCCAAAAACTGCAATTTTTTCGTCAATTTATTTAATACTTGAACAGTTTATTCATTGACAAATTATTGTGCTCAATAGACAGACATGTTTGTTAAAAATGTGCATCTTTTCTTTTAGAGTTGATTCATCATTAATCTTTTGAAAATTAATGTTAGACCACAAAAACAGTATGATTTGTATGTGGGTAATGAGGGAATCTTGAAGGCAAATTATTTTAGGGAGGACAATTGAGGTGTATAAACCAGTGAAGGCAAGTGGGTAGTTCGGAAGGAAGGAATTCCATTAGGTTATCTCACGAGTTGTGAGGAAAGGAGGTATGACAGGTAATCTCACAGGTGGGTGGTTAGGAGGAAATTCCATTAGCTTACCACATAAGCTGTGAGGAAAGGAGGTATGGCAGCTTCTGGTGATTATAACTAATCCCCTACGTCTATTTCTGCTTCTTATCCAGTTTCCTGGGAGTTGTTAGGCTTATGCCTTTGGCCTTGTGAGAGGTGCTCTCCTTGGTGGCCTTTGTGAGATTTGATCTCTATAGTTGGCCCTTTGATCGAGGATTATATGAGAATCTGTTTATATTTTAATCTTTAGGTATTATTTCCATTTTTTGTTGGTTTCCTGATCTACATTCTATAAATGATGTTGTCAACAGAGATCGTATCCTTTCTCCACCCCCGTTCTTACTCCGTGTCTTTTCCTAATCTCTTTGGTTGGTCATGCATTTATGTCAGTGTTTGGGCCACTCGGAAACACTCTCTTGACGTAGTCGGGGAAATAGTGCGTACAACTTGCCCCCCAGACCCTGCCTAGGCGGGATAAACTGGGAATTTTGCATGTCAGCATGTGTGTTTGAGTGGTGGGTGGGTGTGGGTGGGTGACTCTCAAGGATCTGTATTAGAGGATGATTCTGATCCCTCTGTGTGTTCTGGATTATTTCTTATGTCATGCATTGTATTTCTGTAGTTGTGTAGAATTTCTTGATTTATGGATGATTGACAGTTTTTTTTCCTAGGCAGTAAAACATTTTTTTTTTTAATTTGTATTTCTATGTTGAAGGTGATCATGCTAGTTCAGATGAGTTCTATAAATAGCTTGTATTTCAAAAAAAAAAGCTTTGCACTTCGAGAAACATTGTACTTGTGTTCGCATAATCTTGTTTCAGGGCAGTATAAAATTTCTACTTGTTTTTGCTTCTAAAGGTGATCAAGCAAACTAGTGCTTAGGTTTGATCTAGTTTTTAGTAAAACCCTATTCATATTTCACAATAAAATCTTATGAAATTATATGTTCATCAATTTATTTTAGCTGCTGTTTTGAATTTTTTTTATTTTTTTTTGGCATTACAGGTCCTAAAGTGGAGATACTGGGAAAGGAAATGGTAAAGCATTGCAATGGTATTCCACTAGCTATTGTTGTGCTAGGTGGAATTTTAAGAAAGAAGGAAACTTTGGAAGGTTGGCGTCTTGTGAGTGAAAATATCACTTCATACTTGAGAAGGGGTAATGATCATGGCAAATCATACATGGAAGTACTCGTACTGAGTTACAGTGATTTGCCTTATCACTTGAAACCATGCTTTCTTCATCTAGGGAACTTTCCAGAAGATTATGAAATACAAGCCGAAAAATTGTATAGGATGTGGGTGGCTGAGGGCCTCGTTACATGGCCGTATGACAGAGTTTCAAGTACGGAATCTCTGGAAGATATTGCTAATGAATACCTAAATCATTTGGCCCAGGCTGGCATGGTTCAAATAATGAATAAAGCATCAAATGGGAGGATAAAATCTGTAAGGATCCATGATCTTATGCGAGATGTGTGTTTGCAGAAAGCAGCAACAGAGAACTTTTTTAGCATGATTGATCATCGCACTGATCCAGATGAACCTCAGAGTCTCTCTTCTTCCTCGAATCATGCAAGGTTGCTTCATATGGCTATTTATTTGGCTGAAGATGTCAAGAACTATCTTCCAGATTTCCTAACCTCTAAATCTCACATGTACCTCAAATCACTCTTATTCTTTGCTGGACATATTGTTCGTGAAGAATTGGTTCAGCAGTGGATGAAACATATTTGCAATGACTTCCCATGGTTGCGAGTCTTGGACATTGAAGGGCTCCACTTGAAAGGAAGGTTGACGAAAAATGTCCAGAAAATGAAACACTTGAGGTATTTCAGTTTAAAAGGAACTTATATCTCTGAGCTACCATCATCCATTAGCAACTTGATGTTCCTACAAACTCTTGATTTAAGAGTATCTTTTTCTGGTTCACTGGTAGAAATTCCTAATACTTTGTGGAAGTTGGAGAGGTTGAGGCATCTGTTTCTTCCGAAAAAATCCTATGAAATCAAGAAGTCCAAATTTTTATTCCTTCATACCTTATGCTGCTTAGAGACACTTAAGAATTTAGACATTGGAGTGTTAAGGGTTGAAGACTTGCAAAAACTTAGAAAACTGAAGAAGCTCTCCATCAAGGATGTTGTGGGTGAGGTGGAAACCATGAAGAGCATTGTGAAATCCCCAGCTGTTAAATCAGGCCATCTTCGGAGTTGTTCACTTTGTGTCAAAGGAACTGTGATAGATTCCAATCCAGGAATTTTGTCTAGATTTGATTGCCTTGATCAGTTGAAGGTGATCGAAAAGATTTCACACCTCAAAGAGTATGTTTTACCCCAGTCTTTGGTAGTACTACACATGGAGTCTTGCGAACTTGTGGATGATCCTATGATAATCTTGGGAAACCTTCGCCACCTAAAACATCTCTCATTGGGTGTGAACTCATTTATTGGGAAACGGATGATTTGCAAAGCTGGAAGTTTCCCACAGCTCATAACCTTAGATTTTCAAGGGTTGACAAACTTTGAGGAGTGGACTCTAGAGGAAGAATCCATCTCTGAACTAAAGAAGGTAAGCATTATGGATTGTGCCAACTTGAAAAGGATTCCAGATGCTTTACCCCAATCTGTACAAGTTACTTGTTCACCTTGCGTTAGTGGAATAGAAAATCGTGACACTTGCAACTACTATGGAGCCACCTGCAGTGTTGTTGATTATGATAAAGTCTTTATTGGGCGAGCTTATGATACAAATAAATTGGTAAAACTATTGTTGGATGATCAATCTAAGATAGTTGTCTTATCTGGACCTAGCGGTATTGGCAAAGCAACTCTTGCTAAGAGGCTCTACTCTCAACCAGAGATTAAGGAAAAGTTTGGTGCTATTGCCTGGGTTTGTTGTCCATACAGACGTATTCCTAAGTCTCCCATACGCTTGATAAATGGGCTTTTAAGGCAACTTGACCCGGGAGGAAGCACTCGAAGCAGTAGAGACTCTTCAGAAAGCTCTGACCTCGTTAATGTTATGGAGCAAAAGAAGTGTTTGGTAATCTTGACTGGTTTGGCTGCCTCTTTGGAAGATCTTGATGCAATCTTCGGAACTTGTATTCCAGATGGAAGCAAAGTATTGTTCACTACTGACAGATCATACCCTAAGGATCCCAATAAGCTAGTCCAGCGTAATCTGAAGGCTCTATCTCAAGACGGAAGCTTGGATTTGTTTAAGACCATACTCGGAGGTGCTCTAAGTGGCACTGAAGGTATGTTTTTACTTCAAATAACATGTTACACTTCTTCCTCTCCATTATCGACATTGATCAGCATCCATGTCCTTCAAATTGCACATATAACATTTTTATTTTATGTTTAAATAAAAAAAATTGTAATAACTGAAGCTATTTTGCTAATCCAACAAATAGCTTAGCCACAAGAAGCATACCCTTCTAGCCCTCATTAAGGGCATGGCTCACAGTCGAGCGCATTGGAGAGGTAGGATTGGGGTGAAGAACATGAACATCTAGGTAGGAGACGGAAGTTTTGGGACCAATAGAGTCTTGGGTTGGTAGTGGAAGGTTTTAGGGTTTAGATTTGAGTGTTGTCATGAGTAGTTCTGCCTTTTAGGTGTGTGGCTAATGCTTTCTGAGTATATTAGGTGTTGCTGTTTATCTTTTCTGTATCTTTTCTCTGTATCCTCCTTTTATCTTTTGTCTTTTTTTTCTTTGAGAAAACATCCTGACTCAACACCCCTGAGGATATATTGGGTTGATGTTGTTGTTGTAGTTCAAGTGACATTATGCAAAGAAAAAGCGTAATTTGGAATTCACTTATACTAATCCTAATATCCTAGTCATACACTCATACTAATTGTTGATGTTATCTTCAGGTGATGAAAAGATTGAATTGGGAAATCGCCTGCTTAAACATTGTTCAGGCCAACCACATTCAATTGTAATGCTCGCGGGACTGCTTGCAATGAAGAAATCCCTAACAGAATGGCAAAACTTTGAAGACAAGGTTATCAAAGAGGGTGAAGGGTCCCAACCGACTTTACATGCATTATGCTATGAAGATTTGGCACCTCACCTGAAAGATTGTTTTCTTTATTTAGCTAACTTCCCAGAAAACACGGAAATATACACAAGGAAATTGTACAATTTGTGGATAGCTGCAAGATTGATCAGATTAAAAGACGAGGGAAAGAAGAGAAAAGAAAGTGGTGGTGAGTTAGAAAAACTGTTGGAAAATGTTGCAGCAAATTACTTGAATGAGCTAGTGCAAAGAGGCATGGTTCGGGTAGGGAAAAGAGGTCTCAATGGAAGGATCTGCACCTGTTACCTCCAAATTACCCTGCGAAATTTCTGCCTGGAAAAAGCTGACGAGAAAGGATTTCATCAAGCTGAGTTGTCGGCTTCAGCATCAGATGGAAGGGGTGCTACTGGAAGAATTTGGAAATGTGGGCTTCAGGTTCCCCTTCAAAGTTTGTGCTTGGGAAAGCAAAGAGAGGAACATATGCCTACAATTGATCAGCCTAGACCATCAGCACAAGCATCAAAAGAAATCGAGCATTTGGCTATTTACTTGAATCAAAGTGACATGAAGATTCCGGATGAATCCGCCTCCAAGAATGACCAACTCAAATCTCTCCTCTTCTTTCCAGAGGTCAGTACAGCTGGGGACTATAACTGGCAGTGTTTTATCAACATTTGCAATCACTTTCGCTTTCTTTGGATCTTAGATCTAGAAGGCATGCAGATGATCAAGGAAGCATTGCCTGTGGAAGTTGGAAAATTAATCCACTTGAGATATTTGAGCTTAAAGGGAACACAAGTGAGTGATCTCCCCACAGAAATTCAACAACTAAACCACCTACAGACCCTTGATCTGAGAGTGATGGTACCTCTCACCATCCTGGGTGATTCATTCACATTCCACCACCTGAGACATCTCTTTCTGCCTGAGTCATTTTCAGTGTCCACATCTAGAAAGCTGCAGTTGGGTGGGTTGGATCAGTTGCAGACACTGGCAAACTTGCACACAGGAAATGTTAATTTGGATTGCATGTCTGAGCTGAAAAATCTGAGGCGAATTTTGATAAATGATATCCAGACAGTGAATGAATTGGATGATAAACTCAACTCTAAGGGCGCAACTATAGACTTGCGCATCAAAAGTGAGATTCTCAATCATGACAGTACTGCAACAATACTATCGAGCTTCCAGTATTTGAAAAAGGTGACAATAAAGGGGAGGATTTCAGGCTCCTTACGTGATGGAATGTTTCCTAAGTGTCTGGAGGACTTGACACTCAAACACACAGCACTTGACGGGGATCCTATTCCTGTCTTGCAGAAGCTTCCTGGCCTGACATGCTTGTGTTTTGATCACGAGTCTTTCCTGGGAAAGAAGATGACCTTTTCTGTGGGCTTTTCCCGACTCACTCGTCTGACACTTCGGTTGTTGAGCAACTTGGAGGAATTGGACATGACTGCAGCTGATCACTTGCGACATATTGAACTATCGATCATAGATTGTTGGCAACTTGAGGTGAAGCTTCCAACTGGTGCTGAAATAGAGGTAGGCCCACTAGGCCACCACCCACTCATGGACCTATTAATTATGCCTCTAAACCTGCAAGTGCCTTCACTTGAAGTGGCAGCTGACAATGATGCACTTCGTGATGGAAAGGATACAACGGTGAGTGATAAAGATGTTATGCTTTTGCTTTCACTTCATTTCCGTCAAGTTGCTTCATACAATATGGTGCAGACTCTTTCATACTTTATTTAATTATTATGCTTTTGTATGTGTGTGTTGCAATGACTATCTCTTCTTGATCAATTTATTATACGTCAAACTTTATGATGAAAGAAGTATAAAGGAATCAATATCGGTTGATTTTGAGCTTTTTTGGAAATGACTTGTTTGATTTCTTTTGCGATAATCTTGCACTATCTTGTCCTGTAACTATAGTTTGACCCTTTGGCTACTTTGTAATGCAGACATTGCAGGTTGATGCTGATGAGATTAAAGAAGAGGAAGTAACAAGCGAGTAAATGTAAGTATAAATGTTTTTGCCAAAAAAATAATGCAGAAGTGTGAATGTGCTAGTGTAAACTAACTCCGGCAGAGTATGGGGTCTAGTACTCACCCTTTCCCCAACCAAGTTGAGAGGGTGTTTCCGTGTGATTCAAGAATGTTACCCTTGTTTTACTAATGGTATTATTTAAAAAAATACCCTTATATAATAGATTTTTTTTAATAAATCACCTTCATTTTAATTTTTTTGACAAAAGCCATTTATATAATATAACCCATTCAATTGAACCACCAACTTATATTTTCCAATCAGATATAATTGTTTTTTTATGATATTTTATTTTAGTGACCAAAATTACCTTATTCAGTTAATTAGTTAGTTTAAAAAATAAAATCATTATAGAACAATAAATCAATCCACATATTTTTATTTATTATTTTGGATTTAAAATAAATTAAAACACATAAAATGTCACATTTTTTTTTTACCAAATATTATAAGCTTATATTTTAATATTTTAATTTGTTAAAAGAATAAAATTTAAAAGGTATTTTGTTAAAAAAAACACTAGTATTATATGTGGAACCTTTTTTTTTCAAAAAGGGCATTTCGGTCAATAGACATAATATGTAGCCGGAAAATAGAGGTTAGTGTACAGTTGAATAAATTATACTATTATATAGGTGTTGTAAATTTATTTTTTTAAATAAAAGGTGTTTTGTTAATATAAGGTCTCTTAAAAAAAATATATTTCATAACAGCTAAATGAGGTTTCTCCTATTCCCTTGCTTTTTTATATGTTTTGTGCCAATTTGAAACATGAGTTCAGATTTTGTTTTAAAATGTATAGTTTTTCTAAATGATTATACGTAATAATTAGTTCTAAATTACTAACAGTGTCCTAATTTAGTTGATTTTTGACCTGAAAATTCAGAAAATAATTTGTATTCATTTTTCATGTTTAAAAAAATTCAAATGAATTCAAGACCAAAAAGTTAACCAAGAAAGGTTTATCTTGATCTATATTTCATGTCAATTTCTCACTCTTTCAAAATTATAAAAAACTGTGTTCATTTTTTCTAGCACTGTGCAGGATTCAGTTGTTGATTATTTGCTTATGAATCTCGTTTTGTTACCTCTGGTCTCCTGGAACACATACGTACAGAAAACCAAGTTATTGATGCGGAAAAGACCAGAGCTTGCTTATGCTGAACCTTCTAAATCCAGTGGATAATCCAATGCTGATGAATAAAATCCCTGTCCTGCCTTTGCTGTTTGGTTTTTCGAATCTCAGAATCCTGCATTAGCTCAGGGAATCCTAGAGTTTGCTGTTTGTTGTATCAAAGTGGTTGTATTGTCTAAAACATCTAGATAAGAAGCAGAGACGAAACGCCTTGTTGTGTCGATAGACATCTGTAATAATTTGGCAGTTCCAGACTTCCAGTATTTGTATTATGCGTTGATGTGGAGATTGGCAAAGTGTTAAATTGCCTGTGTTGATTACTGCTGGTTTTGCAGCTGTGTAACCTGTGAAAAAACTCAGTTGTGTGTTCTTGTTAATCAAAATGCAAACCTCATTGCAAATGGTGTGGGTAACGTACCATGTTAAAGTCAGTGTATGTGAGTCGGCACCAAAGTTTAGCCAGATAACATAGGATGCCACAAAATATCAAGAATGTATACAATATAACATGTCGCAGGCGATTTCAAAGTTTGAGGCAATTAGAGTACCGTCTTATGAACAAGGACAGGAGGCTCAGACTAAGCTCCTTTACACATTCAAACCACTCAGATGTCTTTCTTAGGGAAGAAGATGATCTTTTCTGTAGGCTTCCCTGAAAGCACCCCATGGAGCAAATGTAAATTAAGTGTTGTTAGCAATGATTTTGCACTGCTCTTTCCTGCAAAAGATAGTTTGATTTTTGGTGCTGAAGATAGAGGAGGAAGAGACCACGGAGAATGCAAGTCTGATTGTTCTTCACCGAAAAAGTACATATCTTTTGGCTTGAAAATACATTGAGAAACTACAAAATATGGCTAATTTGATGCACCAGTTTAAAAGATGAAGTCGAAACCAATTCCCTTCACTTTGTCTATGATTTTCTTTTATCTTTTTGTCATGTCATTCACTTCTCTAAATCACTATTTTACAATCAAATAATTTCAGATGCTGAAGCAGAAAACACCAGAAGCAAGTGATTCTTGGACGTTATAACCCAGTGGAGACTCAAATGTGAAATGCCAGAACCAAGAAAAACACATTTGACATAGTTGCCTTGTGCTGTGAGTGTTATGAATCTTTACAGACTTCACTACAAATGTCAGTGTTATATTTCATTAACAGTTGTTGTCTTGTGCTGTATTGTATACATAGGTGCATATTTTTCAGAATCGAGAGCAAGCCAATTAGAACGATTAGGATAAATTTCGCCCAAGGTACTACCTAACATACTATATACATATCAAAAAGCAGCCACTTGAATTTCAATCAACTAAAGAACCAAAAGCCATCAAAGGGACATTGTCAGATAATGAAGGATGCCACAGAATAACAAGAATTTATATAAAATCTTGCTGTCACCTCCAAACTTTTTGCGCAGATAGTGTATTCGCCTTATGAATTTGAGACAAGAGGCTCACACCCAGTTCCTTTACACATTCAAACCATCACCACAAAACCGATAAATTGAAAAGGTAAGAGAGAAAAAAATGAACTCTTGAAACATTCCAAACACATCTCATTCTGTGGCTGCAACTCTCCAAAAAGTATTGAGTTAAGAAGAGGCTGCAGTGCCTTTTGATCATGACGCGGCTCTGTATGAAGCATCAGGAGCAGGTGCTGGCGCCTTCAGGAGAGGCTGAAGATCAACGTGCTTGATTTGTCTAAAACATCCACCTGCATAGTTTGGAAGTTCCAGATCGACTTCCAGTGTTTGTATTATTTGACGTGGAGAGTGGCAAGTGTTAAATTGCCTGTGTTGATTACTGTGGGCTTTGCCACTGAGAACCTGTTAAATTCAGTGTATAGGTCGGCCCCAAAGTTTTATCGACAACATCTTGCTGTTGATTTCAATGTTTTGCCCACATAGAATATACAGCATCACTTCATGAACATAGACAAGAGGCTCAACCCCAATTCCTTCACATATTCCAATCATCACCACAAATCCAGAAAGTTCAAAAGGTAAGAGAAACACACTTTTTCTCTTCTTCTTTTAAGAGAAACACACTTTTCTCTTCTTCTTTTTGTTTTTTATATTGAAAAGGAAAGGATTACACAGTTTGGAAACATTGACATGACTCCTAATTAAACCCTTCAAACCTGGCAACGAAGGTAACAATACAAAAGGATTGATTACAACAACGACGACACAGCAAAAGCAACAGTGACACCAAAAAAACATACCAAACACATTGTTTTCCTTTTTGGTTTTCTGGGTTTTTTTTTTCACTTTTGATACAAAAGTAAGAATCTAAAAAATGAAAGAGCAAGCACAGCTGAAAACGAGGCAAAGGCCAAGTAGGACCAGCAATGACAGTCCAAGCCAGCAGGAACATACTGATATGATATTCTCCAAAAAAGCATGTCAATTAAGCTTTCAAGCTCTCTCCATCAAGCTGAATCACTCGAACATTGACAATACGATGCCAGTCCTCTCCATCAGGTGGTGTACACCTTTCAGTCAAGTGAGGGCACTTGCTGATTTCCAATCTCCCCAGGTTTTTGAGCTTAGAAAAGTCATCATTTAAAGCCGCCAGATTGCGACAATCATCAATGATGAGTGATCTACGGGAGATGAACTGCATAATCCAGTCTGTGTGGCATAAGTTTTCGCAACGTCTGATTACCAACTCCAACAAGCTATTGAATTCAAAAGTACCGCCAACTAAGCCTGAAAGTTCAGGGCACCCTTCAATCATGAGCGACCGCAGAGATTTCAACTGGTTGATCCACATAGTTTCTTTCAGAAGTATACATGACTGGATCACAAAATGCTTCAGAGCAATACTGAGAACTCCCAGGTCTAGCGGTAAATTCACAAACTTTGGAAGATCCTTAAGCAGCAGTGTCTCTATACCTTCATTTCCTTTCAAACCTTCAACTGAAGAATCCGCCTCAAGGTCCAATACCTCGTAATCAACAATTGCTAATGTCTTAAGGCCCTTGAGATTCTTGATGCTTCGCGGGAGGGAAGCTAATCTTTGGCACCTAGCAAGGGCCAATGTCTGAAGAGAGGTAAGTTTTCCTATTTCTTCGGGCAAACTTTCCTGTAGAGTCGTCAAAGTCAGATAAATGAGATTCTTAAGATGCCCTATTCTTGCAGGAACCTTTGCAAGTTGGTCACAACCATGGAGGAGCAACGTCTGCAAATACTGCAGATCAAAAACGGAATCTGGCAGCCTTTTCAACCTGGCATTTCTTCCAACATCAAGGTATCTTAAATGCTTCAACTTGCCAACGGAGATTGGAAGCATCTCAATATCGCATCCACCAAGAACTATCACACTCAAGCATTCAAAACTATTTATTATACTCCTTACAAGTAGTTTTGAAGCTTGCCCTCGAGTGTGGAGGATGAAAAGTCGGGCTTTCTTTACCATGAGTAGCTGTGATGGCACTTGAGTTATCGATAGAGAATCTTCAACCCAAATTATGTACCTTACAGTCTCGTCGATCCTCTGAGATAAGAGGTCATGTATCATAACCCACTGGCTATGTGCTTTGGAGATGCATACGCCGTACATATGATCATCCATAATAATCTCTCTTATAACACCACCTGGTGCATACTGAACATCCAGTGAAAGATCAGATTCTGCAAATTCTCTAAGGTATTCCCTTCCAATAGCTACCAACTGAGTTGGATCATGTGTACTTAACTGATGGTATGTATCCGGTGTATATAAGAACCCAAGTGCCATCCACAGGCATATAAACGTGTCTACAGTTAATCCACATGCTTTTCGCAAGAAGAATGTCTGAAAAGGCAGCTTCAGATGTGATGGAAGCATGTCATAGTAGAATGTGAAGGTTTCTGTGATCTCATCGAAGCTTCCATATTCTAGTCTAGCTAAGACGCTTTGCAACTCTTCCGTAGTAGTACAGAGATGCTCTCCAACTATCCTCAGAATTTGAGGAGCTCCCCTGCAAAGCTTCACAATCTCCTTTGCAGTATCTTCAAATCCTGCAAGATCATTCTGAAAATTGTGAGATTGAATCACCTTTTCTGTTAACATCTCATACAAGTCCCCAGCGCAGAAGCAAGAGATGTTGAATGTGTGGACACAATAATAACACTTGTTAATTTGGCAGTTTTTGCAGATCAAAGTGCCCTTGTTTTCATCTTGACAAGAAGCTGGAAATCACAATATTTCTAGCCAATGTCTGTATGTATAATTTAGTATTTTAGTGTTTGAGATTTAGTTTTTGTCCTATAGAGAGAGTGAGAGTTGCTGGTTGCTTAACAGTTGTTGCCTTTTGTGGTTTACAATCAAATAATTTCAGATGCTGAAGCAGAAAACACCAGAGGCAAGTGATTCTTGGACGTTATAACCCAGTGGAGACTCAAATGTGAAATGGCAGAACCAAGAAAAACACATTTGACATAGTTGCCTTGTGTTGTGAGTGTTATGAATTTTTACTGACTTCACTACAAATGTCCAAGTGTTATATTTGATTAACAGTTGTTTTCTTGTGCTGTATTGTATACATAGGTGCATATTTTCCAGAATCGATAGCAAGCCATGGAAAACGATTAGGATAAATTTTGCCCAAGTTACTACCTAACATACTATATACACATCCAAAAGCAGCCACTTAATTTCAATCAACTAAAGAACCAAAAGCCATCAAAGATTCAAAGGGACATTGTCAGATAATGAAGGATGAAACAGAATAACAAGAATGTATATAAAATCTTGCTGAAACTTTTTGCGCAGATAGTGCATTCGCCTTATGAACAAGAGACAAGAGGCTCACACCCAATTCCTTTACAAAACCGATAAATTGAAAAGATAAGAGAGAGAAAATGAACTCTTGAAACATTCCAAACACATCTCATTCTGTGGCTGCAACTCTCCAAAAAGTACGGAGTTAAGAAGAGGCTGCAGCACCTTTTACCATATACGATGCGGCTCTCTACGAAGCATCAGGAGCAGGTGCTGGCGCCTTCAGGAGAGGCTGAAGATCAACGTGCTTGATTTGTCTAAAACATCCATCTGCATAATTTGGAAGTTCCAGATCGACTTCCAGTATTTGTATTATTAGATGTGGAGACTGGCAAGTGTTAAATTGCCTGTGTTGATTACTGTGGGCTTTGCCACTGAGAACCTGTTAAATACTTAAATTCAGAGTATAGGTCAGCACCAAAGTTTTATCGACAACATCTTGCTGTTGATTTCAATGTTTTGCACACATAGAATATACAGCATCACTTCATGAACATAGACAAGAGGCTCAACCCCAATTCCTTCACATATTCCAATCATCACCACAAATCCAGAAAGTTCAAAGGGTAAGAAAAACACACTTTTTCTATTCTTCTTTTAAGAGAAACACACTTTTCTCTTCTTCTTTTTGTTTTTTATATTGAAAAGGAAAGGATTACACAGTTTGGAAACATTGACATGACTCCTAATTAAACCCTTCAAACTTGGCAACGAAGGTAACAATACAAAAGGATGGATTACAACAACAACGACACAGCAACAGCAACAGTGACACCAAAAAAACATACCAAACACATTGTTTTCCTTTTTGGTTTTCTGGGGGGTTTTTTTCACTTTTGAAACAAAAGTAAGAATCTAAAAAATGAAAGAGCAAGCACAGCTGAAAACCAGGCAAAGGCCAAGTAGGACCAGCGATGACAGTCCAAGCCAGCAGGAACATACTGATATGATCTTCTCCAAAAAAAGCATGTCAATTAAGCTTCCAAGCTCTCTCCATCAAGCAGAATCACTCGAACATTGACAATACGATGCCAGTCCTCTCCATCAGGTGGTGTACACCTTTCAGTCAAGTGAGGGCATTTGCTGATTTCCAATCTCTCCAGCTTTTTGAGGTTAGAAAAGCCATCATTTAAAGCCGCCAGATTGCGACAATCATCAATGATGAGTGACCGAAGGGAGACGAACTGCGTAATCCAGTCTGTGTGGCATAAGCTTTCGCAACGTCTGATTACCAACTCCAACATGCTATTGAATGGAGAAGTACCACCAACTAAGCCTGACAGTACAGGGCACCCTTCAATCGTGAGCGAGCGCAGAGATATCAACTGGTTGATCCACATAGTTTCTTTTAGAAATATACATGACTGGATCACTAAATGCTTCAGAGCAACACTGAGAAGTCCCAGGTCTGGCGGTAAATTCACAAACTTTGGAAGATCCTTAAGCAGCATTGTCTCTATTCCTTCATTTCCTTTCAAACCTTCAACTGAAGAATCCGCCTCAAGGTCCAATACCTCGCAATCAACTAATGTCTTAAGGCCCTTGAGATTCTTGATGCTTCGCGGGAGGGAAGCTAATCTTCGGCACCTAGCCAAATCCTTCCTTGAGGGCATGTGGAGGATGAAAATCCGGGCTTTCTTTGACTTAAGTAGCTGTTATGGCACTGCAGTTATCAATAGAGGATCTTCAACCCAGATTATCTTACAGTCTCGTTGATCCTTTGAGACGAGATGTCACGTATCATAACCCACTGGCAACATGGTTTGAAGATGCATACACCGTACATATGATCATCCATACTAATCTCTCTTATGACACCACCTGGTGCATACTGAACATCCAGTGAAAGATCAGATTCTGCAAATTCTCCAAGGGATTCCCTTCCAATAGCTACCAACTGAGTTGGATCATGTGTACTTAACTGCTGGTATGTATCAGGTGTATATAAGAACCCAAGTGCCATCCACAGGCATATAAATGTGTCTACAGTTAATCCACATGCTTTTCGCAAGAAGAAGGTCTGAAAAGGCAGCTTCAAATGTGATGGAAGCATGTCATAGTAGAATGTGAAGGTTTCTGTGATCTCATCAAAGCTTCCGTATTCTAGTCTAGCTAAGACGATTTGCAACTCTTCTGCAGTACTGATAGTACAGAGATGCTCTCCAACTATCCTCAGAATTTGAGGAACTCCCCTGCAAAGCTTCACAATCTCCTTTGCAGTATCTTCAAATCCTGCAAGATCATTCTGAAAATTGTGAGATTGAATCACCTTTTCTGTTAACATCTCATACAAATCATCGGATGAAAGTGCCCTTGTTGTCATCTTGACAAGAAGCTGGAAATCTCAATATTTCTAGTCAACGTCTATATGTATAATTTGGTATTTCAGTATTTGTGATTTAGTCTGTCCTATAGAGAGAGTGAGAGTTGCTGGTTGCTCAACAGTTGTTGCCTGTTGTTGTTTGCTGTGGATATTGAAAATGTTGCCTGAGAAATAGAGTGTTGAATCTTTACAGACTAGGTGCATATTTTTCAGAATCGAGAAGAAGCGCCTGCCGCCTGGTTGGCAAGCCTTCGAGAACAATTAGGGTAAATTTTGCCCAAGGTATTACCAAACAGACCATATACACATCCAAAAGCTGCCCACTTGAATTTCAATTAACTAAAGAACCAAAAGCCATCAAAGGGACATTGTCAGATAATGAAGGTTGCCACAGAATAACAAGAATGTATATAAAATCTTGCTGTCATCTCCAAACTTTTTGCGCAGATAGTGCATTTGCCTTATGAACAAGAGACAAGAGGCTCACACACCCAGTTCCTTTACACATTCAAACCGTCACCACAAAACCGATAAATTGAAAAGGTGAGAGAGAAAAAATGAACTCTTGAAACATTCCAAACACATCTCATTCTGTGGCTGCAACTCTCCAAAAAGTACGGAGTTGAGAAGAGGCTGCAGCGCCTTTTGACCATGACGCGGCTCTCTACGAAGCATCGGGAGCAGGTGCTGGCGCCTTCAGGAGAGGCTGGAGCGCTTTGACCACGATGCTCATGTTGGGTCTGAACTCTGCTTCGTACTGTACACAAAGTGCAGCCACTGCAGCCAGCTGCACCAAACAAGATTTTAACCGAGACAGTGGTCAGAGGAAGATATGTTCGAGAGAGCTTTCGGAATGCCTTTCTTATAATATGCAAATATAGAATGGATTTGTGGAACAGTCACAAATATCACAAATATCACAAGTATCTCGAAAAAAGAATGATATATAGGGAAAGTACAGGAGTTAAAGAGAACAAGATGGGAAGGAATCTCGGCGAACCTTGGCAACTCCTTTAGCAGGATAGTCTTTCAACTTCGGGTCAACGCATTGTTTGACTTTGTCTTCACTAAGTCTAGGTGTAGCCTGATGGAGGAAATAATGTGTAAACATGAAGTTAAGCAAACAGAAGCAGGCTTATCCAAATGAGAACTGTAATTCCTATAATGCAGCTGAAGCAATGGATAGATAAATCAAATTGCAAACTTGGGCTTCTTACCCATGTCACTAGACTCTGCTGTCCACGAGGCATTGTGTGATCAACAGGTTTGCGACCAGTCAAGAGCTCTAGAAGAACCACCCCGAAGCTATAAACATCACTCTTCTGAGTCAGCTGGCCGGTCATGGCATACCTGAAGTGTTAAGAGGGTAATGGATTATGTATGAACCATACAAACACACTGGAAGGATACAGCACGACACTATAAATTTTGCAATGGTAAGAAAGGAGACAATTAGTAAAGACAAAAGAATGTGAACACAAATTAAAGATCCTATCATCTATTTCAGCACTATGTAGATAGAGAAATTGTCAATGCAATTAAAATGCACACAAATAGTACACTAAAAAATGAAAAAGAAAAAGGATTCACAATAATATTACTCTGGTGCATGATAGCCGAAGGTTCCCAAGACTCTAGTAGAATGTAGGCGAGCAGCCATATCAGGAGCCTGGTTAGAAACGTTATAATCTGCAATCTTTGCCTTGAAGTCCTCGAAAAGTAAAACATTGCTTGATCGAATATCTCTATGTATGATAGAAGGCTGAACTTTCTCATGCAAAAACTCTAATCCTCTTGCAGCCTCAACAGCAATCCGTACTCTTTGCATCCAGTCAAGCACAGGACCTGGTTGCGCACCTTGAACTCCTTTTCTCCCTACAAACAATGATTTGCAAAGAGTGACAACTGGAAGGAATTATTCGAAGCCTTAGCACACAACAAGATGAGATGAGTACCATGTAAAACGTCATGCAATGATCCCATGGTAGCAAATTCATATGCTAAAACTCGAAGGTTTCCCTCTACGCAATAACCTTGAAGCTCAACAAAATTTTCATGTTTCAACTGTGAGACCATAGCAACCTAAAAGACGCCCAACATAAATCAGTGTCAAAAAGGAAGAAAAAGGATGGAAAAAGGCAGTGTAATACTAAAAGAGTAAAAGAGAAGAACAAAGACTATAATTTTTTTGCCAGACAGACCTGAGTCAAAAACTCAGCGCTCGACTCGGGCTCAGGGGAAACATCTAACTTCTTAACTGCGACAGTCTTCCCATCGTTCAAGGTGGCATAATACACCCTTCCATAGGAGCCCTCACCTATTAATGCTTTGGAGCCAAAATTATCTGTTTTGTCTTGGAGTTCTTCAATAGACAACACAGGCACTTCAATGCGTGGCAATGGTTTCTGGGCATCAGCTTTAACAGGTGGCGTAGCTGCCTTTGAGGCTTTTTGACCCCCTGCGCATGCAGCAAACATAATTAACATGAAGAATTGCCATTAATTGCCAAAAAATCATGAAAGGCAATCGCTTGGTCATAGCTATGTATTAAAAAAAATAGGATTGATTAATCAAACTGTTAACTTGATAGATGATCATAGTTGCACAATAGAAAAACAAATAATACAAAGGTCAATTCCACATAGATGGTAAGTCAAGTCTCATGAAAGTCTCTCACATGGAACATATGAAAGACATAGTAAAAAGTAAATACACATCCACTGATACCATATTCGCAGTCTTACTGTAAATGCAATGTTAAAGACATCATAATTGGTATGAAATAGTCAAGCAGAACAATTACTTGGATAACAGGACAGAATCATGGCATAGCAATAATTGTCTACCAGCTCACACATTTTTTAATTAGCTGTCATAATTAATAAAGGAAAATTGTAAAGTGTATACATAATACAACAATAAGATGCCAGGAAACTGAATAGCACCCATGTGAACAATTACATGGCACATTAGTGGGGATTTGACGCAAATCATAGAAGAGGGAGAGAGAACATAACTGGCCCCTTCCCATAATGAGTGGGCGATGGTTTAGGCCTGGGATGACAGGAACATTAAATTGTTTCCATAACAGGATCGTGATCAAAATTCATCACGATCCCCAGTTGATCTATGCTTGAAGAGATAATGTGTTATGCATATAGCATGGACCAATGGACTCATACATTAAAAAAAGAATTAAAAAAAAAAAGTAAAAATATTCAACAGTCTTAGGACTCTTAGCTGAAAAGAAATGTTGAATGATTTGACAGTAGAAGGGGAAATATCCCAACAACAGGTCAATATACACAAAACTAAACTATGAATGATGAAGTCAGTAGTTGTGAATTTCAAATTTTAAAACATTGAAAAACAAAAGTTTAGGTAGAAATAAGAATTTAATCCTTGTTTAATCAACTCAAATTAGAGCATACTCTCACCATTGTTCTTGGGGCTTTTTAAGAGCTCATCATGTGGCGGGTTTGCCTCATCTACTGGGCAACTACAGCACAACCACCTACGCATCCTGGACGGCCTCCTTCGATACAGATCGTCTTCGTTGTTATCTGAATCCAGGGGCACAAAGTGGCCAGGTGGCCGCAAATGTGCCTGCAGAGTCAAATGTAAGAGACGCACTCATCAATAAAGGCAACATTTTTAGGGATCTGGGAAAAAAATTCAACAAGACAACCTAACCACACAAGATTTTTTTGATGTATGAACCCAGGACTTAACTATGCTGCTATACACATCATTGTTGTAGGATTCTTTACCAAATCCATGAAAGAAAAGTAGATGCTTGGCACAAACATTACTATTTCATCAATTTCAAGATAAAAACTCTAAATCTTGGGGAAATGAACAACAATTGGCTAATGCAGTGCCAAAAGGAAAGCAAAATTGGTAGAATTCAGAACAGCGTGGAGAGGAATCCATCAATTCTCACCTTATAGCCACGCTGATGAAAGGTGTCATCCATCAAAAACACAAGATTGTAAGGCTTCAATAGGGAATTCGCAATGGGTCTTCCCCAATTAATACTACCATGAGAAAATTCACCTTTTTCTCAACCAATCGCGAAAACCCACGAAAAAGGAAAAGCAAGTCTTCAAACCCACAGCCCTAAAACCCAAACGTAAAGGGAAAGGAAAGGGAAAGATCTGATACAAGAGAACCCCAGAAACCCAAAACACCCACCAATTCAAACCTATAATCCTCTAATTAAACTACACAAGTACAAGAAAAGAAACGTCAGACCCAACAAAAAGTAAAGAGAGGGGTTGGGGAAATCGATTATAAAAATTGAAGCCCTAGAAAAAGCTGGGTTGTGAGTTGTGACACAGACGATGAGTTGGAGCCAATCCAAAAAGCAATAAACAATTAAACAAAGCAAGATCAGTACCAAAAAAGTGGAATTGGGAGAATACCTGATATGCGTAGGCGTTGAGGGGCTATGGAAGTCGAAAAGAAGGCTGAAATGATCGAGAGGGAGCGAAGCGCAGATGAAGAGCGGCAGGAAGACGAAATTGGGGATTTGGGTGGTTGAATTTTGTCTCTGATCTGGGAGGAAGAGAGAGATTGTAGGGGATTGTGGAGAGTATCAACAGCCACGAACTGGTTGAATCGCTTAATTGGGAAAACGAAAGAGGGGAAAAAGGCGATGTATTTTGGGATTTTATTTTTATTAGGAATAGGAAAAGACGGGGACGGGGGTGAATTGAATTGAAGATCGGGATTGGATTGGATGGTTATGTGAACAGGGTGATGGAGTTACGTACGCGGTCGATTCCCGAAATGGCAGCCGCAACGAAAGCGCCGGACGGCTGAGGTGGCCGCCTGGTAATGGAGGTCGGTAGGTCCTTTGCTTTATGTGTAAGACTATGGCGATCTTACTTTATTCATGAAATAAAACAGTATGGTTGAGATTTGTTACCCAAAAGGTAAATCAAGATTCAGTCTTTTTTAAGAAAGTTATAGTTCGATTATTTTTTTTAAATCCTTATGAGTTTCTAGTTTTTGAATGAAAAATGAATATTTCAGTTTTTTTTATTAGGTCAGACATATTTCAAAAGTCGACAAATCAGTCTATAATGATAAGACATATTGACAAAATAGTGAGCTAGTCTATTTGTTTCTCAATACGTTTGTTATATACACACCAGTCAGAATCCAACCACACATGTTTAAACAATATCCACAGTTCTACATTAAGATTCAATGAAATAAAAAGGGCTAAAATTCCTAGTTCTTCTTAGAAGAATTTATACGTATCTTGCATACGGGAAATTTAAGGATAGTAAATTCAATAATTTTGAATGGATACAAAAATATTTTAAATGAATACAAAAACAGTCAACTAGTATATTCCCTTATTGCTTACCGAAAGGAAATATCCAAAATATAAATGAAACATATAATATTTGCTTGATCAATAAGGGACATTACAAATGCTTCAACGAAGCTTCTGCAACAATGATATTATTAATTTCTATAGCAAGTCCATCTATATTCAATAAAATTGACAGTAAGTAATATTGTTCATCTCTGCAGTGCATCTGCGTAGAATAGATATACTGAACTCAAGCACCTTTAATATACTGAATGAAAGCATCTTTCATATAATAATAGTAGTTTAGCTATGGAAATCATACATTACCCTCGTAAAAAGATTGATATATTGAACTCAAGCATCTTCAAGGTTGGACGTAAAACGGAGAAGACCATGGGGACAATTCGATAGGAATAAGCATATCTTTACAGCTATCACATCAATATTCAAAAGGCATTGTTCATCTCGGGGTTTCCGTCTTCAACACACTCACCAATTCATATATACCAGTCGAAAGATGGACAACTATGACAGTCTTACCTATCATAGACGAACAACAAATGGTTTCTCATTTCCAAGGATTCGGAGCAAAAAGTTTCCTGGTGTAAACAAGAACAAATGTGGAATAGGAAACATGTTTTCGAGGCACTACTCGCCCTTATTGTAGTCCACTAATCGCCACACCCAAAACCTACCTTCGCCTATCTCGTAGCATTTCAGCACCTCTTCTTCGCCGAAATAAATCAACCATGTGTCAATCAAAAAGTTGTAGACTGGCTTGGGCAATTCGATGCGACCAACCCTGTGTGCCCTTGGGTACAAAACAACATTCATTAGTGTAAATAATCATGGGGTAAAAAGTTTATAATATGTTACACCTAACATATCATACATCATTCGTATAGTAATACAATTAAAATTGGATGATTACGCGATTACTATATTTTTAATGTTTCTTCAAATATTTTTTTCCTTCAGAACATTATATATATATATATATATATATATATATATATATATATGTGTGTGTGTGTGTGTGTGTGTGCGCGCGCGCGCGCGTTTCAATGTGATTACTATTTACCCTAATTAATGTTTTGGTGTCCACAAACGCACACAAAAGTTTGGTGCGACGTTTTTAGTTATAGTTAATGCTACGTTTGCTGCCCTTTCAAAGAATCCACATATAGTTTTTCACATGATAAGGATAAGTACCTAAATCTAGCCAAATTACAGGTCAACAAAGATGGATAACGCAGGTAACATTTTAGAAAGTACCTAGTACGCCAGTACCTATCATTTTACAAGCCCAGTATATATAGGGATCAACCATTGCCACATGGTACACACCCCTAGTCCTTAACCTTGTCTAAGTCTCCCAAGCAACACATTGTCGCTTTGTAGTCGGTTCCACTCCTCTCCTCCTACGTCGGGAATAGACGATATGTTTTCCGCAACATGCTAATGTGCTATCATGGAAGTTACTGTTTAACGTATAACTAAATGCATGCTTTATTCCCGTCTGCACTATCACCAGATGTCCATGCTCAAACTCGAGTGGCTCGACCTGGTCGAAGTAGTGGGCACTAGCCCCAGAGTCGGGTACATGATGGGCGCGACCGTTATAGATCTCATCGGAGATATGTTCGTCGAAGTCGAGTACGCGCACCGTTTTGGGACCCACGACGACATATTACTGAAGTGGTCCCTGTGGCCAGGTTAAGACCAAGGCCACTGCAGCTTCGACAACTGTTGTATGACGTTGGCGAGCCCGTCGACGTGAATGTTGTTGTCGATTGGAAGCATTCATGCGTCATACAGTCTCCCAATGTTTGGGTTCGTAACGTCCGTGTGCGCGATCTACTCACCGGTTGCAAGGAATGGGTACACCATACCGATCTGCGACCCCACTGCGAGAGGATTGACAACGGATGAATAACTGCCCCCAAGTACCGGCCACATCCTCAACGTCAGTAACCAATCGTCCGTATGTGTTTTGTATACCCATTTTGTTGTATGAGACAATTAATCATCCTATGTAGATAGATAAATTGGATTGGGGCCCAAGTCAATTTATCTATAGCAAGTTTTATCTATATATGGTTTTATATATAAATGGTTTATTATAGATAGTTTTATCTATAATAGGTTCTAGATAAGGTATGTTTTATCTATATCTAGGTTTATCCATAGGAGGTTATACCTATAGGGACTCTATTATAAATAGAGGGCGTAGGGTTGAATTATGATGTGCCCGTGTATCCATCAAAGAATCACAGTAATAAGAAACCCTAGCTGTAAAGAGGTTTTTCTCTGCAGTGTGTTCTGCGCGGTTCTTGCCAGAACACGGAAACCCTTTGTGTCATATTGTTCATTCTCCTTATCTTTAATGGTATTTCACTCGAGGGGAGGGAATTCACAACAATTGGTATTAGAGCCAGGTTAGAGGATGACATTCAGTGCTGAATTCAAGGTCCCCCAATTCGATGGCACTAGAGATTTCAGTCTTTGGCAATGGTGGCGAGTGAAGAGTCTCCTGACATGGCAAGGAATGTTAAAGGCGTTGAAGGAGAGAAAGCCTGAGGCGGTGAAAGATGAAGATTGGGAGGAGATGCAGGAAAAGGCGGCATCGATCAATCGACTTTGTCGGGCAGAAGATGATTGGCATGAAGTCTAATTTGAAGAAGATTCAGATTCAATCGGAGAAGAGGTATATGTCAAAGTCTTTGTCCAACAAGTTGTATGTGCTGCAAAGGTTGTCAAGATGGAAGATGGTGGACGGTACCAGACTGGTGAAGCATGCCACCAGGACGAAGTTCAATGAGCGCCACTTTGACTTGATCAAGATCACTTGAAGAGATTCAAGTGAGGAGCCCCAGGGAGCGGAGCACGGGAGGACCTGGAGAAGACAAGGTCCTAAGAATGTCTCTGTTCGTTGTTATAGATAGATTATTTGTCTAGGTGGAGATTGTTGTATGAGACAATTAATCATCCTAGGTAGATAGATAAATTGAATTGGGTCCCAAGTCAATTTATCTATAGCAAGTTTTATCTATAGATGGTTTATTATAGATAGTTTTATCTATAATAGGTTCTAGATAAGTTAGCTTTTATCTATATCTAGGTTTATCTATAGGAGGTTATACCTATATGGACTCTATTATAAATAGAGGGAGTAGGGTTGAATTATGATGTGCCCGTGTATCCATCAAAGCATCACAATAATAAGAAACCCTAGTTGTAGAGAGGTTTTTCTCTACAGGGTGTTCTGCGCGGTTCTTGCTAGAACACGGAAACCCTTTGTGTCCTATTGTTCATTATCTTTCTCTTTAACGGTATTCACTCGGGGAAATTCACAACACATTTTGTGTTTGATTTTGCAACGTTTTTTCCAGAGCCACTTGCTGCATTAGACATCGGAGACCCGGTGGAGGTAATCTGCTGGGAACAGGGCCTCGTCGGATCTTACAAACAAGCCATAGTTAGTGCCTTACTACACTCAACCTACGCCATCGTTGAGTGCACTGTTGTTCCCCACAGAGAAGATATCATTGTACACCCTAACACCGAGGTGGTGCACCATAATCTTCTCCATCCACTACCACCCTTGGGTATTATGGAGGCACACGACCTTGGCGAACACGTTGACGTGTGCCACGGAGATGAACTGCATACGAGTCATGTTCTGCAGGTGAGACACCAACACGGTAAGGTTACCTATCTAGTCCATTGCTGTTTGGTTCGTCCGCGGCCGCCTATCTCATTGGTGGTGTCATTTGAAGAACTAGAAAAGGTTGACGTCTTTGCATGTGGACGCTTCTGGCATGCTCACGTGGTTCGCTGCTCAAGTATGCTCCCCGAGTGTTCCTACGAAGTGCAGTCCAATGTGCATCAGCCAACAACAAGCTGTCACGACTCATGGGAGGCCTTCACGAGTCGTGACAGGTGAACTCATCTGTTTTGTGGCATACTACAGGCTGTCACGACCCATGACAGACTCTTCACGAGTCGTGACAGTGCCAGATCAGCTAGACCTTTCACATTTCCATTGTTTATTTCATTTGTTTGTTGGACGAATTAAAACCAATGAATTTCCAGATTTTAGGGGAGTTACGTTTTGTTGGGGGGAAGCTCAGGCCGAAATTCTGACATTGTAGTTGAGCTTTTGGTGATCTTTTGGAGACTAGGATTTTGGAGAAGAAAACTTGTTCGATTTATCAAATTCCGGTAAATTCCGTTTTCATCTCTATTGTTCTATGTTTGTCTTGCCGAATTTGATTGAATCAAGCATGTACTTTTCCATGAGTGGCTAGATTTCTTGTTCTAGGGTTGGGATTGTCCTAACGATGCGAAAATAGGCTTGTTCTTAGTATCTCTCGAATGATTCCTGGATTAGATTGTGGTTTAATCATGTTGTGCTTATTCTAATTGATGTGAGTCGATTAGATCCGATTTAGGGTTTGAAATCAAAAGACGAAAAACCTAAATTGGAATTTAGATGGTGAATTGAGACCGAAAGGCGGTTAGGATCCATGGTAACTACACCATTAAACCCGAAGTTTATTGATGGAAAGTGAAACTAAACTTCTTGAGGATTTCTAGGTTATCATAGATGTTTTGGACAATTTTGATATTATTCGGAGCCGAAAGGCAAGTTAGTATGACTATTGCCTAAAACTCTACGAACTTAAAGGGCCTAAATCGGTTGCTTGAGCCCGAAAGGAGAATTGCTAACCGATTTAGACACATTCGCGCTAAACCCGAAAGGTGATGCATGATTACCTTAGATAACCTACCTCCACAATTTGATTTTGAAATCACTCGAGCAAGAAAATATTTTATGCCTATTGATGATGCATTGTTGGTATATCCTTAATCCTAGAACGTTTTCCCCGTATATATTTCTTAATACTTAATCGTTTTTCTTGGTTACTTTATACACAAACACTCTCAAATCTGCTTGTTTATTCCGAACTTGGTCGAACTAGCTCGAAATTACAATCTGATACGACACTCGATATACTAAAACTGAACCCCATACACTTGTGGGTGTAGGTTTTAGCCTATCAAGTTTTTGTCGTCGTTGCCGGGGACCGGTGCTAGTATTGATCGTCCTTTTGACGACTAGTTCTCTAAGTTCTTTTTGTTGTTTTGATTTGTTTTTGTTTTTGTTTTTGGCCTCAGGTTGTGCTTTGAATGCGAAAAACGAAAGGCTCTAGCAATCTAGTGCCTTTTGATCCTGAACCTGAACGCACATTTGATGTGAGCCTATTTTGCCATGTTTTATACTATCTTTTATATCGATTTCTGCATACATTTTATGCATTTGGGTTAAATTAATACAGAATCTATGTAATTTACACTTATTTGCCAAATTATGGAGTCTACACAAGTTTCTGTTATATATCGCAGAAATCGGACGCACTTTGGAGCTTAAAGGAAACTCATGGAGAAGCTAAGGATGGTGTAGCCGGAGAAAAGGCCATTTTTCACCATTCTTCGTTCTGAATCAAGCTTTGATATCTTCATGAGAGTTGTAGCCCTCGGAAAGTGCTTTCTAACGCATGGTCATATGCGTCAATCCAACGAACGAGGACTCGGGAAAGTGCGTTTCAAGAACATAACGGAAAGTTGAGAGATTTACTCGATATCGAGTACTTTTACTCGATATCAACCAAAAATGTCCGAGGAGTGCCTGGTCGAGGAGGAGCTGCTCGAGAAGCCGAAGACGAAGACATGCCGGGTTACACTCTACTCGAGATCGAGGACCTTTCTTGATATCGAGGAACCCGGAAGCCGGCACCCGAGCCATGTCGAAGAGAAGCTGCTCGACGTCACCAGGCCAAACCATGATCGATCACCTTTACTCGAGATCGAGTAAGATGCTCGAGATCAAGGAAATTTGTGAGCCACTTCCGAGATCTATCCACATCTATCAAAGCACATCAAGATCTATCAACACATGGAAGACTTACCTATTTTAGATTTATTTCCCTTATAGATTTAATTCCTTTATTTAATTTATTTATCCTTAAAGTTTTTAGATATAGATTTAGATAAAGATCGAGATATTCTATCCTTGAATAGCAAGGACTAGAAGGCTATAAATAAAGCCTTAGGGGCTGGTTTTTCAGTCATTCAATCACACATTCAATTCAAGAAACAATTAGTTACATAGAGGTAGAGAGAGAGTGAGTGGCCGAGAGGAGTTAAGGAGCGAGAGCGAGCGAGAGCAAGTTGGCTTCGATCGGTTGTAAAGCTCTGTTTGGTTTAATGCAAGTAGTTTATTTTCCATCAATGTCTGAGATTGCAATGGAGCGCGAGTAGTCCACCTACTTCTAGGGTTGGGGCGAGCCCGACGATAGCCCTACGTGTTTGAGGTAAAGATCCAACTTTTATCATGTTTTGAGCATCTACTACTTGTTATGTGTTTATTACCCATCTAATGGAGGTCCATACTAACAACTTGGATTGTAAACATAAAATCGGTAGATACAATTAGGGTTTCTTGAAAGAGTTGTCTAACTGTTGAAAAAGGCGAAAGCTTGATCCTTCGATGCAATTTGCATGATTATCGTTATTTATCTTGCCTTATGCATGCTTGGTTATTGTCGTTGCAAACCCCGATCTTGGAAGTTTTCTTTTATATAAAGTTAATTCCGAAATCTACCAAAGCTTTGTTCTTTTTTTTTTTTTTTTTCTACTGTTGCCCTACTCGATATTGACCTCCTATAGGTCGATATTGACTTCTGACTCTCGATCCAGAAAGATCGCTGCTCGTTTGTGTCTCTGAACAGGTCGATTTTGTGGAAGAACTAGTCGATATTGACTCCACTAAGTCAATATCGAGTGACTTGAGCCAGAAATTGACCGACTTGCTGAAAGCTGCTCAAAATCGACTGAACTAAGTCAATATGGATTGTCTCTAGTCAATATTGAGTTGTTCCCTAGAGTCGAAACCGAGTGAGATTTCTCCGTTGCCTAGGATCCGCTGACACGCTTCCTCGTGGATCGATCCTGACTTCCCGCTGCTACATGAGGAGGAGGTCTTGTAATTATTTGCGTGGGCCTAAATCTGGTTTGATCTATTTTATTATATTTCATACTCGATTTCCTCCTCACAACAACATTCCACAAGAGAAGAGCTGAACAACAAGATGCTAGAGCTGAAACGATGGCTGATGCAATGCCTAGATTGGCAGAACTGGAGCGGTAAATGGCTCAAAGAGATCAAGAAAATGCCGACCTTCGACAACAACTAGCTAATCAACAATTAAAGCTCTGCCAACCGCAAGGGCCGGCAACCCTAGGAGAGCGGATGGATCCAGCTCAGTTCCTACCACAACCAGGTGTTGTCTTTCCTGCTTTAACTACTAGAATTTTGTTATTTAACATTGGCTTATTAACATCGGTCAGAAAAACCTGCCATGTTAAACAGTTTTTTAACATCGGTTTTTAAATTTGAGATGTAAAAAATAAAATAGACATCGCCCTATATTTTGGACCGATGTTAAATATTTCCGTTGAAATTTTTTTATAAAGGCGCGGAATCAAGTAATGAATTAATTTAAGGCCATTTTGCATAACTAGACCAAAAAAAAAAAACTTTGCACAACTAGCCATGTCCCTTGATTATTTGCTAGGGGTAGAAAGTGGTTAATTTTTGCAAATAAAAAATGCAACCGGGAGAGGAAGTAGCAGATGAAGGTGAGGCTGGCACCGTAGCTCCATCTTTTGGCTGAGAGAAATCATGAGGGGGAGGTGCTGGACATGTCAGAGAAATTGGGGTGTGGCTCCAATAAAGTAGGGAAATAAGAGGGGGGCATTTATGAGGGGAAATTTAAATAATTGGAATTAAGGGTGTCAATCAACCCTTATAAAATCTTGATTGATGGGTGTCATTCCTTATTAAATGCTCTGCAAAAAGAGAGCCAACATAGGAGACGAGTGGAAAGGTGAGGGCAAAGCATCACCTTCATTTCTCGGAACTGGACACGTTTGGCTTACCAATAGAAGACACTTGTCTTACCAATAGGCCAAACATGTCTTACCATGGATGGAAATTTTGGAGATAATATGGAGGGGATTGTCTGTAGCGGTTTTGGCGGGATGTCCGTGTAATTTTGGCGCCAAAACATGGTTCTTTATTGGGGGAAGAGGGAAAGCATCTGTCTAACCAATATGGTACATTTATCTTACCAATAGCATATAGTTATCTTACCAACAGACTTAACATGTCCTACTATACTTGAAATTTTGTAGAAATTTGGAGTGGATTGACAGTAGCTCCTTTGGCGGGTTGTCAGTGTAATTTTGGCGCCAAAACGGGGTTCTTCATTGGGGGAAGGGGGGAGCATTTATGAGGGGAAAATGCAATCATTGCATTGATGGGTGTTTCCCAAGCACATATATAAGCTTGAGAGGAGGATCTCAAATACCCCAACATGCCCTGCAAAAAGTGAGGCAGAGCAGGAGAGAGGCGGAAAGGATGGGGGAAAAGGCACACGTGCATCCAAGGAAACGATACAGTTGTCATCCTACCAATAGTAAGTTCTGGCATGCCAATAGTGTTCAATTGTCTTTCCATTTCAGGAAAAGTGCAACAAGTTTGTTGGTGGCAGTGACAGCGGGTAAGTCATCTTGTACCTTTCCTTTGTAGTTGTTCATCTTTCATATATCAGAACTACCCCCCCCCCCCAGGCTGATCCTCTATTCCCGTAGTGTACCCCAGGTGATAGGGTATGTATCAATGTCGTGTGTGGCGGTTGGTGGGCTCCCGGGAGTGGGAGCTTGGCACAATCAATCATCAACCTATGTTGATTCCAAAATTTTCAAAAAATGTTATATGGAAATGAAATTGATGCTACAAGTCTATGCTCACTGTCGACTACCTCGTAACTCATCAAATACTTGGTCTTTACTATTACGATGATAAATAGCCTATTAGTTCAATTGGTAGAACGTTGTGTTTGCACACAAAGATGTGAGTTCGACTCTCACATAGGCTAATACAGAGTATGTGTTCATGAATCTCTCTAAACTTATACAATTATGAACCTGGCAGAAAATATATATACTAATGGTAGGACAAATTTATGAACATGTTAGGACAAATTCATAAATCTTTCTGAACTTATACGATTATAAACATGACGGGGAATATATACATTGGTGATAAGACAAATCTGTGAACATGATAAGACATATTCATAAATCTCTCCAGACTAGGTTTTACTCAATTTTCTTTCTCCACATGATGATCATGAACTTGTCAGCGATGACTGGGTACTTCTGAGTGTCAATATTCACTACTTGGATCTTGTCTTTCAGTGCAGCACTAACTTTATCCAGGATAGGGACCATAGCTTGAGATTCATCATCACACATGATATATCCATGTATAACTTTTGCATATGTAGTTCATATAACTTCAGTCTCTGCCTGTGGAGCCCGTCTTCTCCTTTTGCTTTTCTGAGATTCATGTGGAAGTAAATTTTTTTCATAAAGTCAGTTATGCATTTACAGTTTTCCAATAGTATAAATATATTGTACCATCGGTGTGCATCTATCCTACCATTAGTGTCAAGTTATACAGGAATTACTAGGTTTCCATTATGATCCAACCAATATCGTTGTTTTCTCCTACCATTAGTTTCCATCAATCATACCATTCTGATCCTACTGATATCGTTGTTTTCTCCTACCATTAGTTTTCATCTATCCTACCATTTTTGTGCATCTATCATACCAATTTAAATAGCTTTCAAGGAAAATCAAGCTAGAAACCGTAGCAAATTATGTTCCACATTTTTCAGAAAAACAACCAAGGGTAGAGGATTTCCAGTCTACAACAGAAGATAGATTTGATTGAGAAATTACCACCCCTACCCCAGTTAAGGGCGTTAGGAGTTTTCTAGGCCATGCTGGCTTTTACAAGAGGTTCATAAAGGATTTCTCCAAAATTGCTAAGCCTCTTTCTAACTTGCTAATGAAAGATGTTGCTTTTGATTTTTCTCCAGAGTGTCACGAGTCCTTTTCCAGGTTGAAGGAGGCATTGATCTCAGCTCCTATTATGCAGTCTCCTGATTGGGATCTCCCATTCGAGATAATGTGTGATGCCAACGACTACGCAGTTGGGGCTGTGTTAGGTCAAAAGACGGATAACAAGCTCCATGCCATCTACTATGCTAGTAGGACTTTGGACGAAGCTCGGAAAAATTATGCCATAACAGAGAAGGAATTTCTTGCTATAGTCTTTGCTTTTGAGAAGTTTTGGTCTTATCTGGTGGGTGCTAAAGTAATTGTGTATACGGATCATGCTGCGATCCGATACTTGCTACAAAAGAAAGATGCAAAGCCGAGTCTGATTAGGTGGATCCTTCTTCTCCAAGAGTTCGATTTGGAGATTAAGGACAAAAGGGCGCGGATAACCTTGTTGTTGATCACTTATCCAGGTTACCTCCAGAGCAACTAGAGCACACTTCATCTGAGCCTCTCATCGATGAGTCTTTTCCAAATGAGCATCTGCTTGATTTCACCGTTGAGATCTTGAGCACCACTTGTGAGGTACCATGGTATTCTGATTTTGTGAATTACATTGTATGTAATGAGTTGCCTGGTGATCTGTCATTTCAGCAAAGGAAGAAATTCTTGAAGGACGTTGTGCACTATTATTGGAGCGAGCCATACCTCTTTAAAAGGTGCTTCGATGGGCTTTTTAGGAGATGCATTCCGAGGGAAGAAGTCCTTAGTGTCATCAAACATTGTCATTCTCTACCAGTTGGAGGACATGCTAGCTAGCACCTCCAAGACTGTGGCCAAGGTATTTCAATCTGGTTTCTATTGGCCTACTATGTTCAAAGATGTTAGAGTATTTTTTGTTTATTGTGATAAGTGTCAAAGGACAGGGAATATCTCAAGGAGAAATGAGATGCCGCTGAATAGCATTTTAGAGGTTGAGTTGTTTGATGTGTGGGGAATCGATTTTATGGGGCATTTTCCATCTTCTGGGCCATATAAGTATATACTTGTGGCAGTGGATTATGTGTCGAAATGGGTTGAAGTTGTGGCAACCCCCACTAATGATGCTAGGGTGGTCACAAAGTTCATCAAGAATGTGATCTTCTTGAGGTCTGGGGTTCCTCGATTTCTTATTAGTGATGGAGGTTCCCATTTCATTGAGAGGAATTTTGAGGCTTTGCTGAAGAAGTATGAGGTTCATCACCGGATTGCAACCCCATACCATCCTTAAACGAGTGGCCAAGTAGAGGTCTCTAACCGGGAGATAAAGAGCATCTTGGAGAAAACCGTGTCTCGCTCCCGAAAGGATTGGGCAACAACGTTAGATGATGCTTTGTGGGCTTACGGAACCGCTTTTAAGACTCCGATTGGTAATACTCCATACAAGCTGGTGTACATAAAATCTTGTCATCTCCCCGTTGAGTTGGAGCACAAAGCCTATTGGGCGATTAAGACACTAAATTTGGATATGAAGCTAGCGGGAGAAAAGCGGCAGTTACAGTTGCAAGAGCTTGAGGAGCTGCGTTTGGAGGCCTATGAAAATGCCAAGATTTATGAGGAGAGAACTAAAAAATGGCATGACAAACACATCTCGCCTAAGGAGCTTCAAGAGGGCGATCTTGTCTTGCTTTTCAACTCGAGGTTAAGGTTATTTCCAGGCAAGTTGAAGTCGAGATGGAGTGGCCCTTTCTAGGTGAAGGAAGTGTATCCTCATGGTGTTGTTGATGTGTGGAGTGAAAGGATCGGTGAGTTCAAAATAAATAGTCAAAGGTTGAAGAAGTATTTCGCCAGACATCCGATTGAGAGGGTCATTTCCGTCGACCGTCTTGATCCAAGCACTTGAAGGTGATGGAAGGTCGGCTTCATACCTTAAACCAACGATTTTTGGGAGACAACCCAAGGTAAGTAGTAGGTAAATTTTCCTTTATTTTGTTTCTTTTGTCTAAAACAAGACCCATGAGTCACGGTGTTGAGTCTAAACCCTAGCTTAATTTTGTTGAGAAATCCCACGAGTCGCGAGGACTGGCTTGGGTCTCAGCTGAGCCTACTGACGACTCCCACGAGTCGTGGGGACTTGTTTATATGCTTTTATTTTAATTCTTTTTCTTTTTCTTTTTCTTCCTTTTTCGGTTTAATTTTTAATTAAAAAAAAAAGAGAAGAGAAAAGAAGAATGCATCTGCTTGCGTTCTCTTCTCCTACCTCTCAATCTCCCTGTCTCGCCCCATCTCCGCCTGCGCTCGCCACCACCGGCACCCAGCCGCACCGGAGCGCCTTCTGCCACCAGCGCCCAGCCGAACTACCTTCCCCCACTCCTTCTACGTCACCGTCTGCCACCAGCAACCCCGCCCTTTGTGCAGCCCCTCTCGTGCTAACCATAAACCCAATTCTTCAAATCCCAATTCTTCATTTTTGCTCTTAATTTCTTCGAAATATCTGGCTATCTAAGGTATCCTCCTACTCTAACCTTGTTATTCCTTCAATTTGTGGTGCTAATTTGTGAGAATCATGCGAATTGTGAATACTTAGGGTTTATGAAGGAAGTGTTTGGGGATTTTGTAATTGAATTGTTACTTTGGGGGAACTATTTATTTGAGATAAATTGGGGATTTTTGGTTGTTTAATGTCATGCTTGATTGGGACCATTCAAGTTGAGAATGGGGATTGACCTAGCTTGTAATTGGATGATTTTGGTTATTTGGTGAGTTAGGTGTCTGAATTGTGAATTGAGGTTCAGGCTAAATTACAAGTATGAGGTGTGTTTTGCATCATTGGGTTGCAACATTGCTCTTAATTTACCTCTCCTTTCTCCTACTTGTGGACTTACATTGGGCATGTTTGGTTTGGCTTGTGTTTCTGGTGTTTTGTTTAATTTCGTGTGTAGGACATGGCGGGAGGGTCAAGAAAGCGGAAGTCGGTTGCTTCTTCTTCATCAAGGGTTATTGATGTTGTGCAATTTGCTAATGCCGATCAAAAGAAGAAATATGAGGAGCATATGAAGAGGACGCACATAGGCACACGTTGGTACCATGACACTTCTATGCAAGCTTTGGGACTTCAAGATGAGATTCCGCGCCTCATGGCGACTATCGGGGTGGACGCTTTGTTGAGCATGCAATACCCCTCTTATCCGGCATTGACTTCTGAATTGCTTAGCACATTTAAGATGGAATCGAAAAGTGTGTGGGATAGTAGGGTCACCATTACATTCTGACTTGGAAACAAGGAGTTTGATATCGGTATGAAGGACCTGAACGGATTCCTCTCATTCCCCAAGAATTGTGACGATCATAAGGTCACGACCTAGGACCTCAAGCACTTTTGGCTTCAACTCACCGACCGCTCTGATTACAGCACAAGCTCATCTTCGAGTGTCGACATTGTCCACCCGACCTTCTGCATCATCCAACGTCTTCTTGGAAACACAATATACGAGCGGAGTGAGTGCACCAAATTACGACAAGGAGAGCTGGTTTGCCTTTGGTGCATGGTCCACAAGCGCCCCATCAATTTGGCTGCCGAGGTCGCCTCTAAGTTAATTAGTCGCTCTTCCCGTCACTCCCAAAGGGCCAGTCCACATAGGAGGACTCATTGCCAGACTTGCATATTCGTGCAATATCGACCTCTCCAAGTACTTTTCCATCCCCCCTTGGTATGTGGATTTAGGTCATCTGAAGAGTTCAAGGATTATTCAGGGGGATGGGGCTTCTTATGCTTTAAAGATCAATTAGATAGGGAGGTTCAAGCCATTTTGTGATGGCCCTATCAGCACAGAAAACCGAGTTGATTGGTATGAGTCTTGGGTTGGAAGTCCCACCCCGCGCAGAGAGGATGAGAGAGGGGACAACGAGATGGCTGATGATGCGCCTGGAGATGGTCTCATGGGTGATTCGAGTCATCTATGTTTGGCTAGTGTGTGTGATAAATCCACATGTTTTTAAAGAATTCACAGTGATATGTTGATGATCTAGAAAGCTCAAAGTTGCTCTTGATTTATGTGTTAAGCTCAGTTTGCATGGATGAATTGCCTAGCTTAGGAGTCATTGATGAGAATCATGCATAATTCAGCCTCCTAAGCAACCACCCTGATGGAAGGAGCCTAAAAGAACATAACTTGAGTCCTCTTATACCATATTGAGAGTCACTCACATGATTGCTTAATCTCTTGAACTTGCATTAGAATCTGGGTTGAAGCTATTTTGTGCATATGCATGACTTTGATGTGATAGAGGCATGATATTTGTTTCTAAGCCTATTTTGCCTTCTTTTTCCTTGTCCTATACTAATCCTCTGCTTGACAGCCCATTGAGCCTTTAATTGCCTATTTTTGGTAGCTCCTCAAAACATCCCGAGCCTTATTATTAAGCCTATTACCCATCCGGGAGTTAGGACCATGAGTAGTGATGGTTTGTGGAGTGCGATGGTTGTTGAAAAATTGAATGTTGAGTATGGATAAGAAATGGAAGAGTTGTCTTGATATTGATGTGTACTAGCCAAAGTGAAAGAAAGGAAAAGAGGAGAGGAAAAAAAAATGGTTCTAAAGAAAAATGAACGAAGAAGTTTGAAATGAAAAGGCTAGTTCATCACTAATGTGCAACAAGAGAATGCAAGTGTAACATGTTGTACAGAGGAAATCGAGTTCAAAATATAATAAAATAAATCAAACCAGATTCTGCCCACGCGAATAATTACAAGACTTCCTCCCGATGTAGCAACAGGAAGTCAGGATCGATCCTCGAGGAAGTGAGTCAGCGGATCTTAGGCAGCGGAAAATCTCACGTCGATTTCGACCTTAGGGGACCACTCGATTTCGACCAAGAGAAGTCGAAATCGACCAGGTCCAGTCGATTTTGGGCAATTGCAGTCGTCAGGCAAATATCGAACAAGCACTCGATATCGTCCTCCTAGCTCGATATCGACCAGTACTCGAAATCGACATGTTTTTCATCTACAGAGACAAAAACAAGCAGCAGTTGATATCGACCAGTGCAACTCGATATCGACCAATTAGCAGCAGACGTCGACCAACAGTAGTCTAAGTCGAGTAAAATAATGAAAACGAAACAAAAGCATAGTTCGCGGATTTTGGAATAAACTATGTATGAAAGAAACTTCCAAGATCGGGGTTTGCAACAACGATAACCAAATATGCATAAGGCAAGATAAAGAGAAATAATCATGCAATCACATCAAATGAACAAGCTTTCACCTTTTCCAACAATTAGACAACTCTTTCAAGAAACCCTAATTGTATCTACCAATTTTATGTTTATAATCCAAGTTGTTAACCTGAATCTCTATTAAATAGGTAATAAACATATAAGAGGCAGTGGATGATCAAAGCACAATAAAGGTCTAATCATTACCTCAAACATGCTTGGCTATCGTCGGGCTCACCCCGACCCTAGAAGTGGGTGGACTACTCGCTCTTCATCGTAGGAAAAGACATTAATAATAAAAGAAAACTAAATTGCATTATTGAAATTAAACAAAGCTTACAACTAATCGAAGCCAAATTGCTCTCGCTCTCTTGCTCCTACTCGGCCTCCACTCTCTCTCTCTCCCTCTCTCCTTCTCCTCTCTAGAACCGAATGAATAAAAACTAGCCCCTAAGGCTTTATTTATAGGCCGGCCTTAATCCTTTCTAATCAATGTAAGGAATATCTATCATCTATCTAAGGATATAATTCTAGTTGGAAATAAATAAATCTAATTTAGATCAAACAAGATAAATCCTAAAGGGTAATTAAATGTTCCACCCTTAGGATAAATAAAAAGATAAAAAGATAAATCTTCCCAGTTCTTCATGTGTAAGGAATCTTCTCTTGGGAATATCTCCATTGAACTTTGGATAGAACTTGGAATAGAGCTCGGAATCGAGTTGGACTCGTCACTGCGTGTTGGTCGATATCGACCACGTCTGGTCGATATCGAGTAACTTTCTCAACTTCTCTTCAACTCATTCGATCTCGGCTCTCGTGGAAATATCGATCAGTTGTTTGGTCGATATCGAGTCATAAGGTCGATATCGACCTGACTTCTTCTCCCCTTTATGCTGCTGGCTGACTCGAGTCGATTCTGGGATTTTCGACCACAATCTGGTCGATATCGACCAAGTCTGGTCGAAATTGACTACTCCTCAGTTTCTTGTTCCGTGCTCAGCTTTGCTTGATGTCAGGGGCTCTTCCTTCGATTTTCGCGCTCCTTCAGTAGACATCAAGTGCTCCTCCGGTCCTTCTTGGTTTTTCTTCGATTCAGCTCCAAATTCTGCAATATTAAACAGAAACTTATGTAGATCTCTATTTCTAGCAAATAAGCATAAACTACATAAATTCACTATATTCCCAACCCAGAATGCATGAAATGATAAAATAAGGAGCTGAAATAAGTATAAAAACATGGCATAAAACATGGACATCATAGCACAATAGAGAGAGAAGAGCCAAGAGTGAGCTTCATTGTTTATGTTTTGGTGTGTCAATGTAAGATAAGAGGTGGAGTGTTTTCATATGAAAATGGCGCATGAGTTTAGATGGTCTAAGTCCCGGATTTTAGCACCACAATTCCAAAAATACCGCATTTCCCTCTAAGTCTTACCATGGCCCCATTACAACCGTATAAAGACCTCTTGATTTTAGTCATATACATGTGTGGGTGGTGGAATTGAAAAACCTAAATTGGAATTTAGATGGTGAATTGAGACCGAAAGGCGGTTAGGATCCATCAGAACTACACGATTAAACCCGAAGTTTATTGATCGAAAGTGAAACTAAACTTCTTGAGGATTCCTAGGTTATCATAGATGTTTTGGGCAATTTTGATATTATTCGGAGCCGAAAGGCGAAGTTAGTATGACTATTGCCTAAAACTCTACGAACTTAAAGGGCCTAAATCGGTTTCTTGAGCCCGAAAGGAGAATTGCTAACCGATTTAGACACACTCGCGCTAAACCCGAAAGGTGATGCGCGATTACCTTAGATAACCTACCTCCACAATTTGATTTTGAAATCACTCGAGCAATAAAATATTTTATGCTTATTGATGATGCATTGTTGGTATATCCTTAATCCTAGAACGTTTCCCCCATATATATTTCTTAATACTTAATCGATTTTCTTGGTTACTTTATACACAAACACTCTCAAATCTGCTTGTTTATTCCGAATTTGGTCGAACTAGCTCGAAATTGCAATCGATACTCCATTGATCCTTGTGATACGACACTCGATATACTACAACTGAACCCCATACACTTGTGGGTATAGGTTTTAGCCTATCGGTATCTGAGTCCCAACCCCGTGCTCAATGGTCGTCGTCACTGGCGGCGGGCGCGGGTAATACGTGCCCACTGTTGCGTCCATCTCTTTCAGCGGAAACCCCTTCCCAGGCCCATCAGCGAAGTTGGGTAATTGGAAGTGTCCGCTGGAACGCATGCTCGCTGCCGCCGGGTCAAGCCACAAGTTTGCGTCGACTGCCACCGCGCGAATCATGTGACTATTTGGTAGAAATTGCACTACCCGACCGACATTTAAGATCAACTCCCTCGTCCGACCCCAATCTTTCGATGGGCTTCTTCCAAGTGCACCCCATGCCCTTCGATCGACACCGATAATGGCCAATTACGTGGCCCGGACCACATTTTATGCGTTTTCTTGGGATTACCTCCCGTGACGAGGGGTCGCCAATCTGAGACCAAAGAGACCCCAACTTTCACCAAACCCAGCAACTTTTCATTCCTTATGAAATCGGCACCCTAAACCCTACATCCTAGAACCCACGCCTCTGACGAAACCCTAGATCCCATCGCGCCCGATCGATGTCTGGGGTGCTTCATTGAAGTGTATCGTCGGCCTTTGTCAGAAAGGTGATTACTTGTCACTTGGAACAAGTTCTTGGATCAATTATTCAACGTAGCTAGTGAAGCGATCGGGTCGGACTATTGGTTTGTAAGATGCAGATACATCACGTCGCTCTATTGGGTTCTGGCACAACGGAGATAATACGGTTGCTCACATATTCACATGTATGTCAATGTCGCCATCCACAAAAGACTTCAAAACGGGCAACAAGGTGAGGCGGCATTGGAAAGGGGATGCAACAACTGAATGTGTTTTGTGTCGGGATGGAGTGGAAATAGAAGACCATTTATGGTTTGCCTGTGCAGCAATCAGGGAAGTGCAACATGAAGTCTTTACCTGGATGGGGATATCGAGTAGATTTGGGACCGTGGAAGAGTGGTTAATGTGGTTTGCTAGCACCTCGACCACCATTCAGAAACCTCAAATGTTCCAAGCCAAGCTTCTTGTGTTTCAAGCTTTAATCTATTTTACTTGGCAAGCTAGGGACAAAGTTATATTTTGTAATGAGACATTTGTTCCTTCGGTGTATGTTTCACTTATCATCAATAGTCGTCGGTCCCGGTTCGCCACGAAGTGGAAGTGCAAAGCACTCGTGGGGATTCGGAACCGAAGGGGTAGTTAGAGCACTTTTAACGGGTAACTATTTAGGATGCTTAAGTGAAAAAAAATTATAAAATAATGTGGGTGGAGTGAGAAGGATGCTTATGGGATGCTATTTTACCATCGATGCTAATAGCATTTTGCATTTGGGAGGGTGATGCAAGGGAGGACATGTGGCACCATTTCAATGGTGGATGGGATGAGCGGTTGAGATCGGTTGGATTTAACGGTTGAGGTTTAACCTGACACATTTTTAATTACATTCAAATAATGTCATTTTCGCTATTTAAAATATAAAATAAAATAAAATTTAAAATTACCATAATACTATATTCATTTTTCTCTATACATAGACATCAATTTTGAATACGTTTCGACATATTTTGAAAAAAATGATTTCTTTCCATATAATTATATCGTAGTTTTTCTTCGAAAATTGGATCTTGGGCGTTCGGTGCCCGATTGCTTATTATACTTTTACTTAGTATTTTATAAATGATCTAAATTTTATAATTAAATTTTAGTAATTAAATATTAATATAATATTACAAACATATTATAAACATGTTGAAAATAATTGGTATAAAGGGGTATATTCGTAAATTGAATTGGTAAAAAAAAGATGGGATGTGGGATGTTAGGGATGCTATTGTTAAAGTGAAAAAAGTAAGAAAGAGATGCTATAATGATGTGGCGGAGAGAGGTGAATAAAAAAATAGTAATTTTAGTATCTTGAATAGTAACTGATAAACATGGCCTTAGAGCATATAGTTGGTAGAGTTTTTTTGAGTTGGAGAGAATAGGAGAATACCGAGTAGGGGGAGGGATAGAAAGACTTTTGATATAGTATACTCTTTTTACATAAAACCCATGATTTGATCTTACATTTTTTTTTTTTTTTTATTTTGGTTACCCATCTCAACTGTATGTTTACAATTTCAGAAATAGACACCTAATACATTGAAACGCAAGCACACGTTTATTTCATTAAACGGGGGTATTCACTACGTATGTTTGGATTTTTAATATTTTCCAGAAATTGCAAAAATAAAACATTTTCAATTTGGAGCCCCATCGTCGTCGGCTATTGTTCCTCTCGTTCGGTCTGCGTTGGATTTACCTCCGAAGAGTCCGAGCCTTCGCCACCCGGATCTGTTCCCCTGCAAAATCCCCGATCTTCCATGGCGTTTTTCTATTACGCCTGATCTTCCCCCTTCTCTCTCCTCTTGTCCTATTCCGACCGTCCTACAATTTAGAGACGGAGGAGATTTTGGATCGGATTTCAATTTTGCGGGAGAGGATTTGAATTTCGGTGGAATCTTTGTTTGTGAATAGGTTTTCTGATCGGATTTCCTTTCCTATCGTATGGAATTTTAGCTGCATGCCATAGGAGTTGTTGGAATTCAATTATTGAATTGGAAAGGATTTTGCAATGGCGTCGGCTCAGGTTCTGTCCAATTCGGCGGTTTCCTCCCGTAAACAGGAGCATCTGGAGGCTGGAAAACGCCGGGTATTCCGCTACCTCCCTCAATTTTGTATTTTTTCTGCCATTTGTTTGTTTACTGGAAAAGATCGGTGTTTAATTTCCCATGATCTCGACATTCTCCAATGGTTCTTCTTTGATTGCATTGTAAAATACCTGAAGCCTTAATATATTAGCATTTTGTGTGGCTTATGTTAGCTTTCTTTTGCTGTGATGGAGCTATTAGTGGTTGAGATAGTGGTATGATTAGTTGAAACTAGGGTTAGTTGGTCATTGATTGGTACATGAGGTACCACGGGAGCTGAGACTGTGTGAACATATTAAGGTGAGAATGGATGCTCCACATTTTTTGTACATCCTAATATTTCTTGTTTTGCCTTACTGTTTGTTATGTAGTTGGAAGAGTTTCGGTCCTTGAGGAAGCAAAAAGGTGCTGGCCGTGGAAAGAAAGCTGCATTACCTGGCCAACCTCCCAGTGCTACTGATACAGTTGCAAATAATACGCAGGTTTCAGAAGGGAAAATCGATCTTGACTCAGTGAATGGTGGTACATCTGGTAGGATTGGGGATCCAATCAGCACAAGTAGTACCATTGCTGCTAATGATGCCGAAAAAGTACATATTAACAATCATGAAAGTTTTATAGAATCACGACCTCACATGAGTGCTGAGGTCCCTAAGAATGAAAATTCGTTTTCATCGTATCTACCTCCAACATTCCCAGAGCAGGAAGAACATCAGAGCAATAATGCCTCTGGATCAATGTATCCGATAAATATTGAATTTTCCCAGAAGAAGGATGAGAAAAGTGGTGATGTTGGAACAATGTTTAGGGAAGAAAGATCTTTGGTGATCCCATCGTCTAATCAGTATAACAACTATAATCATTTTAGGGTCAAAGATGCCTTATCAGACCAACGTGTTGGTTCTAACAAAATCTCTAAAGATGAAAAATCCTACGGTTATGGGACTGATGCTGTTTCGTCTCATGGATTCAGCAGCACTCCTTCACAAAGCCTTACTGGTTAGTATAAAGCTGTCTAGAGAAGTTTGTTCTATTATCTTCTTACAAGCAATATGTCCTTTTGTAGAAGTGGAAACTGTTGAATATTCACAGGTATTTTTCATATATGATTGTATCTTGTATGGTATGATTGCAGATTATACTCAACCTGCTATTTCCTCACTACCACATGCATCAGAGTTTGACCGAAGTGGACATGAAAACTCTGATTATAATAAGCATGGAGTGTCAGATTGGAGGGAAAGAAAACCTATTTATGACAATCTTCGTAATCTCCATGGTGTCGCTGTTGAGGAATCTGATACATTCTCAAAAGGTTTCAACTTTGGTGATAGAGATTTTGCAAGCAAAGTTCCCTCTCAGTCGGACACTCATGAGACATATCCCAGAAGAAATCGTCCTTCTTTTCTTGATTCACTGAATATTCCTAGAGCTCCTTCTACATCCGTCTCTTCACATTCTCAGCCTCAGTCAGTTCATCCTGATGTTGTTGAATATGCATCTCATGATCGCTTCAGTCAAAATGGGGCCTTAGAACCACCCTTGGAAGATGTAAATTCCTCTAATAACTATGTTGGCAACTCATATCAAGAGAAAAATCTTTATTTGAACCACGTGGAGAAAATTGCAGAGGTTCTGCAACAAAAGCCAAATGAAGATTTTGCTGCTTTAGAACAGGTATTTTATTTTCTCATATCGTTATTTATTCTTTTCTTTCCTAACTGTCTTCTTAATGACCATGTTTCTTCCTTTTGGTCACTGTTTCTTCACAGCTTCACATTGTTTCTTTAATGTGGAAAGATAATTCTGGTTGTGACTTGTGCCTTCCATTGTCCACTGCTATTCTTATTTATTGATTTTCTGTGCTTCTGAAGTGTCATCCATGTCATTCTTTAAATGTGCAGTAGATTCTTTTGGTATTACTTTGTCATCCTCTGGGTTAAACCTTTCTTGCACCTCTTTCCTTTTCAGAGGTGCACCAAAAACCTTTCCTTAATAGAGGTGGTCGTAATGGAAGCAATCATAATATTTTCATGTTACATCATCATGCATGTTTAATAGATTGAGAGTACAAACTAAAACTGTTGGATCCCTACAAAACACTTTTGACAAGCTGACAGACTTATGTATGATGTGAGTATACGATGAGAAGTTATAATTTAAATCTCAGTTGACATATTCTCAGTTTTTTATTTATTCATGCAATCCCAATAGCCAAGGATGAATTTGTCGTTTAGTTGACCTTGCACATGGTGGTCTTTTATTTTTGGTCTTGTACTGCCCAGTGCCCTCTGAATTTCTTCTTATGTTGCACACGGTGCCTACATGATTTTCCATGGTCGGTCTAGTGATAAAATAGGGGAGAACGATAAGGGTGCTGACCTTCTTTCTGTTTTCTGCAGCATATAGAAGATTTGACCCAGGAAAAGTTCTCTTTGCAACGTGCTTTGGAGGCTTCACAAACGTTAGGAGAGTCTTTAGCTGCTGAAAATTCATCTCTGACAGAGAGTTTTAATCAACAGGTTGGTGTAAAAAGATTTTTCTGTTCCTGAACTTATTGATGTTTAAGATTGTTGAATTTGAACTATTTGGTTTCTGTATTTGTGGAAAGCTGTTGTATGAGTAATGAAATTGCTGCATCCTGCTTACCGAAAGGAATAACTTTTTAGCTTTTCTGTATTATTGTTTTACTAATTTTTTCCATTTTCACAGGGTGATATTGTTGCCCAATTGAAGTCTGATATTGAGAGTTTACAGGCTGAAATCAGCACCTTACTGGTTAGTGTTAGTAGCTCCCAGACTTACTTTCATTAAGGAGTAAGGACCTTTAATTCTGTTTGATCCATTGAATTAGCAGTCTTATTTTGCATGCATCCATAATTGAAGTTTAGCCGATTGTTAATTATGTTCTTGTGAAAATTTAAAACATACATATATAACATATTCTTTGCATATTTTGTTTCCATGTCATGGTCGTTTCCTATACTCATCGAAAATGATATGTCTCTGTATGTGTCCCTTGATGGCGTCGGTTTAGGGATTGTATGTGGATTATCTATTTATTTTGGGTAGGTATTGTATATCGATACTGATTTTTATTTTTATTTTTTGGAGGGATGATTTTTGTAACATTTGGATTAAGAAAACACTTTAAGTTGAGTGAAAGGCTAGAATAAGCTGTTAATTTTATTTCCAATTGCCCCTTTTGATAAAAACTTTCTTAATTTTACAACCTTTAAGATCTTGTTTCTTCTCCTTTAAGATTCTCTCTTAAGCTCTCCAACTCCTGTTGGTTTTTATTGATAATGAAATGCTCAATATTTGAGTTTTAATTTAGTGAACCTTTTCATCTGTAGGCTGAGCAGGAGTCTTTCAGGATTCAGTACATGAATGCCCAACTCGAGTGCAATGCAGCAGATGAACGTGCTAAGCTTTTGGCTTCTGAAGTTATTGGCTTGGAAGAGAAGGCAGTTTATTCCTTTATTTCTTGCGATCTTTCATCAATATTTTCTTCTTCTACACATATCTTATCGTTTTGCATGTAATTTACCTTCAATACTCCGTATTATTTAGGACTGATTTTCTTTTAACTGATTAAATGGCGTTATATGAAGGAATAATTGCATTAACATTGGAATAAGTATCTACATCAATTGGATAAGATATTATCCCATAATTATCAGCATTTCTGAATCTTCTCTTGTTTATCGTTTTCAATTTTATGACATTGAATTTATTTTAGTTTTGATCAAGGCATGTGAAGATGGAAAGTAAAAACATGCAACTTGTTAAAGTTAAGATGTTGAAGTCCAACCTTATTGGACCGAAAAGGGAATTTAGGCCTTTATGCAACCTGCAGATCAATTCATATGTGAAGATATTACAGCATTTCTCATCATGAATACATTTCCCATAATGCTAATTATTCATCTAGAATCCCATGTAATTATCCAAATAGCATACGACGTAGTGATTAGGAAAAGGGATTTCCTTCAGACGTTAAAATTAATATCTTGTTATCCTGCAGTTTCTTCTGTTTGTATCCTCTTGGATGATAAGAACTTTTAACTTGCGAGATAGTATAGAGAAGTTTCCGGCTATCAAATACTGCCATTTTAAAGTACTAGCAACATGTTTGCTGAGGAATCGAAATATCTCATCCCTCAAGCAGCATTGAGGATCTATGATTTTAGCAGTTCTAGGCCGTGAACTTTAATTTTTTTTAATCTTCTATGCAGGCCCTAAGACTAAGGTCTAATGAACTGAAGCTTGGGAAGGAGTTGGAGAAATCTAATGCTGAAATTGCTTCATGCAAGTATGCTTTTCTTCTTTGCTCTCATTAAAGGAATACATGTATCTTCTGCTTTTAATGGTTGTTCTTTTGTTTTGTAGTGATTGTGTGCCATTTGGACCTGATAACTTGTCTATCCTCGTGCACACTAAAAAGAAAATCTATTTTTCTTTTATTATTTCTTCAAATTAATCACATTATAGCCTGATTTTTTTAAAAAAAGAGCATGAAATAGTAGGGGTAATATTACATCAATAGGTTAAAATGTCAAGTTTTTTTAGACTACTAAACCCCTCTAAAACAATCGTGTATTTTGAGATGGAGGGATTACTATATAATTGCAGGCATACAACACAATATCTTACCCGAAAAATCAGTAACATTGAAAAAAGAGTAAACTATCTGTTTTCAGAATTCATACACTATATTTTCTGCATGTATTAAAGCACCATTCTAATATCAAGAGGCTACTTCCCCATTTTGTTCCTGTGTGGAGGTATGGGAACTCTTAAAAGACACCAGGATCCAAGTAATTATGAATAACACAATACAGTTTGGTTTTACTTGACGGTATCATCAAAATATTGCAATGGTGTTTTCCCCCATTTACACCTAATTTTCACCAAGAAAGTAAGCAAATATGGGAATGCGGCATTTTTAATTGTTAAGGTGCTTATTTATGCTGATAATAAGGTGTTGATAATGAGCTTGTAATCCATAAATTGGGCATGAAATGAACCCAAAATGTTACATTATGAACATGAGAGCCTTATTCTTTTGGTAGTCAACCCCACATGAAAGCCTTGTCATTTGCAGAATAAACATGATCCATTTTCTTGACTTTCACACTCTCTGCTACTCAACACATTTTGTTGAGCCTAATGTAAGTTTTATCTTTGCACTCTCTCCTGTCATTAAAATAGGTTCTTCTGTCTTTATTAACCCAGAAAGAAGATGCTCAGACTGGAAAGAGAGCAGCAGGACCTGAAGATGACAATAGAGGCTTTGCAGGAAGGTAAAATAGTGCCATAATTCTGTACCGTGTCAAAATGGAATTACAAGCTTAACCACTTGCAACCTCGCTTTCTTTCCTATTTTGCCCATTAGGAAAGGCATATGAATTGAAACAGAAGTGACAAATATACCTACTCAAAATTTCCACAAATAAACTGTGTTTTGATTAAAAAAAAACTGAAATGATTTTTTGAAATCATCTGTTTGTTGGTTCTGGTGCAATGTTAGTACTCGAGCCTGTTTCCATTTTGAATTTCAACATGTGCTCATAATTTGTTTTTCATAAGAATTTGTTTCTTGGTTCACTGAATCCTTATCCTGTTGGTTTCTGTTTTCTCATTAATCTTGTTTTGCTTATGCAGAAAAGAAAATGCTGCAGTCAAAATTACGGAAAGCTTCTGCAAGTGGCCGATTCTTTGATAATGTTGAACACCAATCAAAGAAAAATATGTCAACTTCAACTGATGATTTAGGTATGTCTCTGACAGTAGATGCAACCTATAGTTGCAATTCTTTTGCAACAAACAAGGATTAGGGGTATGTTTGCACAATTTTGCAAGGACCTATAAGGAAATGCTGCAACAAGCATTCTATACCGGCTAATCTTTATTTTGTCAAGGATATAGTACTGTAATATACAGGAAATCTCATAATTGAAAGTTGAAATCTTACATTTGTTGGGGAAAAAAATCACTGTTGAAATAATGGCAATCTATAAAATTTGATGAAAAAGAGATCAGACGTGATAATTACTAAACTAACGAGTTGCACTATTTCCTTAATGGAGCTCAATACCTACAGGGTAGAAAATTTGGTATATTTCTTCTTGCAAAATGTGGAAACAGGGAGTTATTTTTATCGCTTTTATGTGATATCTGAAAGCAATTCTTTATTCTCAGAGTTTGTTCATGGTGCAGAGTCATCTTCCACACCAATCCCCGAGGAATGTGATCCTTCAGCTTCCTCCTCTTCACCTGATGCGGACAATTTACAGTTACTTCAGCAAAATGGAGCATTTGGTTTTGATAGTTCATCTATGATTATTCCTCCAGACCAAGTACAAATGATTGAAAAGATTGATTCACTATTGTCTGAGGTTGGAGTCTGAAACCACTTATTAGTTCTTTCTTAAGAAAACTTCTTCATGATTCAATACCTTATATAATTTGTTCAGCTACTGACCGAGAAAGAGGAGTTGACACAAGCTCTGGTGGCAGAAATTTCAGCGAGTTCCAAACTGAAGGTATGTGCATGTTAAATAGTTTCTGCCTCTAAATTTCATATATTGGGTTCAACTCAGAAGCTTTGTGTGTATATCATGTATGGACACAGGTTACAGGGCTGAGTCCGGAAGATGTTTAGATATATTATTTTATTCCACTGCTACTCCTTTCCCGACCTGTGGTGAAATTGTTCCTTCCGTAACTTAGTTTTGCTTCGTATATTTCACAGGATTTGAACAAGGAGTTGTCCCATAGACTTGAAGTTCAAACCCAAAGATTGGAACTCTTGACTGCCCAAAGCATGGCAAAAGAGAGTTTTTCAGCTAGGCAGCTATCTGATTCTCAGATTGTCCAGGAGAATATGGCCTATGCTGATGAAGGTGATGAGGTATAGCTCAAGTGTTTTACCGTAATTTTGTTTCAGGAAGTTGTCTGTTTGTGATTTGGCTCTGATTCAGATTTCACTAAATGATCCCAAGTTCTAGAAAGACTTATGTTTTTTTTTTTGAAGAGGTAGAAAGACTTATGTTGTGAAGTGGACACTACGGTTTATTAGATGAATGTAGCTAGGTGTCATATGATATGGTGCTCTTGTGCATTAACTGCATTTTCTTTTTCTTTTTCAGGTGGTGGAACGAGTAGTGGGGTGGATAATGAAGCTGTTTCCAGGAGGCCCGTCAAGGCGGAGGACTAGCAAGCTCCTTGACTGAGTGATTTTGGACCATTCAATTCAAACTTATGCAGCTCAAAGTATGCACGTTTCACCCTTTCTCATTCGTTTTTCAAGGTGTGAATTGGAGAATCGCAACCTGTACATTTCGAAAATCTATTCTTTCAAGAGATAGAACAACGATTTGAAGGAGCATCTGTATTTCCAAAAAGGGAAAAGAAACAAAAGAGAGAACATAGATGGACAATTGAACGTGGTAGTCCTGAATCGTATTAGAAAGATTAGTTGCCTATTTGTTTATCAACAGAGACGGCTTCCCCTTTACACCCCGCTTACCGGCGCCTTCACCACCATCCAGCCTTTGCGTCATTTGCTTTTCAGCAAGGACTGTTGGCAACCAAAGACTGGGGAAACTCTATACATAGATTTTCTTTCTCATTCAACTTGTTTTGTCTTCATCGTATCAGATTTACGACGTTTAGCAGATATGCCCTTTGTTGCTTTAACATCGAGTGTTCTAGCCGAGATTTTAATACATGTAAGATTGATGCTGCCAAGGATGTGTTACTTTTTACCCTGTAAACAAACCATTCCTTCAGCTGTTCTGTTTGTGGATGCCACTGAACTCTTCAATCCGTAGAAGAGGACAAAGTCTTTACACAAGTAGAAGAGGACAAAGTCTTTACAATTTACAAGCATATACCTTGAATTTGTAAATAAAGAGCGGGCATATCCGGGGTTCGAACTGGGGACCTTCGGGTACTATCCACAAGTCCTTTCCAGTGAGCCATTCCGGAATGGTTTTTACAAGCATATACCATTTCTTCAACATCTACTCAATTTTTCTTGCAATGCTGATCCACACCGAGCTTCAAACAAAATTCAGAACAGAACCAACATTTTCCCGTTAAGTGGTAGCCTCTTGAAAATCAGGTTGAAATTACGCGATATGTTGATTGCTCGTAAATGGAGTTGCGAAACTACAACCATTCCGGAATGGCTCAACCGGAACGGACTTACGGGTAGTACCCAAAAGTCCCCGGTTCAAACCCCGGATGACGCTTTTTATTTATCAAATTCAAGTGATACCTTCCTCAAAATCCAAATATGCCAAATACGCCCCAAATCTGATATCTATATATTAATCGATATCGATATTTGAGGATACCAAACACTAGATAAAAGTGATATCGATATCTAGTCATACCAAATTATTAGATATCATATATTTTCACCAAAAAAAAAAAGATATCATATATTGAGGCTGATATACGATATCTGAAATCTAAATACCGATATCTGATATCTAGATATTAATACCAAATGGACTCTTGATGTCTTCAAACCCGCGAGGTTAGGTAGACAATTCTATCACAAACAAAGTTGTTTAAAATTATAGTGTAATTTAATATTTTTTGTAAGTATTTATCTTGCTAAATTTTGACAAGTAAATCGTTGACATTTATTAAATGGTCAAAATGTGGTTTATATTAGAAAAATATAAAAGGGGAATTACTAGTAAATACCCCACTTTGATATTTGGTTTGCAAAAATACATAGGTTTGAAAACAATTGCATCAATATATGGAAATTGGCAAAAATACCTTATTTAATTATCAAAACTATCCACCAGCCCAAAAAATCAGGAAAAAAAATTGATAAATATTTTTTGTATTTATCATTTTTCTTATATTTTTAAATTATAATAAATAATTAAATAAAAAAAATCTGGAATTAAAAAAATTAATTTCCCAATCCCAATCCCTAGCAGTTAGCCCCCGACCGACCCAATCCCAATCCCTAACCCGAACACACAAGAGCCGCTCGACCAACCCTAAGTCTCAGGCGCTCTGACCTTAGCGCGCACTAATTCTCCGGCTCCGTCGCTACCCTCACCCTCCGTCGCTGCGCTCACTCTCCGACGCAATCATTCTCTGGCTCCGGCTCCATCGTCGGCCTCTACTGTTTTAACCCGTGTTCGACCCCAAGAGCAACCTGACCAACCCTTCGACCTTAGCCCTATCTCTTAATTTACTCAATCTCCCGTCGATTTTTTATCATATCCTGTCAATGTTCATATTTGGATTGTCAATGACAATATTCATCCTGTCAATGTGATAATATTATGGTTTCAAGATATATATTGACAATCCTTTTGTAAATATGGTTAATAATCCTGAAGATATGATTTACCGTATCTTCAGCGATTCTCTCTCCCGATTATAGCTTCAATCCTGTCAAAGTAAACCTACTGCTTTGTCACTATGAACATTACTCCTGTCGTTGTGAACAAGTAACTTTGTCATCTTAGACAGTCCTTTAATTTCTAGTTATGATATGGATAAAATCGTGTCTTTATTCTCTTTCCTATTATAGACTTTATCCTGTCATTATTAATTATTAGCTTTGTCATAAAGAACCTATATCCTGTCAATAATAAATTCTATTCCTGTCACTATTAATTCTCTTACTAGAGCAGTAATTTTCATCCGTCTATTTTATTTATTTTTAAATTTCTGAGAAAAAAATATTAAAACATTATTTTAATATATATTTCATTATTTTATATATTTTTTTACTTTTCTTTTAATTCATAATTGTCCTTTTAATGATTTTTACATGTATATTTAAAGGTAAAATCATTCATTATTTTTTAGCACGAATAACCTATTTTTTAACACAAATGACCCACCTATCTTATTTTTGCTATTATCAGAAAACGGGTATACTTTTGCAAATCGAACACCAATTTTGTGTATTTATGCAAATCAGCCAAAATAAAAATAAATAAAGACGCAAGTTACATTTGACACAGCCTAATTGTTATCGTGTTCTCTTTCTCCTTCTTTGGCGATAGCTGCTACGCTACGCGCCTACGCCGCTCTTCTCTCTTCAACCATCACAGACAAGGCAAGGTTTACAATCCGACGTCCGAGCACTGCGAATACGACGACGATCAACACCGCCACAGCGAAACTCGACGACCTCCAACCCAAAGATACGCCTTTGTTCTCTTATCGATCTTTGACGGGCTTCATTCTCTCCTCTGTTGGAAGCCCTTGCTATTTCCGATCCGTCTCGAGTCGGCTCTTGGAACAATCGTTCCTGGTGAGTTCCATTGTCAATATTCTCTTCTCTTCGCCTTTCCCTTGGCACTGAAATCAGGGTTTATGTGGTCTTTGATTTATCGCCACTGGTCAGGCAACCTAAAAATTTCTTGTAATTGATCTTTGCAAGGAGACCGATCGCTCTGTCTCGCACTCAATTACACCTACAGAAAGCAAATACCAACACTGCAGTTCAATCGATTGCGAAAAAGGTACTTAATTTTCCTCTCTCCCGATTCTTCAGTTATGAAATCTTCTCTCAAGAATTTTGAATTGGTTTCTTTATTCTTGAGGGATCTAAAGATTTCCAGTATCTTCTGGAACAATCTATGCAGGGTTCAAATTTGCCGTACATTGCTCCAAAGTGGATTGATTCGAGTCCGAAGATTCCGGAGGCTTCGTTTAGGGTTTCTTTTTCATTTTCTTCTGGCTGTTAGGTTAAATTTGTGATGCGAGAATTAGGGATTTGGTGGTATTGTTTTTGCTGTGCGTGATGGCCTTGTTGGGGTTTTATAATCAGCTGCAAAATCTATGGCCATTTTCAGTACTTAGGGTTGATGACTTGAAGTTGTCTGATAGATTGGTTAGGAAACTACCAATTCCGGAGCGGACGAAGGAATTTGTTTTTGCCCTGCGTGAGCCTGAAACTGGTTCTGTGATTTATGTTCTGTGTGCACAGAATTTATCAGAGAGGTCAGCTAGAGATGCTGAGATTCTGATAAGAGAGGTTCGGCCAGATGCTGTACTTGTCCAAGTCGGTGCTGCATTACCTGATTATATGTATGAAGAACATGAATCCGGGAACGAGGGTGGAAAGAGTAATTTGGTTCCGACTTCTGCATACAGTGTGCTCCTGAGGAGCTTTATGGACAGAAAAAGTAAGGATGAATATGATGATATTGCTGGGAGCTTGGTTATGAAGGAAATATTTGGAGTTGGATTTTATGGCCATTTACTTGTTGCAAAGAGGATGGCGGAGGAGTTTGGATCGTCTTTCTTGATGTTGGATGCTCCATTGGTGAACCCTGATGGCAATGAGGATGAGTCTCCTGCTCAGAATGGTAATGGTAGCAAGAACTTTCGAGCTCTGGGTTTAATGCCATGTGGGCCTCCTCTTCGTGCTCTTGGAGGTGGCGTTTCATCCAATACAAACAGATTTTTCACTGCAAACACTGTTCACAACCAAATGTTGAAGTTAGTTTCATCACAGTTGAATTTGTCTTTAACATCTGAGGTACCTTCAGGACCATCTGAGGTACCTTCAGGACCATCTTTGGACCGGAATGTTAGCTGTGCTGAGCCAAGAACTGATTATCAACCCCCAGCATTTGCGCAGTCCGTCTATCCACTACTTGCTGATCTGCAAGACATCTTTTCTGATATTCCATCAATGGCTAGGGCTCTTGCTTATTCTCAGAAGATGTTTGATGATATTGGAAGAGGAAAAAGTGTGGATGGCCATGTTCTGGCTGAAGTTTTTACCTTTCAAATCGCGGTTGAGGGGCTAAGAGTTGCTTTGAATAATTCGGGGAGACTCCCATTGAGTAAGAACAACAATGTTGGATCAGGAGATGTTCAGTTTTCAGAGCTTCCGGTAGAGGAGCAGTCCTCGTGCCTTCTTTCACAAGCCCTTCGTAGTCAGACTAAAAACTTCAAAACAACGGTTGCTGTCATTGATGCAGGTAGATTAGCTGGTGTTAGGAAATACTGGAACATGCCTGTTCCTCAAGAAATCAGCAATGTGGTAGACGAGCTTGTTCTGGAAAATAATCTTGATTGTGAAACCTCCGTGGATGGTAAAAAAAGAGTGCTGTTGAGAGACAAACCGGTTGTGGCGTTGGGGGCTGGAGCAACGGCTATTCTAGGTGTTTCATCTCTCTCCAAAGCCCTCCCCGCATCTAGTGTTGTGAAGGCGATCACCTTGAACGTTCCTGCTTCCTTGAAGCTTTTCCTCAGCCATACGCATAAAGTTGCCATAGCATTTAGTAAAATCATTGGTTCATCAAAAGTAGTGGCCCCAGGCCTTGCAAGTTCAGGTGCTAAAACATCAACTGCATTTAAGGCAGCAGTTTCTGGTGAGAAAATCCGCGCTGTCACTCATAGCGTGATAGCCTCTGCTCAGAGAACCAGCCTGTCAGCTACAAGAACAGCTTTCTACGAGATTATGAGGCAACGGCAGTTACAACGTATAAGTTTCTTGCCCTGGGCCACTTTTGGGTGCAGCGTTGCTACTTGTGCTGCACTGGTTGCCCATGGAGACGGTATTGAATGCGCCATCGCATCTCTTCCTGCAGCTCCTGCAATTGCTAGCTTGGGCCGTGGCATCCAGAATCTGCAGCAGGCATCAAATGCAGTGAGTGAAACCAGTAGAACCAAGATTCAGAAGGCTATGGAGTCTCTCATGTACAGACTTAGAAAGATGAAGGTGCAGTAGTAAGAATAAACCGATTTTTTGAGCCCCTAAACCCTAGTATTCTTGCAATACAATATTGTGAATTGTGCTCCATTTGAGTTTGCAGTTTGCTTTGGCTTGAGAATGTGTTGATCTGAAGTTGTGAATAGTGACTAAAACAAAGAAGAGTTTTTTTTTTTTTAAAAAAAGTCGAATTCGAGGTATAGTCATGTGGTTCATACCATTGTCTTTTTCATTGTCATATAGGAAGGCCATGCCTTGGCTTGTCTAATGTGCACCTCAATACCTCATGGTTTCTTATGCAGTTATGCACATTTAGAGGGGTCAAACTTGTAAGTGTATGGTTGTACCAAGATGAACCAAACACGAGAGCATCTCTAACAATTTCTCAAAATTTCTACAAGCGGGAATAAAAATCATATTTTTAAAATTATTTGTGCTCAAAATCAATTACTTTCACTCAAGGTTTATGACACTAATTTTGTTTTTAAAATTGTTTTAACACTTTGATTGCATATAGAATGGGTGTATAATGTATTCGAAGAAAATTCAATTTAAAGGGCCCGAAACATAATTTCAATTTAGAATCACCAAATTATAGAATAAAAGTAAAAGTGGTGGTCCTATTATAGAAATATAAAGTAAAAGAGGTTTTGAATGTAAATATTTTGCAAATCTTGGTCCTTGAAAAGTTGAAATAGCGGACCTCGGCGTAGACCATCCCGTCAACATCGCTCCGGACTCTCTCACCATCATCCATCAATGGCGTCTTCGTCAAAGCCCCAGCCTTTAAGGAAAGAATCTCTCCCCGCGCCAACCGGAAAGCCCGGGGATCTCGCCGCCGGCGCCGCCATGCCCGAAAGCCCCATCACTGCCATCCTTCCCGGAGTTCTCACTCCTCCGCTGGAAGAGACGTCTCTGTCGAAGTCCTCTCACCTCACCCGCCAGGAGCTCCTCCGGCGGCGTCTCAACCGCGTCAATCAGCTATCTAGGGTCTACCGGGACCATTACTGGGCTTCCATGGAGAAAATTAGGGCTATGTACAGGAAGTACTACTGGGAGTATGGGGTCAGTCCGTACAAGGAGGATGAGGAGAGGGATACGATGGGCTCGGTTAACGTGGAAGGCTGCGGTGAGACGAATACGAACACCAATTTTAGTTTTGCGGGGCGGAACAACTGCGTTGGTGGGAAATTAGGGTTAGGGTTTGAGGAAGGAGGCGGGATTGGTTTTGAACTGAAGTATGCGGGGAATAATCGGTGTACGTTTGTCGGGTGTAAGTTGAAAGCCATGGCCTTGACTGCTTTTTGTCATCTGCATATTCTCTCTGATCCTCAACAGAAGCTTTACAAGGCCTGTAACTACGCTATCAAAGGGTATACCTTCTTCTTGTTTGATGTTTGATCCCAGTTTTTTTGCTTTAGCCTTTAATTGTCATGTACGATGTATCTAGCGATTGTTTGATATCCCTTTATTTAAAACTGCTAGAAATTTAGACATTTGTGCGATGTGTAAGAAAACATTGTCTTTATAGGTTTTTGACTTGGTTGGCAAGTGCCAATGTTTCTTCCTAAGGAGGGCATTTATTTAGCAGTTTGATAGCCTTTATGGTTTGTTTGACAGTAACATTACTTATCCCTGTTGGTGTTTAGTCGGTATGATTTTAAGATGGTGTCCAAAAGGTTTTTGTATTTTCGATGCTTTGAACATTTTGGAATCTCCTCTTTGAGATGGCATTGTTAAAAATCATTCTAGTCATGTGAACTCCTCTTGAGAGTCCTAGTATAATGATGATTCGATCCAATACTAATGCAAAACCATAATTTACAGATTCACCCAACTCATTGTTGTGCTGTTTGTAACATTGATCTATAACAAAGTTCTTTAAGAGGTTACTTATTTTTATGAAGAATTTACTCTGTCGATGATTTGTGTATTTAAAAAATTTCAGTCTTTTCTTTTCCAAAAGGTTCAGCTGTCCTTGCTGTCAAAAACTCCCAAGTACTCTTTTGTGGCACTAAATCAATGGGAGATTGTTGAATTAGAGAGTTTCCTATGTATTTCTTGGCATTTTCATTGTTGTGTTGTCTGTTCCAACTTGCCTTTAGTAATGTAAACTGTTAATTCCTGATGTTTCTGCTTAGTATATGTAATGCCTTAACTTTGCAAAGGGCACTCAGCTTGATTTTTAGGGAAGCAAGACTCTGATGACAAGTATCCGATGTCAGTGATGCACTCTAAACATATTCTGCAGAGGTGTTTGGACCGTGTTATTACTGTCATCAGTGTGAACTCTTGTTGCTGCCACATAATGAGATAGTTTATATGAAAGACGATAAAATTTCCATTTTGAATGGTTAGGTTAGCACTTTGGTGGTGATTGAAAATCATGAAGAAAATCTGTCCTATTTTTTTTTTGTATTATTCGTCTTAACTGTGTTCCTCTTGTTTTTGGGTATCCAGTGCACAAGCAGGTCCTATAATTTGTGGGAAGCCAATTCTGAGATCCACTGTTCCATCACTATGTAATGCTCATTTCAAGAATGCTCAAATTCTTGTCACCCGGGCTTTAAAGAAAGCTGGTCTTACCTCTTCTGCAAGCAAGCTTGCACCAAAATTCCATGTTATTGTTGCGGAATATGTCCATCAAATCAAAGCCAAAAGGCGAGCATTTCAAAAGCCCAGTGGCAGCAATGTTGTCATCAAAGAAGAATGTATTACTTGAACTTCTCACTTTGTTATATAAATGGATAGAGGTGAAGGCAATAAAAATGGTTGGGAAAGATGCAGCTTACCTTAAGCTGCAGATATGGAGACTATTGAAGGTACGCTGTCAGCATCTCACATTTCATTGCTGGTTACTTATCTCTGGATGCTAAAAGTTGATATGCATTGGCTGTGATGGCCCTTTCATTTATTACTTACTTACTAGCAAGTTTAGAACCGTATTGAATGAGGAGAATCTGGAATTGTGCTGATTAAGATAGATTGATAGCATCAAGATAATCACACAGACCTTTCCTTTTAGAAATTTCCTTTTAGAGAGTTCATAAGGAATAAAACTATGAGATGTATTACTAGTTATATTTGTATGTGAAACTACTGTTACAAACTCAACAGGTTTAGGTATGAAATTACTGAACACATTGATATTTCCACCCTTTTTTTCTAATGATGTGTGCAGGCCTCTGCTGATCTGGTTATACCTAATGGTGGGATGTTTTTCAAACTTGATATAGATAATAGGATTTAATTGAGCATTGTGTATGTTCATATCTTGGTCCATCCAAACTTTGACATTCTTTACCTACTATATATACGGCGTAGGAATGCAGGATGTACATATTAGTTGCATAACTTGCATGTGTACCTGCTCTAATTTCCATTCAATTCCTTGTGTAATTTCTTGGGTATACCATGAACTCACATGCCAAGTCTTCATCTAAATTATATGAATCATGAATGTGCATTCAAGATTTCAATTGATCAGATTCAAATTAGTTTCAAGTTGTTAAATGCAGTGTAGTACTTTTAGGAAAGGAGTAAGGAAATGGGTTTCTCACTTCTGTCTGTTGTACCCAGAAGATATTCCCCCCTAGTGGCCTAGTATAATCTGCTTCACTATTTTTGTATCTATGGGTATTTATGGTGCACCATGCTGCTGCACTATGGAATATCGCTCATGCATTTTCTCTTCTGCCTGTTGCGTGCTTTCTAGCATTCCATGAAAAGGCTCCTTGATTAACCACTTGTCACTTGTACTGACTACTAAGCTGAAGTTCTGCACTTTTTGGACATATTGTTGCTCACTGTGTGCAATGTGAATGTCACCTCCAAAAGGAAAGAGAAAATTGGAACTATGAATTTCAAATACTTCAAATTCCTTCATCGATAAAAAAAAAACAAAAAAAAACTTCAAATTCAACTTGTGTACTTGGTTGCCTTAGAAGTTTTGAGAAATTAGTCTGTCATGATGATCATAATCACCCTGAATAGCATACTTGGTTGCATCCTTCCAGCTCACATCCTTCTTTGTGTTATTTGCAGGCAGTGTTTGCAAAGAGTTGGCAAATTCTAGGAGTCCATGGTAATTAGCAAGAGAGTAGTGTCATATACATGCTATAAATAGCTTCAGGACTGGTGTGTAACCTTACTGATCTGACTTGTGTCCTCAAAGATCAAGATTGACATTGCTTCCCCAAGAAGCATGCAGGTAACCCTGTAAGTAGGTGTCATAATCTGGGCTGTATAACAAGTGACTCGTGACGAATTATCAATGTTAATTGGAGTTGTCAATGTTCAGTTCAATTGCATGCTGTATAGTGTATAGTATGCAGTGTGGATCAGTAATGAACCACAATTTCCTTTGCATATGTTGTAAAGGTGAAAAAAACAGGAATCCTTTCTTCCGAGTCACATCAGAACAATGAGCTCAATAGCTTCGACGCAGACTGCTTATACATTTAAGCTTTTATCCGCCCAAATAAGTACCTTACCTATCACGCCGAATGGCAAACTATAGAGAATGAGTTGCAAATGCTCGCGTTACTGCGTATAAAATGAACCTACCCATCTAGACATCGATATTGCATATTATGCAAACTTATTTCTTCCTCTCCAGTATACCCTATACTGAAGTCTGTTGGGACTTAGATCGGGAGTTGTGTGCACACGTTCGCCCTTGCGCTAATAGCCTAGCCCATAAGTCGAGAGAGGTTTCATCATCTTTCTCTTTACGTTGTCTCAACACCCTGGTTCATCCAAAGCTTATACAGGTCTCAAGTTTTGATTTTGCACCCATATATGGTACATTATAAGCTTTTGTTATTATTAATTTTTTAATCAACGTTTTTTTTAGCATAAATAAGCATTTTATCCGCTCAAATAAACTCTTTATAAGAAATCAATACATCACACCGTATGTTGAATATTAGAAGGATATCAGTGGGCCAGTGGCCCAACACTTCTCTAGCAGATGGAATATCCACATTATATAGTTCAAATATTCCACAACTGCACTACTTAAAATCTCTTATTATCAAAGTTCGGTAGGTCACTCAACGAGATAGTATAGGGGGAAGTTGTGTTATTAATAAAATTATATCCTATTAAATTGCAACATTTTGATTTTGAACCTTTAACAAATAAGCTAGAATTAATCTACTGTATTGTGTTGTTGTGTTTTACCATTTCCATTTCCTTTATAAATAAAATGAGATTCCTAAATTTTAGGATCTATCTATCTATCTATATATATATATTTGACAAAGGAAAGAATTTGGATGGAAGTCATGTTGACCCTCCATCCAATGTCGTCTTTACAAACAAGAGGTGCCTTAAACTTTGGATGAGCCACGACACCATCCATCAAGAAACTCAGGGAACTAGGGAAGTAACTTTGTCAGCCACTTGATTAACTTCCCGGAATATGTGACAGACAAAAGCACACTCAAAGTCTAGAAGTAAGAAGATGCAGTTCGAAATCACCATCTCGATCTCTCGCGGACACCTCCAAATCCCTTTAAGAGTGTTGATGACGGTTAAACTATCCCCTTCCACTTCAATCTGTCAAATTCGAAGCTCCTTGGCAGCCATCATCCTAATCTAAGACCAAGGACTTCAGCCATAAGTGTCGACACAAACCCACAACATCGCTAGCCCAAACATGACCAAAGCTATCCCGGACGACAGAACCTGCCGCAACTTCACCTGAAATTAATTTTGAACCATCAAAATTAATCTTGGCCACCCATTTCGATGGCTTTTTCTCATCTTATGTTTCAATTTTTTCCGCAAGAGTCACGTACCAAGTAAATCGGCTTGCGCCGACCGGCTCGACCCACTGGTAAGAAGCAAGGCAAACTTGGATGGAAATTCCAATGAAAGGGGTGGAGGCAGGGGATCAAATCCGGGACCTCCTTCTCACCCCCCTTGCTCCTTACCACTAGGCCACCCCAATTGTGGCGTTCTCGGCTCTTTAGTTTTAATTTCTTTCCAAAAAGTAGTTTTGATTATTTCTAGTTTCGTAATTGTTGTCTCAAATATCTTATTTGTGATTGTTTACTTGATAAGGTGTCATTGAAAACAACTTTATTTCGGAGTCTCTTGGGGCCTATATGATTGAACCTTATAACACAAAGTATGGTAGGACCTTATTATTTGTACATGTTAATTCATTTTTAATTCTTTATTTCCGTTTAATTTCAACACGTACAATTGATTGTTAGCTAACACTTTATGAAACTAATCAGCAAAGTCACTCAAATTTTGAAAATGAGGCCATTTAAAGATGATATTTAGAGTACACAAAATTGTGGATTTCACCCAAATTAAAAAAAAAAAAAAACCCAATGTGGGTTGTTTAATATCTTTAGCAAATGATATCAAAGATCATTAAATACTTAACAAAGTCTGACATTTCTCTCTAAACACTCCATCCCCTTAAATTGAGGTAAAATGTGAATCGTGTGGTTGTAATTAAGTACAGTTTTCATACACGCAGCTGAAACTCTTAACTCTCACATAAACTAAAATCTATTAGCTTCTGGTACTGCCTACATTTTACTATATAAAGAAAACAACAAATAGAAAACGACACCAATGCAGTTACAACATGTACAATTTCTATTAAAGGAAGCCTCTTATGTTTTGCTCTGCTTAATAGTTATTTGTATGCAAAGTTAAGGTTGGAATTTAGGCAAAAATATAACCAACATAAATTGAGTACATTGACATTCACCTAATCACCCTCTTTTAATTATTGAAATCAATTAGGTTCCAAGTTTTTTTTTTCGAATGTTGTAATATCGGCGTGGTATGTTAAAACATAACAAAACATACGCACAATAATAAGATGCAATATGTTATAATTAGTTAATTAGACTTATCAATCGAGTCACATAGGTCAGGTTGTTTCATGTAGGGTCAAGTACATGTTGAAAGTCAAGTAATTTTGTGAGGTCATGCAATTTTCTCGGTTTGGGTAAGGCCCGAGATCTTATGATACTTTAGCTAAGGTCACATGAATCATCAGAGGCGGATCTTGAATTGTTGTATTGGAGATGCTTGAAGTTGCCCATTTGAATCATGAAAATTGAAGATTTTTTTTTGTTTGCTAAAATGTTAATTATAAACCACCAAACATCTTACTTAAAACATTGATATCCTCATCAAACCCAATAAACCGCCTTCGTATTGGCACACTTCTAGTTCAGAGTCAACTCTGATGCCATTTATAGTATCCAATGTCAACATCTTGCACATTGTTTTTCCGCATAATGGAAATGAAAATTCTTATTAACACGAAAACTATTAATTTGAACCACTTATATTGAAAATATGATAAAATCCAAATCTAGTTAGTATACAAGATACAAGGTTGATACGATATGTCATATGACCCATTGGAATTTATCAGTAGTCGTCGACTGGCTCTACTGTTCATACAAACCCACTAGCCCAATACAGGTTGTCTGGCTACCGACTCAAGTGGATGAATTATAAAGTGGTCATTTTCACGAGAGATTGAAAACACGAAGAAGACTTAAGACTAGCTATTATACCATCCAAATTCCTGAAACGACCGGTTTGGGTGCATTCTACATATGTCTTTGCGATCACACTCACACCCAAAAGAAAACCAGATCTCATATCACAGCGACTAGTCATGCGGACCCCACCTCCACCCATATCTATATATATATTTATTTATTTATTAGTTAAAAATTCGAACTTAGGGCTCGTTTGTTTAGATACATAGGGAAATGAAAGGTAAGGTATTAAATTTTACACATAAAATGTATATGATCACCAATTTTTGTGAGCTTGAAGTAGATGATGGATGGGAATATTAGCTCATCCTAGAGGTATTAGTTACCCCCTCAAAATTAGGGAATAGAAGGGTAACACATTTGTATGGAAAATGGGAGAAGGAGGGAAATGATTAGAATAGGGATCAATGAATCTTAACTTAAATATGGACTATTTTCATGAGGGTAATCATTACTTTTCCCTACCAAAAAACAAACGGGGGCTTAATCTCAGACAAGTCTAAAACTCGAGACCGACGATCGACATACCAATAGACTGTCAACCTACAAGATACTCTCTCCGTCCAAAAATATATAGGTTTTTATTTTTTAGCGCGTATTTTTAGGAGTATAAAATATTGATTTTTTATTGATTTTTTTTAATAATTATAAACTTATTGATAATAAGTTTATAATTATTAAAAAAAAATCAATATTTTATATAGTTTTTATCTCCTAAAAATACGTACATAAATAGTAAAAGAAAATGTATTTTTAGATGGAGGTAGTACTAATTAAACAAACAAATTAACAACTTATTAAAGAAACAATCCAGATAAGAAGATCTAAGACGAGCCGCGAATGCCGAAAACACATGAGTCCGCCTTCACCCATATGAACTCAGTACTATTACGAGTTGGGCCCCACTCACCTCTTTGCCTTTTTTCTCATTTCTCAAGCGCCGCATGGAAGATGGGCCCCACCCCCACACACTCCCTAATCTCCGACTTGGGCCTTTTTTAGCATCACGTGTTTCTCCCAAACGCTTACCTTCCTTGCACTTTCCTTATTTCCCCTTTTCCTTCCAACTTTCTTGTTTTTTGACAACTATGCCCCTCCACGAGTCCACCGGGTTAAAAGAGAACAAAATGTAAAGGTGGAATTTCCACCCCCCGACGGCTTCCACCGCCCTTGGCTTCCATCATGGTAAAGATGTAAAATGCCTAATCAGTTTTTTTTTAAGTCCTATATATAAGTGCATCTCCAACCGTTTCTCCATTTTGGAGATTTTTGAGTTTTTGGAGAACTTTAAGGGTTTTTTTAGTCCAACAGATTCCCCATCACATTCTCTAAAATGGAGAACCAGCAGAAAAAATGGAAAGGATTCTCTAAATCTGCAGCATTTTCCAAACTAAATAATTCTCCAAATCTTCAAAATGGGGAAGCGGTTGGATTTAAAGCAAAAATAATTTAAAGAATATGTATTTTGTTTCCCCATTTTGAAAAATTTTTAAGGAAGCTTTTGGAGATGATTACACCTTGACTAAATTATATTCTACCACAATAGTTAAATGAGTTTTTTTAATAGTATGAACAAGCTTTTTATTAATATAAATACATTTTCTGTTAACAATATTTTATCGTATCAGATATATCTAAAACATTTTTTTTACCAAATTATATTGATAAAATGATCAATATTACAAAGAATCACTTGTTTGTGAGACATTATTCGAACAATAGTTTCAAAATAATTTGGTTAATGTATTTCATAATAAGATTGAATTTAAGAAATAAAATAGTAATTTAATTATTTTTAATATTAAAAGGAGTTTGGATGATTGTATATAGTTTATTTTTATGGACGATTTTGTAAAAACACCTATATCAATATGTTTGAGTAATTTATCCAAAAAATGATGTCTATAATATGGCTTTTGAGTAATTTTTTTATTACTAATTTTGAATTCGGTTTTGCTAAAAGCAGTATTTATAGTAAGATTAATTTTCCGAAATCAATATATAGTTTAGTTCCCTTCGCACTTAATAAACATAAAAAACGAGCAAGGATCTAAGGTGCTTCTGATCATGAGTTTTAAATCATTAGTTAAATAAACAATTTAAAACTCATGGATATTGACTTATCAAAATATGTACGTAACATGTTATGAGAAAAATCCCGAGTATATATATTCAATGCAAGAATTTTAATGCAATGTTCAAGCAATATTGGCTAATGTGATTGATGTGAACATTAAATAGTGCATTTCTTTTTGATCTTGAATAGTGCACTTTAAAAAAAAAAAAACTCAAACTGACCCGACTCTAAAGTTAGAAGTCCAAACTTGGAGCCCAAGAAAATAGAAATAAGCTTGGTAGAAAACTTTAAGAGCAAAATAGAAAAGAAAAAAGAAAAAAAAATCTCCAATTATGTGGTATTTTAATGCACGATAGTGATGATTTTTTTTAATTACTTTTTAAGAAATACTAACCCCGCTTCAAAATATAAGTCGTTTGACTTTTTAACACGTTTTTTAATAAGTTAAAAATTATATAAAGCATTAACTTTTTTTAATTAATATTTTAAAATAATATTATTAATAAGTATAGTACCATTTTAAAAAATTAATAAAGAAGTTAATAGTTTATATAGTTTTCTCCTTAAAAATATGTTAAAAGGTCAAATGATCTATATTTTGAGACGAAGAGTGTAGTATATAGCTATAATAGCTTAAAAAAAAAATAGAAATATACTAGTGTAATACCCGCGTCTTAAAGACGCTGAATTTTATATTTGTGTCATGCATATAATTTTTTAGAAGTATTGTTCAGCTATATATATGTACTATAGTCATATAGATGACATGATTTCAGTAGAATTATAAATATTCTTTTTTATAATCTATTAATAATCATAATCATCATTTCTATATAAGGATTTTTATATAAAATAACTCAATCTAAATTTGTATCTATTATGTTCAATGTACATTGACATTTTGAAGATGATTGTGATAAATTTAAGATTGGAAATATATATATATATTCAAACTTTTCAAAAATACAATCAACCAATAAGAAATTAAGTTCAATGTAAGTAGACATTTTCGTAGAAGATTGCGGTAAATTTAAAATAGGAAACATATATTCAAAAATCCCGACAATAAAACCAACCAATAAGAAAAGAGGTAGCTGATTAAAAAATTCAACTTTAATTGTGGATGTGACACGTCGGCAAAATGTTAACAGAATTAGTAATATTAATAGATAGATAGATAGATAGATAATAGATTAATAGATAGTTGTAGGTTGTTTGTAGTTCATGTTTATCATTTTTTTATGATGAGGAACCTAATCCCGAGCACGTAACCCAGCCAATAAGAGCTACATATCAAATAAATTGGCTTGTGCCGATTGACTCGACCCAGTAATAACTCGAATCTGATACAGTGATACCTCTTTATCACTCTTTATTCCACACCACTCGACCACCTCGACCGAGATGTTTATCATATTTCTTATAATTAGCCGTGGCAGATTTTGAAACATTATAGTTGAAATTTTTCTGATGAATCCAATTTTTTTAAATTATCATGTGAAGATATTCAAAAGCCACCTTCTAGAGCTCTAGGTCTCTAGGTATAGCCCTTGAACTTTAAGTCTTTAGCTAATCCAATCACACCTCGCCATGTATCATTAATCTTTTTCTTTTTAAAAATATATTATTTGTAATTTTGTATTGAATTGATTTGTCTAATTTATATCCAAATACAGTGAATAATACTCCCTTCTAGACATATCAAAACACAAACCGACTCGGTAACCCGATTCGAACCCGAAAATTTTGACCCAATTTTTTTTTTCAACCCGAACCCAAAAAACTGGAAATTTCGATCCGGTGATCCAATTGACCCGGTAATTTTGACTCGATTAATTTATAATTATATATAATTAAATTATATATATATAATTAAAATGTATCATAAAATTATCAAATCATGATTTTTTTTAATTTAAAAAAGAAAAAAATTGACAAACCCGAAATCGACCCGAAACCCGACCAAACCCGGGTTCGAGTCAACCCGAAAATACCCAGAACCCGTTTTACCCGAGACCCAAAGTAACCCGACCCGAATGACCCGTTTGACAGGTCTACTCCCTTCCTATATATTCGAATAATTGACACTCTTTTAAAGAATTCTACAAATAAAAAGGAGAAGAACCAATTTAACCATTTAATAAAAAAATCATTATTCAATGATTTTAGTATTTATTGAGAGGATAAATTAATTTTCTAACGTTTTTATTTAATTAGAAAGTCAAAAGTTTCAATATATATTTAATGCTCTTGTTAATGTATATATACTATGAAGGAATTTTCTAATGTATAAAACAAAAATTAGAACTTAGTTGGGCTAGTTATTTTTATTAACTTTTCCTATTCTTTAAATATCTAATATATTTTTTGATCGAATTAAATATCTAATATATGCTCAAACACATGCTAGAAAAACCGAGTAAGTAATTTCAATACTTAATACTCTATCCGTTTGGTAAAACATGTCACATTACTATTTACGCACGCTTTTAACAACTCCGTAGTTATTATTAATAAGTAAAAATTTGTTAAATTTTTTTTAATAAAAAAATAAATATTTTATATAATTTTTATCATTCTAAAGAAGCGTGCGTTAATATGTAAATGACATATTTTGGCGAACTCAGTGACTATAATTTTTGTGATCATTAAATACGTATTAAAAAAATACAACACTGCTTTTTTGGATGTGCGTTGTTTTATTCTTTTAAATTTAATAATAGTAGGCTGTACGAGGAGAGATATAGTGTGGAACCGATTATATACACTATTATTACAATCACTAAATATACTCATGAGTTTGTATAGCATGTGTGGATATAAATCAAAGAAATTGAAAGAAAGGTATAACAAAATGATATATTAGCTATATAGGCTGCTTAGGATTTTTAATTTCTACATGATTAGAAATGAAATATTGAAATTGATGGAATATATTAATGAACCTTTAATTCTTTTTTTCTATCTGATGAAACAGTAACAACAAGAAGTAGATACATCAAGATCTCAAGTACTGATCGACTAATATATACCATCTGGTGGTGATTTGTGGAAATGATCAACACCTTGTATAAAATGGAGTTCTTACTGTCCTCCGCCGAGGGACCGAGGCCTTTTTTCCAAGGATTTGATTCCCAAATTCAGGCCTAATTAAACCATAATCTTCCATCATCTCTTTCTCTTTGTTGTTCTTTGTTCTAGAATTAAAAGAGTGATTACAATTTACAAGGATAGAGGAAGAGAAAACCCTTCTTATTATAGAGTCAAAATGAGTGATGTAAGTACTAACTAGTACAATTCCCGCGCCATGTTTAAAACTAAAATATTAATAATATATATAAATATATTATAAAATATTAATAAAAGTTAAGATAAAAAAAAAAGAAACTTTACCATAAATGTATCTTATAATTCTGAAATAAATTTTTTTATATCTCGTCTAAAGTATAATACATAAATATAAATATTTTAAATCACCCAGTAATAATAATATCAATATCATTGTAATTTTTTTAGAAATTTTGAAATCTGAATCATGCATTTAAATTTAAATGTGATGTGTCACAACTAATAGTTATATTCAATGTTTTGAATTAAGCTCAATAGTTAGTACATAAACGTGAGTTAAGCCTAATGGTTATATTAGATTGAATTCAATGTTTTGAATTAAGCCCAATTGTTAGTAAATATGTTAAAAATAAAAGAAAATGGAGGAGTAAAAAAAATTAATGGAAAAAAAAGAGAAAAGGAGAAATAAAAAATTAAGGAAAAAAACATAATTGGTCAATATTCCTAAAACTCCTCTAAGATTGACATGTAAGCAAAGTCTTCTAAATTAAGGTTATATATAGATTGCTCCGGTCGGGGTGGCTCACTGGTAGGGATTAAGGGGAAAGTCAGGAGGTCTCGAGTTCGATCCCTACCCCCGTCCCTTTTATTGGGTGAAAATCCAATGTTTGCCTCGCAAGCCTGTTTACCTGGTGACCAAAGGTAGGTTCTTTATCATAAAAAAAAAGTATAAATTCTTTACAATTTTAGTTCATTCCCAGTACGTATATGTTTTGAAATTGGGGGTCAAAGGGAGATTGAACCGCCGAAGTTAATACTCCCTCCGATCCAAAATACGTTTGACTTTTTAACACGTATTTTAAGGAGCTAAAAACTATATAATATATTAACTTTTTTTTTTATTTTTTTACAATTGAATACTTATTGTCAACAAATATTAAGTTGTAAAAAAATAATTTAATTTTTTTTAATATTTTATATAGTTTTTACCTTCTTAAAATACGTGTTGAAAAGTCAAACGACATATATTTTGGATCGGAGTTAGTAGTTTAATTTACCTAGAACTACTGAAGTAACTAAGAATCTTGTAATTAGCATTACTTCCTTTTATAATTGTTGTACATTTCTCAAACATGTAAAAGAATTAACCATGCACCTCGTTTAAAGAAGTAAATGCAGTTTTTGTTAATGGAGTAATAATTTAATTCATTGAGAAAATTAAAGAGATAAACTATACGTTAACATTTAATGATACATAAAATCATTTTGAATGCTCTTTTGATCAAATCCAAAACGGCTTGGATGTTTTTTTTTTTATAACGAGGAACCACCTTTGGTGGTAAATTCAGGGCACATGATTCAGCCGGTAAGAGCCACGCATCAGGTAAATCGGTTTGTGTTGATCGACGCGACCCACTGGAAAGGGCAAGATAAACCTTGGATTTTAATCCAAGGAAAGGGGTGGAGGTAGGGATTTTGACAATATGATCGGGTATGCTACACCCGATGGGCATTCTCCTTGGACTAATGGGATTGTCAATATTTTAAGTAGGGGAGATTGTAACACCTCATTCCACATCGGAGGTAATAAATATGTTTGGAGTGATTTATAATTAACTAGCACAATCCCCGCGACATGACGCGATTTTTAATAAATAAAATTTAAATAACTTAACGAATTAATATTATAAAATATTAATAAAAGTTAGACTAACATAAGTCTCATAAAGAAAGTAGACTTGAAATTTTTAAGAAAATGGTAAAAATGTTTAATTATCATAAAGTTATGTTTCGCCAAAAAGATTTTTAAATTAAGATATTATATGGATATATATTATTATTATTATAATATAGATAGATAGATAGATAGATAGGTAGAGTAGATATAGTAGAGTAGATAGAGAGATATAGTAGACATTAGTTTTAATTCAATGTTTTGAATTTAGTTCAATGGTTAGTAAATGAGTAAAAAAACAGGAAAAAATGTAAATGTATGAAATAGATGAAGAGAAAAAGAAAAAGAAGGAAGTGGAAGCGTGTTTGGTAAGTGTGGATTCAAATTTCTTTCTTACCACTCTGGTTTATATAAAGATGCTTTCATTTATGACAAACACCAAAAGACGAAATTGAATGTCGGTATTTGCTCATCCTATTTAATTTCCAACCTCATCAAATGCAGCTCAAAGGCAGCTCTCTTTAATCTCATAGGCAATGGAAGAGAAAAGCCTTCTACTGAGTTGAGGAATTCTGGTTACACCGGCATCTTGTTTATTGTCAAACTTGCTGTGAAACAAATGACAATTTAATCAATCTAGGTGGTGTGTCAGTATGGTTATCCTAGCTACTGTCTGCTTCGCATCTTCCCTTCTTCCTTATAATGGAGGGGACAGGAAAGCTTAACACAGAGTTCTTTAATAGTAACTATGGACTACCAGAATAGGTTGAGTTAAGATTCACAGAACTTTCTGGGGAAGTGTCAAGTGAGACTGAATAGGGTCATTATCTGCTCAGTAATACTGTCTTTTGCATGTGGAACTCTTACTTCCTCTGCAAATTCTTGAACTTCAACTTCAGGTGGCTCGGGCGCGGGAGATGTTGGATGGTCCTTTTTGTTTCTACTCTGAGCATCATCCTCCAAGAGAGAAAATGGTGACAAATTGAGGAATGAACCATCCAAATCCCGAGATCTCATATCAAAACCAGTGGAGGCTACTTCTTCAGGTCTTACTAGAGATCCTGATTTTGTCTTGAACGTCATAGGAACATCATTTTGAGATGTTGATTTAGTGCCAAAATGCAATCTTAGCTTGTAATCAACAAGTATCAATTCACAACTAATTGATTTTACTTCATTAATAATTGCAGCTTTTCGGGAATCATTGATATCAGGAGAGATCCTGTATGAATCCACTGTAGCAATGGGATGCACAGTTGAACCGATCCTCCTCTTCAATGAGCAGTTCCAGTGATTTTTTTTATTGCATTGTCAGTCCTACATTCATAACATGCAAAATTAAACGATGAGAAAAGACAGAAAGTTCACCAAAAACAATTGTTAAGAGATGCCTAGCAAGTGGAAACAACAAACATACCTTCTTGGGAGAAACTTAGCTATATTTTCCCACTTGTTGCCATAAACTTTCCGGAAATGAGTGATGTAGGAGGAAATCAACTCTAAAATATGTAAATATAAATCAAACCGGTTCCCGGTCTAAGCAAATAAATTACAAGACTTCCTCCCGTTATAGTGGAAGGGGTCAGGATCGAATCCACGAGGAAGTGTGTCAGCGGATCCTAGGCAGCCAAGTAATCATGTCAGATCGAAATCGACTCAGGGGATTCACTCGATATCGACTAGGTCAGCCGAAATCGAGTAAATCGGTCGACGTCGGGCAAATTCCTGAAAAATAAAACAAGGTCGATATCGTGTAAGGGTCACTCAATATCGAGTCAGTGGGGGTCGATATCGACTATAATAAGTCGAAATTGAGTGCTCTGCAGAAATACGAAAGGTAACCAATTTGTCGGAAAAGAACGTCCGAAGATTGCTATGATGAATAAGAAGAATGAACAAAAATAATTGCAGGTTGTGATATAAACCAATAAACTAAAGAACTTCCAAAATCGGGGTATTTACCTCAACGATAACCATGTAAGCATATGTCAAATTCATGAAAGGAATAAACTTTTTCATCAAATAACTTTCGTTATTAATAAATAGGTGAATAGAGACTCTCACATAAATGATGAGCGCTGAATTTGCCATGTTTTGCATTAACTTTTATATTGATTTCTTCATGCATTTCATATCATTGGGTAAGAATAGTACATAATTTGTGTAGTTTATGTTTATTTGTAAAATACAATGGTCTACACAAGTTTCTATTTAATTTCGCAGAAATCGGACGCAGTTTGGAGCCTAAAGGAAAGTCATGAAAATATTGGAGAAGCTAAGGAAGAGCACATGATGGATCAACTGAGTAAAACGCCACTCTTCGCCATTCATCATTTTGAATCAAGTTCTGATGTCATCATAAGAGTTGTAGCCATCGAAAAGAGCTTTCCAACGCATATTCATATACGTCAATCGGACGAACGAAGACTCGGGAAAGTGTGTTTCAAGACGGAGCAGAATTGCTGAAAGCTGACAGTCGACGTCGACCACTTTGGTCGATGTCGAGTACTTTTTGGTCGAAATTCACTCCAGAGGACGAGATCGAGCACGAGATGAGCATATGACGACGCGAGACGATGAATTCTACTCGATGTCAAGTACTTCCAGTGATCAATCCGAGTCGAAGTCGAGTGAAGATTTGGATAGGAGATTACTTACCATACAAGGCACGAAGATCTATCAACTTGAAGACTGATTTATCCACATTAGATATTTTCCTTATTTACCTTAGGGAATTGAATTGTTTTATTTGAGCTATTTATCAAAGTTATATCCTAGGAAAAGAGATAGATAGATATAGATAGGATTGTCCCTTCCTAGAATAGCTAGGATTGAACACTAAATAAAGCCCTAGGGGCTTGTTTTTATACATTCCAATATATACACACCATAGATAGCGAGTAGAGAGAGTTTTGGAGCTTTGACCGAGTAGGAGGTGGAGATTGTCGAGAGACGTTTTGACTTCGATCGGTTGTAAGCTTTGTTTTGATTTAATGCAAGTTATTTCCTTTATATTATTGATTTGTGTTTTGATGATGAAGAGCGAGCAGTCACCCAACTTCTAGGGTCGGGATGAGCCCGACGGTAGCCATGTGAGGTAATGCGATAAAAGTACAATCTTTAATGCGATTTCATCTTCTATCCCTATGAGCATGATTCTTTTGCGACAGTCGAAGGTAATCCTTATTTGTGTTATTGAAGCAAAAGTGATCTTAATGAAATATTGGATTAATTATGTGCAAAGGGTTGGTAACAATTAGGGTTTATGCGAAAAACTCTATTTTCCTATTTGTTAATGACGAAAGTTATTTGATGAAAAGGCATGATCTTTTATACCTTTAGCATTGTTCTTATATGGTTATCGTTGTGGCGTTGAAACCTCGATTCTAGGAGCTTTAAGTTTATTGAATTACATTCACCAATTTCGTGTTTTACTTCTGACTTTTATTGCATTGCAAGTTACGAATTTTTCTGCACTGACACTCGAGATCGACCACTGTGTAGTCAATATCGAGTACTGTTAGTCGACGTCGAGTACCCATCTACTTGACATCGGCTTGTTTCGTCTTCTGTTGTGCAGATTTGCAGGGAAGTCGACATCGTGGTCGATATCGAGTACTTTTACTCGACATCGAGTGCTCTTCTGGTCGATTTTGAGGGCGATTTGGAACTTGAAAGGCGAGCGATGACACGCTTCCTCATGGATTCGATCCTAATTCCCTTCCACTACAATGGGAGGGTTTCTTGTATTTTTTTTCTTGGACAGGGAGTTGGTTTGCTTTCATATAGTTTTATATTTGCATACTTGATTTCCCTCCACAAAAATAAACCCTAATTGTTACTACCCTTTTCACATAATTAATCCAAATTTATATTAATATCACTTTCGCTTCAATAATATAAATAAGGATTTACTTGCTACTGTCGTAGAAGAACTATGCAAATAGGGATAGAAGATGAAATCGCTTGAAAAGATCATACCTTTGACAATTTGCATGACTATAGTCGGGCCCCCGACCCTAGAAGTAGGGGAACTACTCACGCCTCATAACGAAAGACATCATCTTTGAGATGAAAAGAAACTTGCTTGAATTGAAATAAACGTCGAAAGATTACAACCGAACTCTCCAGTCTCTCTTTGAACTCGGCCACAACCTCTCTCTCTATTGTCTAACTAGTTGTGTGTTGAAGAATTGTGTTGTGGAATCCATAAAAACCAGCCCCCCTATGGCTTTATTTATAGGCTTCACTCCTTGCTATCCAAGGAAAGGGCAATTCTATCTCTATCTAAATTTATCTATCTAAAATCCTAAGATAAATGTTTGATAATTAAATAAAATAAAACAAATAAAATTCCCTCTAGGTAAATTAGGGAATTACTAAAGTTGATAAAGTCTTCCGAGTGTTGATAAAATCTCGTGCCTTGGTGTGTAAGTAATTGACAGCTCGGATTCCTACCTGAAATCGGCTCGGACTGCGTCTGTGGATCTACTCGATATCGACCAAAGTGGTCGATATCGACTGCTCTTCGGCTCCGGTTCTGACTTCACTCGATCTCGGGCTCCAGGGTGTATTTCGAGTAAACTTCACTCGATATCGACCAGATAGGTCGATATCGACTGCTTCATTTCAAGTCGAGTGAGTGCCTTCTTTTGCTGGTCGATTTATGGCAATGCATGTACTCGATATTGAGTAGGTGAACTCGATATCGACCTCCTTGTGCTTGGTCGAAATGCCTTCTGGCTTCAACTCGATTTCTGGTCCTCAGCATCCACTCGATATCAAGTTGCTATAATCGATATCGAGTGCTTTGACAGTTTTCTTCTCTTCTCCGATTTGCTCGTAAAATGTCTCGATTTCTGCAAAATTAAACAAGAACTAGTGTAGATCTCCATAATTGGCAAATAAGCATAAACTACACACTTCCTGCATTATTCTAACCCCGAAATAAAAAATATGTACAGAAATCGATATAAATATTAATGCAAAACATGGAAAATTAGGCGCATATCAGTGAGTAAGAACTGATTCTTCCTGCACATTCCATGCATCTCTTTGTTGCAGGATCAAGATGGTTGACCCACCTGATCAGCAGAGAATATTTGAATCACCAATAATCCTAATTTTTTTATATTAAATGTCAATAAGCATGATGTTGAAATTTTCACGTATTCACAGAAATTTAAATATCTTCAAGAGAAATAATTGGATATGACAATATACCATAAGGTTTCAAGTTCCTTGGCACTTGTTCAAGCAAAGGAACCAATTAGATGACCAGCGCCAAAATCTTGCACAACCCCCCCCCCCTCCCCCCGGGCGCGCGCACACACACACAAGATGATATATTCCATGTTTAGAAGTTTTTCTGCCTACGCGTCAGTCTCTCTTTAAACTAAAGTAGACCAATAAAAGTACATGTATCATCTAGTATAACAACAATAAAGAACAAGAATAGAAATAAAAGTTTACGGATTGTAACCAACTCTTATACTAAAGTATACCAATAAAATCATATTATAAAGTATAACAATAATTAAAGATCAAGAACTGAAATAAAAGTTTACTGATTGCAACCAACTCTTAGAACTCGACTTTCTAATGCAACAAGCTAGTATTTGTAAAAGTTGGCCTCTATAGCTTGAGCAAGGAGGCCTTCTTAAAGAAGAAACTGGGTACATTTAGTTGATCAACAGGGCAGATAGGAGTGGCAAAGGTGTGGCAAGGCTTGCCACCATCCACTGCTGAAGAGGGGGTGGGAGTGGCAGAGCCGCGGTTACAAGCATGGCAGAGGATGAGGCCGGAGGGCGGTGTCAGCTGTTTGAGCTCCTTGTGTAGTCTCTTGTTTTCCTCGGAAAGCCTCTTGCAGTACTCCTTTAGGAATTCGCAGTTCACTTCTGTTTGCTTCAACTTTGTCCTGACAATATTTCATTTCAAGCGTCAACACTTGCGTTATTGAATTGAATCCTCCCTCCTTTTCCTTCAGATGTACACTTTTTATGATGATAAAATTGTATAAAATATTATTTTTTAATAATTTCATACTAACTACTAATGGGTTGATATTTTATATAATTTTTATTATTTAAAAAAAGTGTAGATCATATATGCTTAAATAGAGATGCATGAATTAATATTAATAATAAATAATATAAAGAAATACAAACTTAGGCCAAACCTTGCCCTTCTGTTTTGAAACCACACTTCAACTTGTCTAGGCATCAATTTCAACTCCTTGGCCAAATACAACTTCTGCTTCTGAAATTCAAAACACAAAGTAACAATTAATATGTAAAAAGTCCAAATAAAAAATAAAATAAAAGAGCAATCAATTTGGGCAATGACATATCTACAAGTTTCATATATAATTCCAAAATTCCCATTCATTTTAGTTTTAATTATGAATTTACTAATTTGGAGGTAATGTATATACATATATAGATATAAACACACATATATAGGGATAATAAATAGTACGTATTAAATTGAGGATTGACTCACATTATTGAGAGTGGAGTGCTCCAAGAACGTCTGTTCAAGCAAGGAGGATTGCTCCTTTGACAGCCTCAGCTTCTTTTTCTCCGGCCCGCCTTCTCCGCCACCAGCTGCCACAACCACCCCAACGCCGCCTCGTTGATCAGCATGACCACCATCGGCTTCTCCATCATTGATCGAAATTTCTCGGTCTACCCCTTTGTGGTTGTGCCAGTGCCTCGACGCCGGCTTTGGTTTGGCACCGATCCATCCTAGATTCAGCGTCGTCTTGTAGGGTGCTAAACGTTACAAAAATGCAGTGAAAAACATATACTTGCATATATGACTATTACAATACCGAATTGACTTATGTATAACATGTATGCTCCTTAGAATTTTTAATTTCTATAATGAGAGCGAATTCATAATTAGAAATGAAATATTGAAATTGATGGAACAGTACAACAAAATGTTTAAAACATATTGAAAACAATATAATCAAGAACATACAAGAAGTAGATAGATCAAGATCTGAATTGATCGATCGATTAATACCTTGTGGTGGTGATTTGTGGAAATGATCAACCTTGTAGAAAATGGAGTTTTTACCGTGCTTCGATGGAACTAGTGGTAGTGGTAGTGGTAGCAGTGATCGTCGAGGCCTTTTTTCGTAGGATTTGATGCCCAAACTCAGGCCTAAACCATCATCCTCCATGCTGTCTTTCTCTTTCTTGTTCCTTATTCAAGAATTAAAACTCCATGCTGTCTTTCTCTTTCTTGTTCCTTATTCAAGAATTAAAAGGAGTGATGATAATTTAAAAGGATAGACGAATAGATCCTTCTTATAGCTAGATAGAGTCAAAATGAATGTAAGTATTAATTTGTTTATAATTTTAATTAGTTCATTCCCCCATAATATGTTTTGAAATTGGGGTCAAAGGGAGATTGAAGAGCTGAAGTTAATAATTAAATTTACCTAACTCCCAAAGTAATTAAGTATCTTTTAATTAGCATTAATTCCTTTTACTTGTTGTACGTTTCACAAACAAGTAAAAGAATCATGCACCTCATTCATTCAAAGAAGTAAATGCATCTTTGTTAATGTAGTAGTATAAGTTAGACATTTAATTAATGATACTTAAAATCATTTTGAATGCTGTTTTGACCGTAGAAATCATCTTTCTAGTTGTTAACTTGAATTCATCTCTTTATTTGATGATTTAAATTAGCGATTGCATTGTTATAATTTGTAAACTTGTTATTTTTGAGGTGAGAGGTGATCAGTTTGAGTTTCAGAGCTAGTGGGGGTGGGACTGGGAGGACATTGCGCGCAGGGTTTCCGTTTTCCCCTTCACTGGTTCACTTTGATTTTGGGGTTTAGACCGGTGAACTGGCCGGGAAACCCAACCCGAACGCAGATTCGGTTGAAATCCGAAAATCTAGTACGTGTCATGCACAATCCATGCCAAACCCGACCCATTTTATTTCGATACCCGAATGGGCACGAACATAGACAAATCCGACCCGTCCCGAACAAGCCGACCTGACTCATCTTTATAATTACTTTAATTTTCTGATTTTTAAATACCCAAATAACGTGAATTACATATAATGATATCTAATATACTAAATAAATGAAGTTTAATAGCCAATAATTAAGATAAATAAAATATAATAATCATTTTATAATAAAACTTAATGTGACTTGACTTGACCCAACCTGAATCCGACCCAATCTGAAATTCATTTAACCCGAACTTACTTGAACCAATATACCCGACATATGATCCGACCTAACATATGACCGAACATACAATCTGATTGCCACCTCTAGTTCAATATAATATAACAATATATGTTCAAGATAAGATTCTTTATTAATCATATATTTTATATAGGTTTTCCTAAAAAAATGTTCATATAAATATTAAAAAAAACGTGCCAAAAAGTTAATAAAAAAGTTTATAATTATTAAAAAAAACGTGCTCCTATAAAAACAACATAATGTTATAGGTGCACAATATCAAGTTATATTTACACAACAAAAAGTGTTGACACGAAAAAAATGCTGGCGGGCAAAAAAAAAGTGCTGACGCGCGGAAAAAAAAAGGACATGCGAGGGGGCACAGGGGAACACACAAGGGTAGGTGTGTTATTCGAGCTATAAGTAGTTTTATTTGATTATAACATGATAACTTAAAGTAAATAGTTAAATCACGGTGGGTCATCCGACGTGGGAGGGTCACGCACGTCAAGCGCACACACGCCAACCAAGACGAGCACACAAGCCGAGTGGGGTTCCATCCTAAAACCAATTGGTGTTAGGTGGGGTAGCCCATCAGCTTATATACAAGGCTTGGATTCATTTTCTAATCAATGTGGAACAATCCCAAATCATATTCTCCACACACCCCCCTCAAGTGCAACTGTCTGGCGACGCATTATTTGCCAGTTGCACTTGACGAATCAATGCCTTAAGGCCGGCCAGCCAATCAGACCAGGAATTCAAACCACGTCGCACCTAGCCGAACCTCGGCTCTGATACCAAGTTAAATCACGGTGGGTCATCCGACGTGGGAGGGCCACGATCACCAAGCGCACCCAAGCCAAGCACACAAGCCGAGTGGGGTACGTACCATCCTAAAACCAAAGGCTTGGATTCATTTTCTAATCAATGTATACAATCCCATGCCAAATCATATTCTCCACACACTCCCCTCTAGTGCAGCTGTCTGGCCACGCATTATTTGCCAGTTGCACTTGATGAATCAATGCCTTAAGGCCGGCCAGCCAAATTAAACCAGGAATTCAAACCACACCGCACCTAGCCGAACCTCGGCTTTGATACCAAGTTAAATCATGGTGGGTCATCTGACGTGGGAGGGCCACGCACGCCAAGCACACACCCGCCAACAAAGCCGAGCACACAAGCCGAGTGGGGTTCCATCCTAAAACCAATTGGTGTTAGGTGGTGTAGCCCACCGGCTTATATGCAAGGTTTGGATTCATTTTCTAATCAATGTGAGACAATCTCAAATCATATTCTCCACATAAATTTTAGAAATTTCATAGAATTTGAGCTATTCGAGCTTTATTTGAACGAGTCGAGAGCTTTCAACCGAGCTTAAAATTTTGTTCAAGCTCGGCTTGTTTAAATAAGCGAGCGAGCTTTTTCGAGCCGATCCCGAGCTCGAGTTGTTTAGTTCATATAACAGCCCTACACAGGGGCAAAGAAAATGGACATTTTGCCAATTAAATCAAGATAATGGACGGAATGTAAATTAGGTCAAAAAATATTACTCCCTCCGTTCGGCAAAACTTGTCGTTTCAGAGTTTTGTTTTTGTTCGGAAAAACTTGTCATTTTAGATATTTTTGCTTCTACTTTACTAAAATGCCCTTAATTTGATTGATGTATTGTGAGTTGTAGTTTTTAATAAAGTAAAAAGTAGAGTAATAAATGAGGATAAATTAGTAAAAAATGAGTGTAATTATTAGCTTTATTAAAAGTTGTGTGGAGAGTTAAAATGATAAGTTTTGCCGAACGGAGGGAGTAACATTTTACAAAATGCCCCCTTTTTTTAAATTGAATTATACACCCTTTTTAACCCAAATCAGTATGCATGGATATTTTTTTAAAAATACATACGTATATATACTTTTATTGACTTGTATATAATCGTAGGATAGAATGTATGATCGAATTTTTTTTAATAAAAAAAGTGATATGATCTAAATAATACTATGCAGTCGGTCAAAAACCGTGGAATGCGACAAGGAAACCATATAGGATGCAAGTACGATCATGAAGCAATTGGATCTACAGTCATCTTACATCTTTTGGTTTTATTGTATCAATACATTCCCCAATCTCCTGCTTATCTATATACTGTAATTTTTAATATATATATTAATTCTAGTGTCCTTTTAAGATGGCTTTCATACATAAGGTACGTGCACTTATTCCAATTTTTTTTTATCTCCTTAGAATGAAGGACTTAACTTAAAGTCGATTAGTCTGTCCAATGTATTATATATACAAGATCATATAAAAAAAAGATTTTATATAAATTTTAACTCTTAAAACTACGTGCATAAAAAGTTAAACATTGTTTATTTAGGACCGGAGAGAGTAACTAATAGGTTGAAGGTCTATCTAAGCAAGGCTAATTACTCTTTGAAAGTGTGTTTGTCCTGAGAAAGCTTATTACGGACAGTATGCTTTCAGCTTTTGAGATTTTCCATTACATTTATTAATCGGTGAATCTTATTACAGATTAGTTTTTAAAGTATCTCATTAGGGTATAGAGATAGATAAACCCTTAATTTATTTAATTTATGTCTTTTCAAAACCAAAAGTTTAATTATAGTTTTGGTTTTCACATGTTTTACATTTATAATAATTATGATCAAAGAAACAATTAGATGTATTTTTCTTTATATTTAAACTAGTTTACAAGGTGTGTACTGTGGAGTTCACTTTGCATTTTCAGTAAAGTTAATATAGGGATAAAATGTTCATTCACAAATAATTGCATATCTTTAATCATATCCATATCTACATATATAATAAGACTTTAATTCGATCAAGTGGCCGGTTCCCCTCCAATTTTTCATGTTGCTATCATGTACATAAACAAAATATTGCATAGCTTAAAATAGTATTGAAAAATTAAGCTGCTTATATATCCTATTATATGTAATATATAATTTAAATAAACACGTTCTATATATATATATATATATAGATGAATTAGTGTTAATTAAATAATTGATACGAAATAAAATAAAAAGTAAGTTAATGTAGTTTGAAAGAATGAGATCAAATTAATCAACACCTTCCAAAATTACAGACACCAATCAAGAATGTAAAGATTTACCCACCCAGTTTAAACAAACCAAACAAGCTAAGAGTGGTAAAAACAAAAGAGGGTTAGAAACACTATCCCAAACAAGGCAAATTGTGTTTTCCACATTTGCCCCTCACCCTCTTTCGAATTTACCCCTTCGTATCCTAAGCGTTTTCTTTTTTAATCAGCTATCTTCAATCTTTCCATATATGATATGATTATATATCAGTAAGTGTGCGTCCAATTGAATAAATAATTGACCCCCCTGTAAATTCCGTGACTTATTTATTTATTTATTAAAATTTAAAACTGCTGCTGTTGTCGAATTGTTGTTGAAAGACGAACATATCCTCCACATTCCAAGAAAAGTCCGATGTGTCCTCCGCACCGCCACCGTACCACTGGCTCCCTTGCTCCACCGCCGCTGACCACCCCTGGTCAAAGTAGTTGCCGCAGGGGCTGGTCAACGTATCCGCCACGTAATCTCCCCCTACCTGCTGGCTCCAGCTGCCGTTGCCGATCTCGCCTTGGTAGGCTGCGTAGTTGTTGCACGCGGCGAACTCCGACGCCTGCGACACGTGCGCCGCGCCGGCGGAGTCGGATGATGATGTGTTGATCGAGCTGTCGTCGGAGGTGAAATTGAGGCTTTCAAGGATCGGAGTGGATTGGAACATATCGTTGTGGAGCTGGTGCGCGTTGTAGGCTGCTGCCGCGGCAGGGCCGGAGGAGGAGGCTGTAGGTGAGGCGGTGGCGGGGCCGGTGGTGGAGGCCGCCTGGATGCGCTCGACGAGTCGTGGCATCCAGAGGTAGCGCATCGCGTCCTTGAATTTCTGGCTGTTGACGTCGCATTTGAGCTGCTTCGCGTGCTTCTGGACTCGAGTTCTCCAGTAGTTCTTGATCTCGTTGTCGGTCCTTCCCGGCAGAAACTGTGCTATCTTCGACCATCTGATGAAATAAAAATCAATTAGCATTGAGTGGAGTAACTCATCTACTTTGGAATTATACAATAATAGGAGGAATGAACGAACCTGTTGCCCCAGCGGGAATGGAGCTCGAGGATTAGGAGCTGCTCCTCGAGGGTGATGTTACCGCGACGGACGTCGGGGCGAAGGTAGTTGAGCCAGCGGAGGCGGCAGCTCTTGCCGGTTCGCTTGAGGCCGGCGGAGCGAGCGAGGGAGTTCCAGCGGCCCTCGCCGTGGAGGGCGATGTAGTTGATGAGGGCGAGGTCCTCATCGAGGGTCCATGGTCCCCTACGCAGGTCCGCGCCGGTCATCTCGTCGTCGGAGCTGCTGCTGCCGCTGCCTGTCCTCTGTAACAAGCTTCCGTTCATGGCTGCTGCTGCGTCCATATCTTGGCCGGTACGTACGGTTTCGATTGATCAGATCGGACGACCTTGTATATATCGGAGCGGTGAGTTTTGTTCTTGATGGGGTGTGAAACGACGAGTTTGATTCTTGAAGGAGAGAGAGAAGGAAGAGTGAATTGGAAGGGGATGTGGGATCGGAGGAGGGGGCGGAATTTATAGATGGAATTGTGGGGGGAGATAAATAAAAAGAAAAAGAAAAGGAAAAAAGAGTAACGGAAGGTCATGTGATCGATCAAAGTGGCCGCAATACGGAAGCCGGACGTGTTTTCCTAACTTCTTTTTATTTGTTTAATTAAATGGGTCTTCATTTTTGTTAATTAACTATCAGACCATAGTTCCATTGCTAATTATTACTTGTTAGAAGATTATCTACATATTTAATTAATATTTTATAATTGCATTGTGTTAGTTCTGTTTAATTAAAACTCGAACTCATGCTTTATTAAGGGATTCATGACAGTTCCATTGCTCATTTAACTTCACATTTAGTGGACGGAATGGTTGCTGTATTATTCCTTCCTAGCATCCATGTAAAAACTCTCTTATTATTAGATATATCATGCAGAGTATAAAGATCATGATTTCTGCCTTCAACAAAAACATATCATTCACTATTTAAACATAATTTTTTAAAAAGATAAAAAAGTATAAAAATATCTATTTTTTTTTTAACATTTTCATACTTATTAAAGTTTAAGAAAAAATTATTATTTATATACGAATTATCAGCCATAAACCAATATTAATATAAATTTTGAAAATCACTAAAAGGTATACAAATTATTCCATATTAAACCAATTTCAATACAAGAAAATTTTCAGTCAATATTTTGGCCAAATTTTCAAGTAGCAACTGAGAGTTAAAAAATTTAATGACGATGATACGTAGTATTCTTAAATTTTCAATGCATTTTTTTATATATAAAAACACCAATTTTGAGTGCAATTAGATGAGTAAATTAACCCTATATACAATTTGTATTGAAAATCAGTTTTTATTTCCAAATATTATATGTGTGCATTTAATAAGATGATGTCACATCATTAAATTTTTTAACATTCAATTGCCACGTTGAAAAATTGATGAAAAATTGAGCGAAAGTTTCCTCATATTGAAATTGGTTTAATGTGAAATAGTTTTTTATACTTTGACGAGTTTTCAAATTCTTATTAATATTAATTTATAATTAATAGTTTATATTATTTTTTATCAATTTTTTTAATAAATAAGCAAGTTTTAAATATGGAGATATGTAGGGTCATATTAATTAACATGTTTCATCAAAAAAAATATTAATTAACATGTATCCATGAGTTTGGTCCCACTTGCACAACAAACTCCCTCGGCTAACATATGTGGTTCGAAATTGTGGTCCAATCCCAAGTTTTTAGGTCGCCGAAACTCACTCTCTATTCATATTAGTTAGCCCAAACACAAGTTTCATATCTTATCCATTCTCACCCCTCTCTTATATATATGAGGCAGACAATATGAAATTTCAAGACGAAAATTATATCAAGTTTTTATTTTATTTTTAATTAGAAGATCGTAATCTACTTATTTAACACAAAAAGTTAAACTATTGTGTATGATTTCCCCTTCTTATATTTTGTGTCATTTTACCACACACAACTAATATAAGATGACTATATAGCATTTGTAACCATTTAAACTTAATGAATTTGTTAATATCAATTATGATCTTACACTAATAATATATATCCAATTTGAGAATATTAAGATATACTATTTTTTTTTATCAGTAAGCTGCAGAACATATTAAAGAACAGTTCACTCTTGTCGATCACTAAAGCACAAAATTGATCAATATATAATATTAATAAATTACTTTTTGCAAATAATATTCAAAACCCACATTTTCTTCTATAAATAGCAAGAATTTATTATAAAAATAAATAAATAGAAGGAATTGGTTAAGATTAAGATGAATGAAATTAAATCCGTTAAACACGATCGTCATAGTTTACTGCTTGACAAATGCGTGTATACTGTCAAAGGATGCCCAGTCACAAAGAGTATTCATCCAATACAACAAAATTCAAGTGTTTAAAATAACATTAAAATATTCAAAGTAGTCGGAGTTTAAGACTTCATCACTATTAATAAAAGAAAAAAAAAATCTTGATTCGCTCATAAATAAATAAATAAATAAAATGAAGAAAAAATGGCTACTTGGTAGTAGTGGTGTGGAATGACTTGTAAACGTGTATAAGCTTGCTTCGAAGTTTGACTGTTTGACTTTTGAAGCTCCATCTTCTGGGCCGTGGGGCCCTTCCGACTAGTTGAGGTCATGTGGTGGGGGCCACGGCGCGTGCCGGCGCGTGCTCGGTTAATCCTTGTAAAAAAAGCTACTCCGTATAAAGGTGAATTTGGGCTTTTAGTTACCATACCACCGTGGTTCGGTTCGGTTCGGTTGGTGATTCCACTCCATCATCGATCTCTTTCATTCACTTTACCGCTCCTGTTTATTCTCTTTAATGTGTTTTAACTTTTGTCCACTCTCTTTTTTTCATTCTTTTTTTTTTCTCCAATGAACGCCAAATAAGGTACTAAAGTCCGTAGTTTGAGATGTTTGCTAAGTGATTCATAGAGTGTTTTGTGTGCGTTTTTGATCGGTCGATTTATTTATTCTACTGGCTTATGATTTACAGTATTGGATGATTTGTACCTTTTTTTTTGTGCAATTTTTTTTATGTCATTTCTGTTAAGAGTATATGATTATGGGATATGGGATAGTATCCCACATTAAATATAAAGTGAATTAAAGCCTTGTACATAAGTGGATGAGCTACTCTTAATACCAATTGGTTTTAAAATGGAACCCCACTCGGTTTACGTGGTCGGCTTGGTTGGCGCATGTGGGGGGCCACACGTCGTATGAACCACCGTTATTTAACAATTTCTTTGATGTATTTTTCTTTCTGTCATTTGCTTCTATATTTTCCTTTATGGTTAATCCATCTACCGATGTGTTTAATATTTCGTTTTCTCTAAACGTGTCGATAATCAAATTTCTTTACTTATTTTTTTTTAAAAGCAGTTAATTCCGTTACAAAACATTGATCTTTTAAGTTAGCTATGTATTAGCTCTTAATAAATGTATAGGATCAAATGTGAAATCCCATATCGGAAATGGAAGTGAGAAGATTTCGAGTATATATAATATTGATATTTCTTAATATTCAATTTATCGTCAACTGATTTTAATTAGATTTGAATTTAATTAAACTTATGTTTTGGGTCGATAACTAACCTAGAAAGTATGTCTTTCTCCTTAATAAGAAGCTTCTCTCCATACACATTATAACCATACACATTATAAGTAGTAGCTCTTAATTAACAGTAGCCATTCTCTAGCAGCCAAAAAAGGCATAAGACGTTTTTTTCTTCCAACCTAAATGGGCCTTATTTTATCTTCCAAAAGATTTACTTTTTACCTTACCTCTTGGCACATGAGTGGTATAAGTAAAAAAAAAAAAGTTTTACCATTGACCTCTTGCTCTAGCAGTAAGGGTGAAGTATCTCAAAGGAGAGGTCCTGGGTTCGAATCTCACTTGGTGCATTTAGGCTATATTAATTCACACAAGCGCGTACGGCCAAACGGTGTATACTAATCCGTAGGGCCAAGTCGAAGTGGTGAAGTGGTCTGTGTGCAGGTAGGTGAGGCTGCGATCGTGGATCGCACTTTGTGAAAGTAATATTGCCGCAAGAGGTTTCTGGGGAATGGGGCCGGTGTATACTAATCCGTAGGGCCAAGCCGAAATGGTGAAGTGGTCTGTGTGCAGGTAGGTGAGGCTGCGATCGTGGATCGCACTTTGCGAAAGTAATATTGCCGCAAGAGGTTTCTGGGGAATGGGGCCGGTGTATACTAGCTAATCCGTAGGGCCAAGCCGAAATGGTGAAGTGGTTTGTGTGCAGGTAGGTGAGATTGCGATCCTGGATCGCACTTTGCGAAAGTAATACTGTCGCAAGGGGTTTCTGGGGTATGGGGTTGTGAAGCGGTGTGACCAGTCACTATAAAAAGTTTACCCTACCAAAGTTTAAACTATTCCGGAATGGCTCAATCAGAAAGGACTTGTGGGTAGTACCCAAAAGGTCTCCGGTTCGAACCCCGGATAACCACTCTTTATTTACCAATTCAATGTATAAGTATAATTACAACAATATTTTCGGTTTATCCTGTCTAGGCAGGGTTTAGGAGGTCAAGTTATACTCACTCTTACCTTGACTAGCCGAAAAAGTATTTTCTGAATGGCCCAGGTTTAGACATAAACACATAACGAACCCAAGAAGAGACAAGTGTAACAAATGATATATATATTAGTAAAATACATGGTGTAAGAACGGAGTGGAGGAAGGATAAAATCTATGCAAATTTCCTGAGGCACAGACCCCTTCTAACATGAATGTTGCTTCTCCACTGCATCATATCCCTAACCATATTCATATTAAGATTCCGAAGGGTCAAATATTGTCTAATCACCTCCCACCAACTTTTCTTTAATCTCTATCTACTCCGTTGTACTCTATCAAATATCCAAATTGTCACATCTATACACCAATGCACTCGGATCTCTTCTCTGCACATGACTAAATCAACGAAATGTTGACTCACACATGTAGGTCACACCTACCCAAAACCTAAATAATGCTATACATAGGAAAAAAACTATTTGTTACAAGTCAAAATGTATCTTAATTATGAGACGATAAGAAAGGTAAAAAAAACCATGAAAAATAAAATTACCCATATAATTAATGTGACCTAGTCAAAAGGGAATCCATTATGTTAACATTCTTTATGCATTTAATTTAAAGAACCCCCCAAAAAAAATCTAGGAAATTTTTTTCCATGCCTTCCATTTTGTGTAATGTACGTCAAAAGCAAAGCACAATAGAATTTAATTTTCTGCATAGATGGAAAATTGCACTATACATATAAATATATAACTTGTAAATTGGTGGTGGAGAATAGAAATAAATGTCAAAAACACACGAAGGAGACCATTAACAAAGAGATATGGAGTAAGTGTAAGAACTAAGAATGATTCCAACAACCCTGACGTACAGTGACTGCATCCTCTTAAATTGACTAATTAATAATGTATGGGAATAAAGGGACTACCATCCCACTAATATATGGTTCCAGAAGCCCTCTTCCATGGGTTAAGCTCTACCCCCATTTTCCGACAGTTTTTTTAGTTTTCTACTTTTCTTATCAAAAGATGGAGATGGAGATGGAGGATAAGATTAGTGATGTGGCCGTCAAGTACTAACTATGTACTCCTCAGTCTAATACAACGGTGCCCACACGTACCATGGTTTTGTTTTTTAACTACCGAAAGTGATTAATTTGGTATTATGTATCGACATTCTACGTACTAGGTATATATATACGGTTAGAAACAATATATACCAACAAATAAGTTAGAAAAAAAAAACTGATAAAAAGCGTAACAAGCAAGCCAAAAAAATAGAATCGAAACTATGAAATTAAATGCGTCAAAGTTTATGATCGATTTGCAAGAGGAAAAACTTAATCGCCCTTCTAAAAGAATTGTGAAGACCAACGTCGAATCTTTCAATTATAGTCATACAAATGTCGTTCTCGAGACTCTGAAATCAGCATAATCACGTCACATTTCTAACAACACTACCATAATTAACACGGTCATACAATGATTCTGATTGGACCACTTGTTATCACACCCGTCGATCTGTAAGTTGTTTCATTGTTTTCTTATGTGGTTGCCCGATTTCTTGAAAAGCTAAGAAGCAACCGATTGTGTCCCTTTCCTCTGCCGAGGCAGAGTATCGCTCGCTTCGTCGTTTGTCAGCAGAACTTGCGTGGCTTTCCAGGTTGTTACACGAATGTGGTATTTATGATATTCTGCCCATTTCTGTCAAATGTGATAGCCAAGCAGCTATTCACATTGCTCGAAATCCAGTGTATCACGAACGTACCAAACACGTCGATCTGGATTGTCATTTCATCCGCCACAAGCTTTGTGAAGGTTTGATTAGCCTATCTTACCTTCCCACAGTTGATCAGATAACCGATATCTTCACCAAATGCTTGCCTGGTCCTCGCCATCGCTCTATGATTCCCAAGTTGCAGTTGGTCTCACCACCTACAACTCGAGGGGGGTGTTAGAGCTATGGTGTTCAGACGTTGCACAGAGGATATGACGACGTTTTATTCTTTTTGTGTAATTCATAGGACCAGTCAATACGCTGTCGTTTTAGTCCATTTTGTTCCCTTTTGTTCAGTAGAAGCAAACAGTGTCGTTCGGGTTGTTGTAACAAACCCAAAGCCTTCTTCTTCTTGCTTCATCATGTATAAATTGGAGTTTCAGCTCTTGAATAGAGTAACAAGAAAAATTCAATGTCCAATTCACTCTCTCCATTTCTCAATCTCTGATTCTTGATCGCTCACCTTCCAATATGGTATCAGAGTAGCGATCTTGATTCGGTCTCTTCGATTTGTTTCCTCATTTTCTTCGTTTATGGTTTCTTTGCTTCCGCATCTTGTTCGACGACATGGATCCAGGGAATCAATCACAAGTAGGAGCTGCTTCCAGAGATCCGCTTTATCTCCATCCCTCAGATAATCCGGCTATGGTTTTAGTTTCCAAATTTTTTGATGGTAGTGGTTTCGGAACTTGGAAACGCTCAATATTAATCGCCCTCTCGGCGAAGAACAAAATAGGTTTCGTTAATGGTTCAATTCCGAAACCTAGCGAAGACACAGTTGAGTTCAGGGACTGGCAACAATGCAATGAAATGGTGGTGTCGTGGATTCTGAAGGCCATTGACAAGGTAATCGTGAAGAGTGTCATCTATAGTGACTCCGCACTTGAAATCTAGGTAGATCTTTGTACTAGATTTGGAAAATCGAATCTTGTTCAAAGGTTCAATGTTCGCAAAGAGCTTTGCGTTATTTCACAAGGAAATGACGATATTGCTACTTTTTTCACAAGAATTAAGCGCCTATGGGATGAATTGAAGGCCTTACAGACAGTTCCCAGGTGTTCTTGCGGGGTAGGTCCGAAATTCTGCAGTATTGATCGAAAAAGACCAACGTCTTGAATTGTTGATGGGGTTACATGATCGTTTCAGTGCAGTCAGAGGGCAGATCTAGATGATGAAGCCAACACCCTCAATTTCTCAAGCATATTCAATGATTTATAATGAATAAAAGTAGCTTGGCTTCAAGAGTAACAACCAGGTTCTTGGGGATTCATCCGCCATGAACAGTCAAGGACAACGAAGCAATGGCAGGTCTGAATCTCATGCTACAACTCATAAGCCTAAGCAAGACAGTTCTATTACAGGAAAGAGGGCTCCATATGTGTGTAAACACTTCAAAAAGACCAGTCACAAGGTCGAGTTTTGTTACAAGTTGATTGTGTATCCGAGTGAATCAAAGGCTCCTGTCTCGAAAAGCAAGAGTTTCACAGCTCAAGCATCTGGATCTGATAATGGTGGTAACCAAGGAGCTCAAGTCCCTGCCAGGCTTGATAGTGGAGCAATGTGCTCAACTGCTGAGTAGGTTGAACAAAGGAGCTCCCAATCAGTCCATGGATCTAGCCGGTTGTGCCATGGCAGGTAGTTCTTCTTCTCATCTTGTGAATTATCATAAGTACCTTGCTCTTAGTGCTTAGTATAATTTGAAAAACATGTGCTTTGACAAATCGGCGCTACAGACCACATGTGCTTTGACAAATCTTCTTTTTCTAACCTTGAACCTCTTTCTCAGCCCCACAAAATAACCTTACCTTATGCCTCTTTCATTACTGTTAAACACCATGGATCTGTTCATATTCTACCTGATGTTACTATACATCATGTGTTTTTTTTCCTTGAGTTCAACTTTAACCTTCTATCAATAAGCAAGTTAACCACTCAGCTTGATTGTGGTGCTTATTTCTCATCCAAAATGTGCATTCTGCAGCCCCTTCACCGAAGAGGCCACTAGTGCTTGGTGAACAAAATGATGGGCTTTACCTTCTACACTGCAAACACAAGATTTCGTCTTTACTTTCTTCTTTACCAAATGTTGCTTTACTTTCTGATGAACCTTCTGAGAATTGTAAACCTTTTGCTTGTTTGTCTTCATCTGCCTTATTGTGGCATTTGAGATTGGGACACATGCCCTTTGATAAAATCAGGTTGCTTCCTATTGATGTTGATTCTTTTCCAAAATTGGATGTTCATTGTGATGTTTGCCATAAAGCTAGGCAACATAAATTGCCATTTCCCCACAGTAGCATCAAAATCACAAATGCCTTTGACCTTGTCCACATTAACATTTGGGGACCATATCATACACCAGCATATAATGGCCATAAATATTTCCTTACCATTGTTGATGACATCACATGTTGCACTTGGACTCATCTCCTCTCCACAAAAGCCAGTGCCTTTTCTTTCATTTAAACATTTGTATCCATGGTTAAGACCCAGTTTTCTGTGACTCCCAAAGTCATCAGAACCGACAATGCTTTTGAGCTTGGTCTCAGCAACCAGGGCCAATCTTTCTTTGTCACTCATGGGATCATTCACCAAACTAGTTGTGCTTATACTCCACAACAGAATGGAGTTGTTGATTGCAAAAACAAGCATCTCCTTGAGACATCTAGAGCACTCCTATTTCAGTCCCATCTTCCCATTGTTTACTAGGGGGAATGTGTTCTTATGGCCACCTTTTTTATCACTCGGTTCCCTTCCAAACTCTTACAAAATTCTACCCTTTTTGAAAGGTTGTTTCACACTGCTCCCTCTTACACACATTTGAAGCCATTTGGTTGCCTATGTTACTGCACACTACATCTCCCACTCGAGACAAGTTTCAACCCACAGCTCAACCTTGTGTTTTTCTGGGCTTTCCATATGGTAAAAAGGCTTATAAGCTTTTGTCTCTATCATCCAAGGAAATCATCATTTCTCGGAATGTTTCCTTCTATGAAAACATTTTCCCCTTTCCTGAGCCCACACTTGTGTCTTCTCCATATGTTACATTGCCCTTACCTTTTCCTGATGCTCCAATTGCTTCCCCAAATGAGCCTCCACCTACCCCATCCATGACTACTGATCACAGTGTCACTTTCAAAAGGTCATGCACCCTCCCATTTACAAGATTACATTTGCAGCACCTCTCTATCATCCCCTTCCATTTGCTCAAACACAATCACATCAGCTTGTTTTCATCCTCCTTCCATTAGTGCTGGTGGTTCGTCCTTGATTGATCATTGTTTTTGTTATCAAATCTGTCTGTTGCACGTGAGATTGAGTCTTATGTAGAGGCTGCATCTTCACCTGCTTGGCAAGAGGCCATGGACAAGGAATTTGCTGCCTTGGAATTGAACAAAACATGGGATTTGGTTCATCTTCCTAAAGGCAAGAAACCCATCAGCTGCAAGTGGATCTTCAAGCTCAAATTACAGCCTGATGGCACTATTGACATGCATAAAGCTCGACTCGTTATCAAGGGATGTACTCAGAAAGTGGGCATCGGTTTCATTGAAACATTTTCCCCAGTTGTCAAGATGACAACAGTCCGGGTGCTCGTGTCTGTTGCCTTGAAAAGGGATTGGCCTGTTTTTCAACTCGACGTTAATAACGCTTTTCTCCACGACGATCTTCACGAAGACGGTTATATGAAACCTACTCATGGTCTTTGTTTGCCTGACAGCTCTTTGGTATGTAAGTTGAACAAATCGATGTGCAGTCTTCGGCAGGCTTCCCGCCAGTGGTATGCAAAATTGCCCGATGCTTTGCGATCTCAGGGCTATTTTCACTCCGAGAATGACCACTCATTATTCACTCGGATTACTGGGAAATCAGTTATTTTTCTTGCCATTTATGTCGATGATATTCTCTTAACTGGGAATGATTTATTTGCAATGAAAAACTTGAAGTCCTTTTTGGATGACCAGCTCAAAATTAAAGATCTGGGCACTTTGCACTATTTTTTGGGAATTGAATTTCTTCGTGTCCCTCAAGGTCTAGTTTTGTCTCAGAAGAAATTCGTCTCAGAGATTTTCACTGAGTATGATTGCACTGCCGGTTCAGCCTCTGCTCCTTTGGAAGTGGGTATAAATCTTCACAAATCTACACGCCCTCTATTACCAGATCCATCTAAGAACATGCGTTTGGTGGGTAAGCTGAATTTTCTTACTCATACTCGCCCAGATTTGGCTTTCGCATTTCAATACCTTAGTCAATTCATGCAATGTCCTTCGTCGGATCACATGAATGCTGCCTTTCATGTCCTCAAATACCTTCGCACAACGCCAGATTTGGGGATCTTATTGAACTCTTCTTCTGATATGAAACTTGTTGGATACAGTGATTCTGATTGGGCCACTTGTTATCACACCCGTCGATTTGTAAGTGGTTTCATTGTTTTGTTTTGTGGTTGCCCGATTTCTTGGAAAGCTAAGAAGAAACCGATTGTGTCCCTTTCTTCTACCGAGGCAGAATATCGCTTGCTTCGTCGTTTGTCGGCAGAACTTTCCTGGCTTTCCCGATCGTTACACGAATGTGGTATTTCTGATATTCTGCCCATTCCTATCAAATGTGATAGCCAAGCAGCTATTCTCATTGCTCGAAATCCAGTGTATCACGAACGTACCAAACACGTCGATCTGGATTGTCATTTCATCCGCCGCAAGCTTTGTGAAGGTTTGATTAGCCTATCTTACCTTCCCACAATTGATCAGATAGCCAATATCTTCACCAAATGCTTGTCTGGTCCTCGCCATCGCTTTATGATTCCCAAGTTGTAGGTGGTCTCACCACCTACAACTTGAGGGGGGGTGTTGGAGCTATGGTGTTCATACGTTGCACAGAGGATACAATGACGTTTTATTCTTTCTGTGTAATTCATAGGACCAGTCAATACGCTGTCCTTTTAGTCCATTTTGTTCCCTTTTGTTCAGTAGAAGTAAAACGGTGTCGTTCGGGTTGTTGTAACAAACCCAACGCCTTCTTCTTCTTGCTTCATCATGTATAAATTAGAGCTTCAGCTCCTGAACAGAGTAACAAGAACAATTCAATGTCCAATTCACTCTCACAATTTCTCAATCTCTGATTCTTGATCGCTCACCTTCCAACAGATACAACATCCAAAAATGTGTCATCACCAGCACCCCTAATCCCCCTTTACAATTGGCAATTGAAGTGGGTGCATGCATCAGTGCTAGTGGTGGAGGAGTGTAAGTGCAGTTGAAGAGAGGGAGAATACAGAGTAGGGGAATGTGGTTAATTTTGATGGTGGTGAGTTTGAGGAGTAAGAGGGAGAAGATGAAGATGAGATATCTAAGGAGCGGCGACGCTGGCAGGTATTGGAGGCATGGTGGTGGAGTGGATGAAGGGATAGGGGGAGGCAAGATGAATTAGGGTCCTGTTCACCATCATCTTCAATCTTGATTATTTTCATAGAATTGTTAAATTTTAAAGTATTTTGCCCAAAAATGTTTTAAAATTAACAATTTTACCCAAGACCCAGAAAATGGGTGTGATGCAAAAATTTTACAAACTAAAAGCTTACCATGTGAATTATGCTAAACTCTAGGGTTACCTCGCAAAATTTTTATAGTTTTATTATGAAATGATGATTTTTTTATATTAATTTCTTACTATTAAAATTCATTTATTTAATTATAATACGTCTCAACAACCTCTCATTGTAGGTACTTCACATCATTGTGTATTTAAAAATAGAAAAACTAAAGTAATTACAAGGATGAGCCGGGTCTTATTAGGGTCAGATTTATTTGCATTTGTGTCTATATATTCGGGCATCGACTCAAAAATATATGTCAGGCCTTGAGCGAAATTGTGCATGACGCTAGATTTTTTTATTTTATCTAGATCTAGGTTTAGGTTCTTGATTCAGGTCGGGATTTATCAGCTCTACCTAATGAATTGGACTTTAATTGTGTTGAAAAATAGTAAATCTCAAACTTTATGCGTAGGGTAAAATCACACACAAGCACTAGTTTTGTCTAATTCTCGCATATTACATTATTACTTGGCTCGATTTAAAGAAAAATTGTGCAAGGAAATAGTGACAATACCAGATCTATTAGCCTAACAACGACAAAATGTAAGAATCAAACAAGTACATTGATTAATTAAACGAAGTAGGGCAACTTATGGCAGGAAACTCTTAATGGCTTACGGAGCTTATTTAAGGGAAAGGCAGCAGAGAATGTATTCAGTCTGGCAGGGAATCTATTTGATCACCTGGACCGCACACGCTTAACAAGAAGGACTTCTAACTCACTGCTTGAAAGAGACCCTATAGGACATACCTTTTACTTACTGTGCAAACCTTTTTAACTATGTAAGGAAAGGCGGAAAGAAGGACCGATCTTCGAAGGGCAAAGAACTGAGACTACCTGGAAGCTTTTTCGCTAGAGGGGAACTTGCTTGGCCTTCCACTGGCTAAAAAGAAAAAACTTTATCACAAGGTAGGATGGATTATACTTAAGTGCAGACTTAAAAGAGACCGATAGCTTATAACAGGGAAAAAGGCGCAAACAGCTTACTCTCTTTCTTCAAGTCAGTGTCACAGATGATTCAATTGCTAGTACTCCAACCCCAACTACAGTGGATGATTAAAGAGTTAGCCAATCTGGAAGAACTTATGATTCTAAAACAGCAGATTCTGATTCAATTCCATCAAACCTTCTTTCAAAGAGAAAGAGAGCACTGGATGAAATAGCAATTGTCTCCCCTTAGACCCCCCCCCCCCCCCAAAAAAAGAGGAAAGAGACAGCCTCGCGAGGATGGGATGGCATGACCTTCTTTGGATGGTTCCTCCTTAAAGGAGGGTGCCTAGCAAGGCATATAAAAGGCATCAGTTCTTTCCCGCAAACTGAGACTATTATATGTAACTTCCGGTTCTCAAGCAGCGGATTCTGGGCATTCATCTGTAGCTGTTACTTTGACAACGGTTATTTAATTCACCGGATGTTCACCAAAAGAAAGAGCTTTTTATTGAACGAACAAGATAGGCCCGGCTAACTATCAATTGAATAATCGAAGAGAGATGGGATCCTAGGGCAGATGAAAGGTATGCCCGTTTCATGATCTAGGTGCCGTTGATTGATTCTACTTCTTCTCTTTGGTACAGTACTGTGAAGTCCGAAAAGGAGCCTGACATTGGCTTGCAGTGGTTACAGTTACAGAAGGTAAGATCTATTATCCACCCCTCGGAGTCTAAAAAGATGTGTATCTTGCTATTGGTATCAATCGGTCCTCTCTTTCCTTTTGGTGGTATAGCCGCATGTGTAGATTACCCTTTTTCTTCATCTTCTCTACCCTTCGGTTGCTTAGGGCGCCCTGAGGGATTCGCCTCTAGGAGAAGAGTTATTGATCACATAGCTTGGGTACTAGAAGTTGCGGATCGTATCATTCGGGCGGAGCCTGGGTCCCTTAGTATTATGTATAGCGCAGCTCCCTAAAAGTTTCTTTTGCTAGTTTTGTTCCGATCAATGAAGGAGACTCTACTAGTTGGTAGCGCGCAGATTCGTTTTCCTATTTCACTGGGATCGGTCCTAAGGCGCGTGCTTCAATATTGTCTTGATTGGCAGTCGCCCTTCTGTATTTTGAATCTTCAGAGATACCCTTAGAGTTCTGTCCTGAATGGGAGGGTTGTTGAGTCAAGTCAAGAAGAAGAAAAAGAAAGTCCCATAAAGGAATCTTGGACAATGGGCACAAGCCTTTATTCAAATTTTGATTAGTATCTCCATTAGAATTAGCATTTCTATCACCTCTGCTCTTTTGTCTTCTGAATATCATCTCGAGACCCAAACAACGAGATCCGGATTGGAACCAACGCATATTGATTCAAAGCTTATGGCCCTTCAATACAACCCCCCCTCTGTATAAAACCGTAAGTGGGCGGTGCGAGTCTACAAAGAAGACTTTCCATCTTCCTTCTTTGGCGCTGCTGGAGATGCCCCACAAGGCCTTCTTTCTCAAGATTGAATTATTCGCGGTGAACAAAAGGAAGCAACGCCGCTACAAGCAATAGAAAGCAACGTTTATTAATCCATTTCAGTAGGTGGCGGTGTACACTAGGTATCAACAAAGGACGCTTTCTCTCACCCAACCCTTAGGAGGTGTTAACTCTTCGCCTTCGGCTTTCCATTGAATGATCCATCTGGTGTGCTATTTATACTCCGTCAGTGAGGGTTTCTCCCTTTTCAATCTACATGGCATACGTACACGAATATGAAAACTCATCGACTCGGCTCAAAGCATATGATCAAAGCTCTAGTGGCGCACATAGCAATATCAGAATGGAATTCTCGTCGGCCTGACCGGCAGTAACAACGAACTAACAATGTTCTAATAGAAAAGGGGAGTCCCTCTTTCCGGTAGATAACGCAACCGAACACAAAATGAAGCTTTCAGTCTCGGAAAGCATCTGGGCGAGCCCCTCCCCCCGGAAACAGCCAGCGAATCGATAACTGAACAAGAGGAATTATTATCGCTTAGCGCTTGTGCTGAGGAAGTAGAGCGTCTCACGACTCTATATGCTGTACCACATACTAAGACCAAAAGCCGTTCTTAATAGAGGTCCCCAGGAGCTGGTTCCTTGAAAACTCTTCCCTTGACTTCTATACGAACTGGTCAAGATTTCACTTCTATTTCTTCGCCACCACCCTCTATCAATTCCTTCGTCGAGAAAGAAAGCAATAAACGCTCGGGTGGAGGGGGAATTGAGTACCAAAAGCAAGCCGGTTCAGCCCCCCTACTAAGCATACGTTTATTACCAGATCCGATAACATCGATTCTCCGTCTCTGACCAGGAGGTATCACATCTACAGACATTAGCCCCAAATGCTATCTCGCATTATTCATAGTAAGTCGCTACATCATGCTTTTAAGGAAGCTATTCGGGCTTAGCCTGCCTCCTATTTTTCAATTCTTTCAGTTTGATGGGCGTGCTCTCGTTTCTAGGTTTGGATGTTCTTTAAGGGTCTACTATATTACGTCAATACATGAATCTCATCTTTCCAATCTCTTTATTCTTTACCCGCTCATTCCTCTTACTTTATGCCTTCTATTCGGCTCCTACCCTACCAAGTCCGGTCGGGGGTTACCTTTTCGTTATCAACTGCTTTCTTACTTCAGTTGTATCATGGGCTTGAGGTATCACCGCCTACGAGTATAGATTTCCCGTTCGGTACACATAGCTTTTCCTATCGAAGGATAGAACCTCTCGCCCCTTCTGTGGAAGCATCCTTAAGGAGGTCAAGTCCATATAAGAGGACTAGCCACAAGTACTGAGACAATATCTAAAATCTTTGCAATTATTCACTTTTGGGATTTTAATCCACTTCCGGGAATAAGGCAAGTAAGATATTTCACACAAGCTTGGCATCTAGGAATAGCCGTTTTATGCGGATTCAATCCCTGCACACTCAAAGGCGAGAACGAAGTAGCGATTGCTCGTCCAAATGGGTTACCACCAAATCAAGAAAAATTGTAATTATATGTATTTCATTTATACCTCAATCAGCCCTTGAACACCTTCGAAAGAAAAAAGAAGGAAAGCAGCCATCTCAAGTGCCGGGGTTCCTCTTCTCATTCGCCATTCGTGATGGTTCGTGGAAATGTCATAACATGCGTAGGCGGACTAGCCCAAATGGGAAGTATAATATTCTTTCTGCTTGCTTCGTCGTTGTGAAATAATCTTGTGTTACACGCTTCTGGACAGAAATTGATTATCAATACCAATCTTGGCTTAAAGCTCTGCTCCCTTCGAGATAGGACTCAGTGGCCTCTTCAATGGTGCTACTTATGCTTATAGTTTCGGTCAGAAGATTGCACCTTTTGACCCAAGGAAGACGACCACATCCTTCTCCTTCACCTGCCTGGGCAAAGCATTTAAAATAATTATTTCAATCTGGATTTTTTTCTGGCTTTACATATCCATTTCTCACGATCAGCTTCGGTAAGTTTTTTTCTATTTATTTTATTATTAGATTTATGGTTTGCAATTACCTTGGCATAGAGTGAGGGTCAATTCTTGCTGAAGTGCCGGTTCTTCCAAGATTCCTTTGCATTTCTCGTGCGCGAACTACTTTCTTTTAGTTTTAGCTTTGACTTCACACTTCTCCATATTTCGTTTCTACTAATGGGTAGGCTACTCTAATCTTCCAGGATCACTTTTATAGTTCCATCATTTGATTTGCCTTTGTTTCCTCGTCGATACAAAGCATAATGATAAGCAATGGAGATCCATGAAGCCATGATAGAGTTTGCACCTGATTCATACAGAAGGACGATAGCCTTTAGTAAAAATTCCTTATAGTATAGTTATAGTAAGTGAATTATGACCCGACTTTCACCTCCGAAGAGGGAAGGGGCTTCCTGTTGATGTCAAACTCTTCCTCGAGAAGGTAACATGAAACCCATTCGATCTACAAACTAGGACAGGAGGCCCGCTAAGAATTAGACCATGACCAGGTATTTTGGTTTTTGTTCCGTAAATAAGGCTCACTAGCCCAGCCCCAACTAACAATATAAACATCGATTGCAGGCCGGTTCATAGATCGATTGGCTAGGGGCAACAATTGCATCTGATAGAGTATAAAAGGAAACCCATCATAGGTCTAGCGAACATCGCCAGAAATGCCTTCATTCTCAGCCTTTGCGGCAACACCTGCAACTGGCAGGGCCGTCGATCGAACCAGATCGACGAGGGGATCCAAGCCTCCAGATGTCGATTCTACGGCCAACTCCCTTAAGCAAAAAGCTCGGTTAGGCACCTTTGATAGGTCCTATGAAGGGTTTGAAAGGCGATTTCTCTGATATAAACCTTGCTTCCAGTCTCGGTTGTCGATCAACAATCTGATGTGTACCACGAAATCATTTGTATCTGAATGTGGTCCAGGCCTTTCTTTATCCATTCAATCAAACTAGGGAAGTGGTTAGAGAAGCAGTAGCTGCTATGCGAGTTAGATCGGTCAAGTTTTGATGTAGATATAGTCGCCCTCTTCTCTATGTCATAAAGTCGCTTATAATTAATGTTCACTTCGGATGTGGTGGATGAACCCTGATCAATGTTGTTCAGGCCGTTTGATTGAACTACGCTAAGCTGAGACTTTCTCTTGCGCTTCGGGCTATCACATTTGGAATCCAATTCTGTTAAAATTATTATATCTAATAGAATATATTAAAGTTCTGTAATGTAGACATCGCTTACTTCATTCCAAGTTTGATAGGCCTGGAATCACAACATGGTCCTCACTAGCTCTTCAAGCTCTTTCTTTCATGGGAAGTCGTTCACCCATGAATAAATGATGTAGATAAACTTCCTTCTTCTCGTTTGACTTCGACTCTCTCTTGCCCGCGGTGCTGCAGTCATATTTTTCGGGTTAAGGAAAGAGTCAAAAAAGCATGATGAAATTGATAGAATCCGTTTTTCTTCAGCTGACATGGTACTCTTTTCTTGTTGGTCGAACCTATTTCAATTCCTCTTCTTTCAGTCGATCGGTCAATAAGGTCTTAATTCAAGTTATTTCTTATGTAGTGGAAACGCCTTACAATCTGGTGGGGTTTTGGTTCGTTAGCTGGTATTTGCGCAGCTCGTAGTTCCACTTTTTCTTCCGCAGAAAGATCCGGAGGGTTCATAAACTGTCATTCTTCTTCGATCTCTAGCTCTGCCACTAAAGACGAAAGAGAGGTGATGTAATCTCATAAGAAAGAAGTCAATTGAGGAAAGAAGCTACGTCAATCACAATCCATTCAGCTTTTTGCTAAGACACCTATAAAAGAAGCGAAAAAAGAGAGTTTCCCTCCCCTCTAAAGTAAGCTAACGCTTACCTCGACAACTGGAACATCTGATCTAGCAGTTTCGCTTTCTGCCCTTTCTTCTTCTACGGTTTCACCTTATTAGGTTGAAAAAGAGTATTGGATTGGATCACATCCGAGGATTCACGATTGGAAGCATCCCTGGGCAAGAGTTCAACTCACAGAAATGCCCGGTCAAAGAAGGGCTAGCTAGAACTCTGAAGAAAGGCTTAAAGCAGAGTTTTCTCAGGAAAGGCTCAATCATCAGAAATGGTTCGAGGAGAGCTTCAATCAAAAAAGCCTACTTATCGAAAACCCTATTAGGCAGTAGTGGCAAGCACAGCAGAAAGGAGCTTTCCTAGATGTCAGGCGGGGAATCCTCATTGTGTACTACCTAGCCGACTCTCTTAGTGTATCACCGGAGTCTATCTAATGTCTCCTAATGCAGCTACGAAGGGCAATGCTTTGTGGAAACCGGGCACTGAAAGAGTCAATGGATACTTCAAAAGCACTAAGACAGTCGGACCCAAGCATGATCTGAAATAATACCATTAGGCTTTCTTTTGCCAACTTAAAAGGGGACTGGACTGCAGGAAAGTAAAATCACTTTCAAACTCACTTTCTTACAAAGGCCTTGCCTTATTTAAAAGTACCAGGAAGGAGAAGAGTCAGCATTACCTCTGTTGAAGGAATAAGCCCAGCTATTTCAGCTCCGGGAAGAAGGACTACTTTTTTGAACTCTTTCGAGATGCGTGAATACATTGATTGAGAGATAACCTGTCCTGGAACATATGTGAACAAAGCAAAGATGGAAGCTTGACTTGGTCTCAAACTTGCTTGGCTAGAAGGCAGAACTCTTTCTTAAGTGGCCACAAGCCCAGAAGAATCGAATCATCGCCCAAAAGCAAGGGAATGAACTAACAATCTACGAATATCAACGGCCTTTCCCAACCCCGAGTCTATTTGGAGTCATAGTTCGATCTACAACCACAAGCCAAGCTGACTTAGAAGCACAGCTGAATGCGCACTTCCTTCCTGGCTTATTGAATACTGAAAAGCACAGGTACAGTGCCACCCCGGCTTCACACTGACCGTACTTCCGGCAAACATAACTAGTTCTCGAGGGTTGAAGTGGAAGGATATTCGCTTTATTAGCTAAGGCTGATTGAATTGCTAACTGAACTGAACTAGTCGAATTCCATTATTCTGACCCTGCAGGCTTTGATCTTTTTTATTCTCATCGAACTGAAAGGTTTGATTACGAAGATT